>CM044007.1:63369716-63883787 GCA_024085815.1 Flaveria linearis | reverse complement strand
TTTCCAATAAGGAATGACAAGCAAATAAACGCCACTAAAAGTGTGCGGATGACCACAAAAAGAGCAAGCATGAAAAAAATGAAAATAAATGCAATCAGCTGATAACCTATGTTGTGGTGCGTTATGCAAAAGAAAAGGTTAAAGATGCCTCTAACAAGAAGATAGGTTTGTGCCTCTCTGCTGTGCGATGGCACTGACCTGAGGATAAACATAACCTAGATATTCTAGAATTCATTGGTGTTTGCCGCCTCTCTGCTATGCGATGGCACTGACCTGAGGCTTGGCTTCTCTTTGAAAGATCTATGAATAGTCTCTTTTTGTCAACATACCCGTAAACTCTCGAAAATTCTCTAAGGAATGTTGATTACCATATAAGCTTGGATCCATAAATATGGTTGAAAAAAGGTAATCTAATACATCACCAATGCTGTCAAAAGTCTGTGTATGGATTTTAGTGGACAAGTATACTGACAATCATCGTGGCTACACCGCCTGATGTTCAAAATCAATATGTGTTACATAACAGATCAAGCATGATTCCCAGTTAGAACGGTGAAGTCTCAGATGAACGAGAAACTGTCATGTAAATATGTTAGTTTCAATTTCAATCTATATATAAAATCCAAGTAATGTAGTCTATGCCTGTCTGATTCCATATGAATCTGTCTTAGAAATGATGTTAATGCTAATAGGCTTTTCTACCCAACCCTATCAAAATCACAAAAATATGTTTATTTTGTTACTTAGTTTTAGTCTTTCAAAGTATTTACAAAGTGTGTCAGTGTCGGACTGTGCTATGTTATTCATTGCTGTGAATGTCACAAAACGAACTTAACGTTTATCCTAAATCAATTGTTTCTGAAAAAAGTAAAGGATCATGTCTAAGATGATCGGTTGTGTAATGGATCATGTCTGAGGTGATCGGGTTGTTAAATGGATCACGTCTGAGGTGATCAGGTGGATAAATGTATCACGTCTGAGGTGATCAGGTGGATAAATGGATCATGTCTGAGGTGATCGGGTGGATAAATAGATCACATCTGAGGTGATCAACATGTTGTAATCTAAAATTGATCATGTCTGAGATGATCAACTGCTCATAATGTGTTATCTATTGTTAATGGAACTAAGTGTCAAACGGTAAAATGGTCAAAATGTCACAAGCATGGCCCATTCGCACGACTGGACCATAAGTATGGACCAGTCATACGATTGGACCATAGAATGAGGCCAATCGTACGATTGGATCATACGAATGATTCCAAATCGTACGAGTGAACCAGGCGAATGAGCCCAATCGCACGATTGGAAGTGACCGACTATGACAGACGTCCAAAAGAACCTCAATCGTACGATTGGAGGTGAACGATTGGGTAATCGCACGACTGAGGCTCAGTCGCACGACTCACTCATGCGACTCGGCTCAGTCGCACGACTGGAGCATGCCCTAGTATAAATACGAGGTGAATCGGCCTCAGTCGCTCTACTCACCCAATCACCCTTTATTCGTACGCCTAAAGAACCTTTGCCAAAATTTCGTTCGATTCACATTTACCATATATCCTTGCGTTCTGACATTCCATATTATTTATAAAGGTAATAATCGAGGTGATTCATCAATAAACCGAATGTTGGCATCAAGAATCACTCAAATTTTGACCTAACAGTAACCGGGACTAAAACAGACAAATAAACCATCTAACTGAGTTATAAGATCAACTGAACATAAAAGAGGCTTAATCGGACTACTCTGAGAATAATGAGCCTAACCCAATGTTTAACATCAGTATAGCTCAAAACATGAATTTGAATGTTCAAACAGTCGAATAGGCGACTGGACACACTGATGAACTTCAATCGTACGACTGAGCTGTCCGATTGACTCAATCGTATGACTAAGATGGACGAATGGCATAGTCGCACGACTAACCATGCGTATGAGCTCAGTCGCACGACTGAGGTAAACGCATGAGAAGATAGGCGATAAAGTCCAATCGCTTGACTCAGTCGTACGAATGAACTCAATCGTATGACTAGATCTCAGTCGCACAGTTCAATTGCACGACTAGATCTCAATCGCCTTGTTCAGTCGCACGACTAAACCAGGTTTCAAGTTCATTAACCGAAATTAGTTATCTTAGACAAGTACTAATGTTTATCTGTTTTATGTCACATATGGATAGTCGGTGGCCTATGAGCACCAAGCACAATATATGTGCTCATCTAGATCTGACTTCCCGCAACGCTGCGGACTTTTCTGGGATTATCAGCTTTCTACGCCGCTCGAGGATCTTCCGAGCGATCTCACTCAGTGTACTCCTTACAGATCGATTCAGCAGGCGTTTTGGGAAAACGCTGCTGTAGACAGGTCCCAGAGCCCCACACTATTCGGATCTATCTTTGGAAGACTATTTGACGATTTGAGCTAACTGAGAGGTATACGGACCGTGCTTGAGTTTGGGGACGATGCTAAATGCCCAACGAGACTACATCCCCTTACCGTCCGTGGTTTTTTTATGAGGGCGAAGTACTCGGGGGACATCACACAAGTATGCTTAACAAGAGCAACTTGTGTCCCTAGTTCAAGTACCTCGCCCATGTGCTTCTACGTTGTATCGCCTTGAGGAAGGGAGGATTTGATGAGCTGTCTGATCAGATGCAGAATGCATTTGCTGCATTGGTGCTGAACTTCCTGTTCAGCGTCTCCAGGATGATCTTTACTTACTTGGTGGAGACATCAAGGCAAAGGGAAAGAGAGCTTCTGCATGTACCCGAGGTTTATCCAGATGATTATTGATCAGAAGCTCCCCCAGCTACCGAAGGGGAGAGAGGATGCGGTCGTCCTGGAGGTCATGGATGACACGACATTGGGAAGAATGAAGGTCTACCGGGTAAGCAGGTTAACCCCCGGTGAGGAGATTGTTTTGGGCATCTAGCTCGTGAGGACTACGTGGCGTCGGCAAGACGTAAGTGGCGCCACGACGACAGTGATTCCGATGTGGCACATAGTCCTCCACGGCGATGATTCAGATGATGAGACAGTGATGATGGTGGAGATACAGTTTCGAGACCACTACTGCAGATGTTACATCTCCACCATCCCCACAAGAGGGATTAGAGACTGCTGGATTCCATCAGGAGTTTTAGCCTGATGAAGAAGAAGAGTCAGATGAGAGCCTCTCATCCGGACGGTGGGTAGTTGGGTAGTAGCCACGGAGCATGGCATCAGGGCGGTTGGTGACCCCCGGGAGGATCTAGGGGTTCTAGTGTCGACCCATCATATATCCCAGATTCTCCCAGTAGCCGAGGGGGAGCCTCGGGTCCAGGGGGACTCGGAGGAACTGGATGGCTCAGCCACATGGGCTGAAGCCGAGCGAAGGAGGATTACCCTGCTAACAACCTCTTCGGCCACCACACCTACCTCCACAGCCACCACTACTACCACTCCACCACCCACTACCACACACCACCTACCACTACCATACCATCCTTCATAACCACTACTCCTACACCTCCACCCACTCACACCTCCACCTATATTCACCACCACCACAGCTACCACCACCCAACATCGAGCCGGACCCTTATCAGTTCCCCCCGGATCCTCTCTGCCCTCCAGTGGGGTAGAGGAACAGCTTGCAGCACTTAACCAATGGTGCTGAAGCTGTTAGCTGCCGATGACGAGAAGACTGCATGGCTAAGACAGTTAGAGGAGCTTACTGCTGCTCAATCGTTGCAGATCTCTCAGCAGGCACAATAGTTACAGGAGCAGACCCAGCATTGGCTGCTCAGAGGCTAGAGCTCACGCAACTCCAGGAGCAAAATGTCACATCTTCTAAGAAGATTGGGGAGTTGGAGGAGGCAAAGAAGACCATCCTGCTCAAACTGAAGGGCACTAAGGATGAGCCTCCGAAGATAAGAGAGGGAGATGGCGATGATGGTGATGATGAAGATAGTGATGATGAGGCAGATGACAGTGATGAAGATGATGATGATAGTGGAGATGATCAAGCAGAGGAGGGATATAAGGATGATGATGATGATGATGATGATGATTCAGCTACAAATGATGCGGATCCGGGTCAGGAACAACGAACAAAATGAAGACAAGACTGGGGATCTACATCAGCCCCTCCATCATCACCTACAGCTGAAGCTCACGAGCAGATTCAAGAAAAAAGTACAGATTAGATGTTTTTATTATTCAACTTTTGTACTTGAATCATCTTTTGATGTTTATGTAATTAATGTAATATTTATTATTAAATGTTTGATTATCTGGATTACATACTAATGATTGTTATGCTACATGTCTTAATCAAGCAGATCCAGCGTTTCAGCAAGATGAGCATGATGTTGCTCCCCTCCAACAGATCAAGTCTCAACTCACAATGATTCTTGATCTGCAGGGGATCGTCAGAAGGGCTGTGAGTTATACTCCTAAAGAAGAAGAAATAATTCACGACCTAACTGACGAGCAACTTACTGAGATGTTTCGGCTTAATCCAGATGAGATCCTGAAGGATGCTCCAACTTTTGATGATGCTAGTGATGAAGAGCTAAATGATGTTGAGGAGATAGAAATTGCAGACATCATCGATCAGCACTACCCTGAATACGCTGACCGAGAGGGAAATGTGTTTCCTGATCTAGTTAACACTCTCGGCAGTGATATTTTGGAAAAGCTGAGTGATAAAGAGAAAGAAGCAGAAGCATCTACTAGCCAAGCCCAAGCCTCGGATGCTGATGTCGATATCAGAAAGGCTGAATGGGTGGCTTGCTTTGCTGAGATCCGAGCCCAACGCGCTATAGCTAAGCCAAGTACCTACACCAAGCTCTACAAAGTTAAGAACAACATGAAGGTGTCAGGGAAGATCATTGCATAGGCTTATTTTGAGGATCTTGGGGTTTATGCAGTAAAGAGAGAGAGGGGAATCGAGTACTTCAGATTCCCTCATGATCTGAAGACTCTCCCAGGTTCGAGCTCAACCAGCTGGCACGCCTGAAGCTGCTTTACGCTGACACGAAGAAATGTCAGGCTGGTTTGAGGCTGCCCTGAAAAGGGACATGACGAGATGGGTAAACTTCAGACCTCAGCAGGCTACGAGGTACCTCCGAAGGTCTAAGGTGAGTCCCATCACTGGTCAACCTAAGATAGTCCTGAAGTGGGGACCTCCACGCACGATGTCCAGAATACCTCTGAGGGAGATGCCACAGGACTTTACCCCACATTTTAAGTGGTGGTACTATGACTGGCGCTCTGGAGAGGTCGTCATTGTTTTGGACAGGGAAGGAACGGTGGACATAATAAGGGTGTTCGACCCAATGTGGCTTATCAACTTGTCAGCTTCAGATGTTTATACTCTGTACAAGTGGCCACTATTTTTTGATACCCAGGATATAGTGCAAGCACTACAGTTTCAGCATGTCATACGTCTATGCTTCGCACTCAATATCCATGCTGGGATTTCAAAAGAGAACGAGCTAAGCGATTTGAAGAGTTTAAGAAGGAAGTCAAAGATTAGACAGAACTAGGTCGAAGAGGGAGTTTGTTAGTACACATGTCCCTAGTTCTAGTTATAGCGAGCATTAAATGTAATAGACTTTTATTTTGTTACACATATGTAATGTTTGATCAATGTAATGAAAAACTCTTTGATTGATTGTGTATTGGTTAGTTAATGTTTTATATATTTATATTATTGGATGTTACACGCTTATACGAACATGTTATATAGGTTTACAGTTGTTAGACATAATTCTGAATTGTTAAAGGTTCAAGAATGTGTTTAACTAAGTATCCTGATTCAGTCGCACGACTGGACCATGCGAATGGGCCAATCGCACGACTAAACCAGGTGATTGAATCAATCGCACGATTGAGTCATAAGACTGACTCAATCGTATGAATGAACCAATCGCATGACTCATTCGCACGACTGAGCCATACGCATGGCTCAGTCGTACGAATGAAAGCTGTAACCTATAAATACCACTTAATTCGTGGAAAAACGTAACGCTTCGAGAATTCACAACCCTAGCCGTCCAAGTTTGTCCAGATCGTCCCTTCCAAGTTCATAGATCGTTTCTGATCATTCCTAGTCTGTTCTTAACGTATTCTAATCGTTAGGTTTAATCGGATTAACGGTTTCCCTGATTGGATCGCCAATCAAATAGAATTCCGCGCTATTTGATTCGGTTACACGTTGAATCAGTTAGTATTCCGTCCGTACACGGTCCTAACAATTTAACATGTACCTCTATCCTACTCTCTCTATTTTGTTTAAAAAAAAGTTTACCCCATTTTTAAAACTTCTGTAACTTTTTTATGCATTATTAATTTTTTTTTTGTAAAATATACACTATTAATCTTGTGTCATCTTTATCTTTAATTCCAATATAGTCTAAAAAGTTTTTAAAATTTTCTTTTTGTACGTTACTTGTTACCGATAGAAAAATGTATTGTGCTAATGTAATTTCAGGTTATACCGATGCAAATATAATGCAACATTTAGTTATAATGAATTACATCTTTGTCATTCATGTGCAAATCCTAATACATAAATGAATTACATCATATTGTATTGCTTATTATGAATTACATAAAAAAAACATATATAAAGCCAACAAAAGTAAAACCTAATTAAATGGGTTCAAATCCATATTTCAAATGCAGATTCAAACTTTAATTTCATGACAAGATAGTATATGTTGCTATCTATAAAAGTTTGTTAAATTTGAAATGAATCAAAAGTTGGTTTTCTTGAAGATGGCCTACATGTTAGAGCGCTAAATATTGTCGTCATCATCATCAAGGTATTTAGGCCATGTTTGGGATTACGTATTTTGGTTGAAAAGAGTTTTTGATAAAAATAACTTATTGACTTATAACTTTTCAAAATTAGTTTTTAAAAAAGTGTTTGGATTAACTTATATACTAAAATGTTGTAAACTGACAAAAAACATACGCTTAAAATAAGGGGAGTTAATAAGAGATAGTAGAGGGGTACAATAGAAAATTGGACTAAAACGAGTTTTCAAAAGTTTATAAGTAATCATCTCCTTACTTTCAAAACCTTATTTTTCCCATATATAAAAAATTAGTTTAAAAAGTTTTTCTAAAATTGACAAACATTTTGACTCGTCAACTTCTAAAAAATTAGCAAGTAAAAATAGTTCATAAAAAAGCAATCCCAAGTACCCATTTATCCTCTTTCTAGTGCACCATTTTCTATCTAACCATTGTTTCCACCCCCAATTTTGTCTTCCTACAATATTGCTACGCAGTTTGATTGCCTTATTAAGTTTATGTTTAGGATTGCTTATTCTTTTTACTTTTGACTTATTAAGTTAAAAAAATTGTTTAGCAAACTCAAAAGAATTTTTCAAATTAATTTTCATATAGGGTAAAAAAAAGTTTTGAAAACTAAAAGGATGATTACTTATTGACTTTTGAAAACTACTTTTGGTCTAATATCTTATTATACCATTTTACTACCTCCTATTAACTCTTATCATTTTTAAAATATGTATTGTATTTTTTGATTATTTTATAATATTTTAGTTTATAAGTTAATTTAAATATTTTTTTAAAAAGTCCTTTGAAAAGTCAATTTTAATCAAAATAAGCAATGATTTCGAAACCGGACCGGACCGGCCGGTCCGACCGGTTCGACCGGGAACCGGTGATGAAGCCGGTTCGGTTCGGTGGTTTTGGACCGTTTTCGGTTGAACCGGCCGGTTCGTGCGGTCGACCGGTCCGACCGGAACCGGCGAACCGGGTTGAACCGGTTTAGGGCAAAATCAAGAAAAACAAAATCGTGGGGCCGAGTGGAACCTGTATGCAGATGACATCAGGATCAATGGCGTCGATGAACTTGGTGAACTCAGGCCAGTTGTTCTTAACCCGAAGAAGAAAGCTGTTGGCATTCCAAGTCAAGAACTTTGTGGGTTCTTTCTTCTGGGTTTTGTTCTCGTCTTCTTCAACTGGTGTTGTTGTTCCTGTTTTGTTTCAACATCATCGGTCGATGATGGTGAAGAAGAAGAAGAAAGAGTGGGTTTCTTGAAAGAAGCATCTTTCTGCACAGTTTTTGCATCCACTGATGGGGTGTTTAATGCTAGAGCTAGAGTGTTGGGTACTTCTAGGTTAAATATTTATAACTCTATTAGAATTAATTATGAAAGTGAATAAAAAAAGGTTGTAACATATGGAGTATGAACAAGAAATGAACAAATATTTCATGGTTCTCCGGTTCGTAATCCGGTCCGACCGGTCCGACCAATGAACCTCTAAGCCGTCCGGTTCGCTTTCCGGTCCGGTTTTGAAAACATTGAAAATAAGTGATCCCTAACATGCACATTAACTCACCCACTTCCTTTCCTACAATCTTCTCGCATACTCATGAATCAAACATTGATTTTAGGGTTTCGAAATTTCATCATCCGCAAAAGGTATTACCTTTGTAGTTGTACATTTGTATGCAGATTTGATCTGTAAGAACCCTAGAGAAATGAGGTGTCAAAGGCTTTCTTCAAGTTCAAAGATTAATAATAGATATATGAACTCCCCTTTTAATCAACTTTGCCTGCCTTGTTTTGCTTAGGATTGACCAAATTGCAGCAAATAGATAACTACTTTAACTACCTGTGTAGTTTGATCCATGGGCACTAACCAAGGTGAGTATTTGGGTAAATGTGAATGTTATTTGTAAATTGCTATGTGGCTGAACGCTTTTATATTGGTTTTAGAAGTTGAATGATTATGTACAGTAATGAAAGGAGAGAGTATCACCACATGCTTGATCCAATAAGACTTGTGAATTCATTTGTATTCAAACTGTCCTATAGTAACTCACCATGTTATTCACATAAGTTGCTATTCACATTCCTTGTACAATTTCTAAGCTTGTCTTTAATCTGCATATATCGTAAATTTGTAATTGCCATTGTTTTTTTCATCACTTCTGTTTCAATTTAAATGTAATGCAGGAAACTATAACAAAAGGTGGAATTGCTGAAAATTCAAGTGCCAGCAACAATCCAGATGCCTTTGAATGGAAAATAGGATAACTGATGTTGGTTAAAGTTGCATTTTGTTGAAATCATGCAGCTATAGGAGGCCGTAAAGCATTTTTAGGCATTTAGTCTGCCGCCTTCAAATTGATTCTTAAATTTTTATTTCTTTTATCATGTCAAGATCTTGTTCAAATGGAAGAAATTTAACCTATTTTATGACATTAAGTATTCTAATTAATGTTTTTGAATTGTAGGCGCATTGGGGGCTCAACTAAAGGTTCTAAACATGATCTCGTAAACGCCTTCCAAAAGTTCTTTGATGAAGAAGTTAATGGTATTCAATCTTGTAATGGTATTCAAAAGTTCTTTAGAGGGCGGACCTTGGAGCAACTGGTAAGGTTGCTGCTTGTGACCTTGAGGTCATGGGTTCTAGCCGTGGAAACAGCCTCTTGCACAAAATTGTGCAAGGAAAGGTTGCGTACATCAGATCGCTTGCGATCCGGCCCCTCCCCGGATGCGCAAAGCGGGAGCTTCATGCACGGGTACGCCCTTTAATCTTGTAATTATACATTGTTAATATACTCGGTATAAGTTAAAGGCTATAAATTGAATCAAGTTGGATTACAGTTTCATGGATTACAGTTCTAAACTTTCATTCACTTGTTTAGTTTATTCTTTTTATTTATATACCAAGATTCTCAAGAGATTGTTGAAGATGAAGGATCCCTTAAATTGAATAAAGTTGGAGGTGAAAAAAGTGACAAAAAGACAGCAAAGAGTTTATGCAGTAAACAACATACTGAGGTTGTGAGCACAGTTTCTGTAAATATAAGGATCAAGATACGAGTAAAACAAACCACAAAAGCTCTAAACGTCACTTTGGAAAATTCCAAGGATATTGAAAATTGTGATAAGAATGATATTTTAGAACATGAAGTTGAACCATGGACTGTTCTTGCTCACAAGAAACCACAAAAAGAATTGATACCTTATAACCCTAAAACCATGAGGCCTCCTGATCTTACTGGTGACATAAAAAATATGAAGATAATGTCTTGGAATGTTAACGGTCTAAAAGAAGATTTTGATATACTTTGATTGCAAGAAACCAAATTACAGGCCATTTACTTCACTTGCTATCCATAACATGACGTGCAAATGTGAGATGGCAATTTACTTATGACTCGGTCAATTTGGGTTGTGTTCTACCTCAAATGGTTATGATTAACTATATATTTACAGTACAATATAACCATAGTGTTGTTAACCATAGCTAATTAGCCATTAAGGGCTATGGTTATCATTTCCTTAACTAAATAATGTCAAAATGTGTGGAATTTTGTTTGTTTATTTATGAAAGCAGGAGAAAGATGTAGAAGCGATAAAAAAAGGTCTTCTAGAAGGATATGATAATAGCTTCTGGACTTGTAGTGTCTCTAAGCTTGGCTACTCTGGTACTGCAATTATCTCTAGGGTATGCTCTTCCCTCTTTGCAACATTTTTATTTACAACATAACATATGCGTTGGGTTATTCGAGTTTGTTCGCAGGTCAAACGGGTCAGAAAAATAGGTCATCTAAGTTTGATTTCAAACGTGGGTTTAGTTAACTTGGTTTGACCGGAGAATGCGGAGTGAAAGTGTGGAAAGTGATCGTCGACCCACTAGGAGATCATGGAGTAAATTGTGAAGTTAGGTAGTCATTATTTTTGTTATTTAATCTCTCCTAGTTTAAGTATTTTTATTTAAGCATTGTTATCTTTGAATTTCAATATACAGAAAAGTCGTTTAATTGTGTGTGTTGTGTGTGTAAGTCGAAGGGGCCTGAACCAACAATATGAATGTGGGACTTTATTTATTATCTTGATATTTTGTTATTTCGACAGATACCACCACTTTCTGTTAGCTATGGACTTGGCATACCAGATCATGATAGTGAAGGAAGGCTTGTGACAACAGAATTCGATTCTTTTTATTTAATAAGTGAATACGTACCAAATTCTGGTGATGGTCTTAAAAGGCTGGTAATATATCAAATTTGTACAAAACCTGTCTTTTGAGCTTCTTTATCACTAAAGTACTGATTTTTTGTGCCTTTTAATCTAGTCATACAGGATAACAGACTGGGATCCGTGTGTTAGCAATTACATGAAGGTAAGGCCTCTGCAAGTCATGAAAGTATTACCAATGATCTTTACAAAGTCTCATCTCTTTTACTCCATATATGAATTTGTACCTACAGGAACTGGAAAAGTCAAAACCGGTCACCTTAACTGGTGATCTGAATTGTGCTCATGAAGAAATAGACATCCACAATCCTGCGGTAATCAATCTGTACTAAGGGATAAGTTCTTTCCAACGTTTTTCACTTGTAATTTTCTTATTTTCGCAAAATCATTCTTTATAAGGAAATGAAAGGTTCTTGACTAAATCGGGATCATTAATTCTGAATTAAGCTAAAACTCATCTTGTTATCGCTTGACTAATCTCTGTAGGAGAACACACGAAGTGCTGGTTTTACAATTGAAGAAAGAACATCATTTGAGGAAAATTTAATTGAAAAGGGTTTCATTGATACCTTCCGGAAACATCATCCTAATGTCGTTAGCTATACTTACTGGGGATTCAGGCATGTTGGACGAAATACTAATAAAGGTAATTTCTCTCTGCATCATTATATTGGTTTAAAAAAGCGCAAGCGCTAGGTGCTCCCAGGCTTTTGGTCCCAAAAGCCAAGGCCACATATGTTGGGCGCGTCAATGTTCAACCAAATAAGTTTTATTTACAACTAGAAGTACATGTAAACCCATTCATCAAGTACATATTTCATAATGTCTTCATCCTCTGGTTGTTTCACATATAAACCTCCTACACACCCTAATCTTGACCAAGTATGACCAATTTTGATCCTGAACTACATGCGGCACGCCTTTTTGACCTTAATGCTTTTTTATGAGCACCCCGTGCTTCAGATGTTTCTTTTTAACCAAGATCATGATTATTATCTTTGAATTGAACTTGATAGTTAAAACATTTGTTTGAGACTCATCTGATGTATGATTATAATTATTATATAATGTTATGTTTGGTGTTATCTTTTGTATGGTAAATCATAAACAGGATGGAGACCGGACTACTTCCTTGTATCAGAATCAATTGCAGAAAATGTCCATGACTCCTACATTCTCCCAGATGTTGCAGGAAGTGATCACTGTCCAATTGGCCTTGTTCTTAAGTCGTAATCCAGACCACTAGGATGAAGTTGCAATTTTGATGATATCACAAGATTAAATGATAAATACTAGCACTTTGTTAAGCTTGTGGCTTTTGTAACAGGTGTTTATCTTATTATTTTTTATAATTTGGTAAATACTAGCACTTTCTCTCTTGATTATTACCACACTTATTCTTATTTTTAAGTTGGCATATGCTGGGTTTAAAAAGCACGTCCCGGGACCTTGAAGGGGCGCTTCATATATGTGGGTCTAGATTTATCAAATTTAGATTGCGGTAAACACAGCTAAGAGGATGAAGTTGTTACGAATGGTGCTTAACAAAGAAGGCTTATGTGTGAGAAAAAATGAGAACCATATAACTTTATGTAGAACGTCTCGCATATGTGAAGCTTTTGTCTCACGCCTTGAATTTTAGGACCTAAACGCTTTGAAATACCAAAATTTGGTAACCAAATACTTTTTTAACACTAAAGATATAGAATTCTTAAAAATCATTGAAGGAACAAATTTCATTCTTGACTTATCACTAAGAAAATATACAAACTACTATTCTAACTCTCCAAAACTCATAAATCACTACCCAAAATGTCCCAAGAAGACCTGCATTATTCAAAGAATCAACCTCAAAGTTACAAAACATAGTAGCAAAATTCAAGAGCATACCATCCATCTGCAACTCATCCTGATGAAACTAGGGCTCACTGGTGCACATGAATACGTTGACTTCCCATCAGGGCTCACTGGTGCACATGAATACGTTGACTTCCATGAGCATGGAAAGTTGACCCGTGACCATGTTGCTTCTCATAGCTTTCACCTGTGGACTTCTTCCAACTCCCATTGTTCATTCTCCGATTATTTCCATTAAAAGTCCATGTTTTATGACTATTCCTCTTGTTATTCACATTGCTACAAGCATAATAATTATTATCATCATAAGTAGTTGTATTCCAACCTTGATCTCCTGCTTTATTATCATCTTCATTCCAAACCCACCAATTATGACCACCTCCAACATCACAATTATCCCAAATAATCCTCCCATTATCAATATAATCATCCCAATAATCGCGCTTTGGTCTCTCTTCATGTCATCACTAATCCCCCAAGATTTCTTGATATTGTCATCACTATCTCCCCAACCGTATGGCGAGTAATCTTTATATGGGTCCGGGAGTACATCGTCAAATATAACAACCGGCTCATGCTGGCTGGCATCATCAGGGGCTGCGGGTTCAGACTCAAGATCCTGTATTAGATTATAATCCATTTGAGCATTCCAATCAATTTTGTCAACGTATAAATCTGGATTATGTGATTCAGCATCACAAGGAAGACCATGAAATCTTGCATAGAATCTATCTTTTGCAGTGTGGAATGCTTCCTCTCCTGCACAATCATCCCACTTCATTATACTGTCATAGAGATGGGTGAATTCCTTTGCTTCCAAGAACTTTTTCCAGGAAAACGATCCAACTGAAGACACAAATCTTTTCTCCCAATATGGAACGTTATGATGCCTATTTGAATTCCCACCTGAAAGACGTAATGAAATGTTTTTTACTTTCAGTACATGCTCTTTTGGGATCAAATGATCTACTAATTTTCAAAATAAATGAGCATATTCCTGGTTATAACTTCTATGTAAAGTATATGATTTACCAGTTATCAATCATAAAATACATATGTTGAATTTAATGGTAGTTACGCAGGCGAATTCATATGATCTAGGAGGGATTTTGGAGAAATAATGAGGTAAAAAAGGATACAACAGATGACCGGATATCCGCCATGAATTATAGTCATATTATTCACATGCAATCTCTCAGTTTTCAAAAGGTTTTCAACAACACCATTTATTACTCCATTCAAAAATTTTAAAAGATGTCCCAGCAAGCTCTGTTTTAAGTGTACTTGTAAATTCTAATACAATTTTGATATTTAAGCAAAAGTCTTGCACATAAAGACACTATATTGAAATTGCCAAAAAACTTCTGAGGAAAACAGATCATGGCGTACGATTATCATGACATAAAAGTAGGAAACAAATATCCATATACAGAACAATTGAGAACGCGTATTAATGTTCAATGAAATAAACATCATAAACAAGAAAGGAAGATAAACGTGAGACGTAGGAAGAATCACAAAAGTAAGGATTAAGAACAAAAACCAAAGAAACATCAAGAAAAACATACAAAATGTAACACCGAGTGTTATATGCTTCATTCAAGGGATTATCATTCGAAATGGGAAATCAAACAAGGGGTTTTGGCCCAAAGAAAACAGATGATCTTGTAAACTAGTCTTTTTGCCATTATTCAACACAAAATTCATGCATATTTCAAATTCTTTACATGTTTACTAAAGGGCATTCCTAATGAACTTCAGAAGTTTTGATAATATCTTTCACAAATTGAAAGGTAATGCTGAAATTACAGAATATTGATCTAAACATGCATAGGGTTAAGTAACCTCTCATAAAATTTTAACAAAATCAACTATGAACAAATATACACAATCAATGAGCACCAAATTCATATAATTTACCCTCAATCTTGAACCCCAAAGTGCATGCAAACAAAATTACAGACACACAAAGTATATAATTTCTAACAAAATGTCACAAAATCATACCAACAGGTGGCTTTCTGTAATGAAAATTAGACTTTGTTCTCGCGAATTCTTGATTACATTTATCACCCTTTCGTCTCCACTTCTCCATGATCACTACACCACAAACAACACACAATCAAACACTCATTCAAACACCAAATCAAAACGAAACATCAATTACAACATCGATTTGGCGAAATCAAACATGAATCAAAGATGGGCACCTGCAATTTAGGCGTCAAATTGAACGACCAACACGATTTGGGGGCAAATCTTGATGTGGGTTTTGTGAAGTTAAGGTTTTTGGATGATCAGTGATGAAGATATACGTCTCTTATGCTTCTTTTTCTTTCGGTTTGGTGTGGCGTTTTGTGTGTTGTTAAAAGAAAAAGAATTCTGAATTGTGGTTTTGTATAAAGACATTGAGCTTATAAGAGTACAGATGGCAATATGACATACACATGATACATGTTTAGAAATTCTTTAAAAAGATTTGTGTTTTCAAGATAATAATACATTGGATTTTGTAGCATTAGTTTTTGGGTAGGATAAGTATTACAAGAAGATCACATATCTATTTTATAATATCTAATTAGAGCGTTTCGCTATTTAATAAAAATATTTTTACTATACAAAAACAGACGTTTGAGTTACATTAGGTGATGTCTATTATGGTGAAGAAATGCGTGAGGTGGCAGTCGAAAGTGGTAGTTATGTTGGTCGTTTGGAATTCCATACATAACGGGACGGATAATGGTGGGGCCCTTTAATACTGTCAATATCTATCTGTCTATCTATACATATTGTTGTGTTATTTTAATTCTCTTTAAGAATAATGAGTGTTTGAAAATGGATGTAGTGTTGACAAGAAGATGACAATGTTTAAAATATGTGTAAATTTTAATGTAACGATTGATATGACGCGTATAAAAAGTGATGCATTGGAGGCACTTTTAGTTACATAAAAATCATTGTTTTAAATTTGTAAATGGTTAGTTTAAATCTTTCTTAAAAGATTTTAAAGAATTCTTGTAGATACTTGGTAAATACTATATCTATTATTGTAAAAGTAATGATTTTATCAAATAGTTGTTAAACTATTTGAAAAGTTTTATACAAAGATACAGAGTTACTTCATTTCATTTATTACATAAGCATATTGTAGAAATCATCTTAGAAAAATTTGGCGTTGCTCTTAAAAAATACAAGCATATTATAATTTTGGCTTTAATAAGAAAATATATACATTAATATGGTGGCATGTGTATCTTAGAATGATGGTTTAGCTCATACGTGTATCTTAAAACGATGGTTTAGCTCAGACGTGTATCTTAGAACGATGGTTTAGCTCAGACGTTAGAATATCTTTAACGTGCCATTGTTATGTAGACTTATGGTTGCAAAAAGATTAGACACATTATTTTATCAACATCAGATACAACTTTCATCGCGTAGTGCATCAAAATTTTTGAAAACGTCAATAAATATACAAAAGCTTTTGAGCTAAAAAACTAATGAAAGTACATTTAAACCAAAAAAGTTGACATATATGCTTCTAATATTTCTTATCGTTTTAACCATTAATAATCTCAATTTTCAACACTAAAAACTACGGTATTTATCGTTACTTTCAATGGAGTGGCAAGCAAGAGTATTATCCATAGACTAATCAAGTACAATCACTGTTTATCAAGTTAGTAAATGCTATAGATACAATGTTTTATATATGTTTAAAAGATGCTTTCCCAAAAATAATATATGTCCGAATTGTTTACTTATTATTTCTCTTCTGTCACTTTCTCTCTCTTTTGGTATATACTAATTCGACTAAATGCTACATGAAATATTCTTTACAATATTCTTTTGTCGTTGTTTAAAAGAATTAACTTGCTTATTATAGTTTGACTTTTACATAATTGATTCAAATCAATTTTCTTATTAAATGATTTACTTAATTAAACATTAGTTATTTAGAAATATATAATCTAATTTAAAGACACTAGCCAATCTATCTATATTAATAAAAGGAAGTTTTTGGAAGCCACATGGCACAATTCTAGGTCTTCTAAATTTTACTTTTCCCACTTCTCTCTCTTAATAATATCACATTAACTACTAATTATATCATTTAATTCTTTTCCATATCAAAACTTTTTATTAACTTAAAAAGAGATCTTTCTACAAATATAATTTCTAAAGAAATAACTTTTATAAAATAAGAATATGTTTTAAAAAAATATCAAAACTATTAAAAATATAATATATTTGATACCTGTGTTTTCTAAAAAAATAAATTTTATGAAACAAAAATAATTAAAATTCAAAGTTTAAAGAAATTTTAAAAATGTCACTTTATTAAAAACATTTGTTTTGGAACAGTTATTTAAAACCTATTTTTTCAGAAAAACAAAAAAAATTAACAGGAAGTTTAAAAAATGACATTGTCCTTTTATCACTTGTATGTAATGTCAATCATATCTTATATCAAAACATCATTTTATAATTGATTAATTTTTATTAATAACTATTTAATATTTATTTATTTAACCCGTGTAATACACGGGTATTAACCTAGTCTTTATATATAGATATTTAATTCTTTCATATTTTATTCAAATTCATTGTAAGCCAAATGTTGATTGAAAAGGTAACCATGGGATTAATTTCTGAAATTTAATGCCAACTAATAATAATTCATTTTGTTTTGGAACAAACTTAGTCACTAATAAGTTTAATAAACAACTTGTTGTACAACTTTTTCGTTGTGTATAATCAAAGGTTGGTCATACATTTGATTAGGTTAAATGAATTTGAAATATGTAATTCATTCTAAAACATGTTTCGTTCAACTATATTTTACAATGGGTTGGACATTTTATATTAAAAGAAAAAATAATTTTAATGTGTTTGGTTGAAATAAAGGATATAATTGAAAATTTCTAACCCCGGCGGTTTCATCAAACTAGCCGTTTCTCGCTCGTGCTTCGCGGGTAGGCCGACTGACTTAACAACCGGGTAAATTTGGGTCAAATGCATCCGTTTCCATCATCGTAGCAATTACAAACTAAAAGCGTAAGTTTGTTAAAATTTTAAATCATAACCATTATTTTAAAATGTACAAAACCACCTTAAAAGATAACAACAAAATGAAAGAAAAAACACGCTCCCCAGTAAAATAAAGTTTTTTATGGCTTAGAACTCTCAAAAATCATAGCTGCAAAGACGAGTTGCAGGTTAAAACTTACCATCCACCATCCTTGCCACGCCATGTTCATCATTGTTGAAAAAATTTAGAAGTCATAGCCGAGTGACAAAACCGATGATCACAGCCACAACAAAACCCATAATCAATTATCAAAAAGAAAAACTCAAAATACTCATATAGAAATCATAGCCTTACAGATTCTTTTAACCCACCCCCAAAAAAACAAAAACCTGCAACACAACCATTTGAATGTAACAATGAGTGGTGTTTAAAAATTTTGAAAACACCCATATCTAGGAACAACATCAAACATAGGCGGCAACATCACCAACACCTACCATTAAAGCATATCATCAACACCAGATTAGGGGTTTTAGATGCGCGATAACCGTCATCATCGAACAAATGATTCAAACATGCACCACCGTCCATGGAGGATGCGATACATGGGTCCACCGGAGTCGCCACCGACACACAAAACCACTAAACGCCCACAGACATAGACTTCACGTGGTCGGCAGATGGCTGAGGCGATGCAAGCGTTGAACACCACCGACGAGTTCTCTCTCTCTAGAAATAGACCGGAGGATGAAATGGGTGAACAACTCCCTTTTTGTCTCTATAAACACATTTGGGGGAGGGGTGATATGCAACTACTCAAACCACGAACAACATAAAATAAACTGATGATGAACTTGTTTTTTTTAATAAATAGATAAATGATATTTAAATTTTTAGACATATTGCTTACAGTTTTAAAGAAAGTAAAATTGTAATATATAAGATTAATTAATTAATTAATTAACTAACTATATTATTATTATCATTAGTATTTATTATTTATTTATAATTTAATTTTATTACTTTTATTATTATTACAATATTATAATAATAATAATAATAATAATAATATTATTATTATTTATTATTATTATTTATTATTATTATTATTTATTATTATTATTATTATTATTATTATTATTATTATATTTTATTTTATTTTTATTGTAGGTCGGTATACATTGAGATAACTACACTTATTGGTATTTTTTTCAAGACTTGTTAGAAAAATAAAAAATTAAATTTATTGTTACTTTAAACATGCCCCGTTATAAATATCCTCAAAACAGTATTAGCTCAACACAAAATGACTAGTTTATCACAAACATGAGATTTTAAGTTAGATGATTTATCATCAAAGCTATTTTAGTTTAATTGGATTTGCATAAGATAAAATGCAAACTACAATAAAAATTAATACAAATAAATGCCTTATTGTGCATGCTTGCTCAAGGTGCAAAGCCCTGGACAAGAGGGGGTTTCTAAAGAAGCACTATGTCTATTACAAGGGGGTAGCACACTTGAAAGGTGAGGTTCAAGGGATAACAAAACATTTGGCCGGGGGTTGAGCTGTCTTTAGTATCAATCGCAACTTGAGAAGCAACATCAAAGTTGGTCTTTAGTAGCAAGTGAAAAATAATCATTTTTATAAATATCTCATTGTTTGAAAACTCTGTGTTTTAGTTAATTTTTTTAATTTTTTTAGAAAAATGGTTTTATATAAACTTTTACTTTAGAAAAGATTGTTTTAGAATTTTGAAATGTTTAAATAAAAGAGAGAGAGAGAGAAAAGTGTGTGTGCGCGCGCGCACGCTCTTGCGTGTTTAAAGAATAGTTATTTTGACTTTTTAAAATTGATAAATGATTTGAGTTGAAAAATAAATGGTAAATTAATATGACGATAGCATGTTTTCATCCAATGTATTCAGTTATTAGCAAAGATGATATTTTTAGGGGTGTTCAAATTCAGATATTCGAAATTAAAAAAATATATTATTTAATAATTTTTATAAAAATATAATAATTTTATTGAATTTTTTGGGATATCCAATGTTTTTATAAATTATCCAAAAATATCTAAAATATTTAATATTTTAATATTTTATAAAAGTATTTCGGATATTTCGGATATCCGAAATATCCGAAAATTCTCAAAATCACAATCCAAATCCGAATCTGAAATTTCAGATATCTGAATTTTGTATTTTTATATATTTCGGATTCGGATTCGAATATTTTTAACCCCCCTAGATATTTTGCATGGTTTAGAAAATTATATAAAGAATGCTAGATTTTAAATATACACTTAGCCTATTGGCATTAGCGGACCTATATTGGTCCCATGAGGGTCACTTGCCCCCCTGATTTTTTTTTTGTTCTTTTAGTATATATATGTTTGAATCCTGAAAGAACCTAAAAATACTAAAACCGAGTCCCATGATATTTTGACACCGACTCTTTGAAACTTTGACACCGACCTTTAACAAACTCTGCCATCATCCCTAAGAAAATCCATATAACATTTCATAGTTTTAGAAATATAGACTTGTTATAAACTATATGACACGTGTTTTAATATTTAGTACAAACTTAAATACCGAATAATGATTTAAACAATTTAGCTATTACACTTAATTCTTTTAGACCCAATTACCAAATACTCACTATAACTATTTAAAACGGCTGTTACTCCACTAGTCAAACTATTAAAAATTTAAGCTAATTAAACCTTGATGGAATAATCGCTTGATGCATATTTTGCAAGAGCTACTGCCATTGACCGCCCCTATATCCATGGCTACAGGCTCTCACCTCTCAAATCTGATTCTAAACAACCCTAGAATTCTTCATATAGAAATTTGTTTGTAATTAAACTGTTTTTTTTCTAAAATTTACATTATTATTTGATTATTTATGTGACATCCGTCACTCTTAGACCCGTTAATTAACTTGAAGTTCGTTATCTTTTGATTATGCATTTATTGTTTTGTGAGATTAACATGTTCTAAATTGTGATAATTGATATCATTATTTATTCGCGTAAAATTCTAGTTGATAAAATGATTAAATTATATTATATTATAAATTATTATTATTATTATTATTATTATTATATTATTATGTGTATATATATAACTAGTTTTAATTACCCATGTATTACATGGGGGAGTGGAGAGTTATTATTAAAATAACATAAAAACATAAATAAAACTAAATGTATTACACATGTTGAAAAAATAAAAATGATTAGTGTTGATTGTTATTTATATAATACTAACTTTAGTAAACCCGTGTATTACACGAGTTAAAAAATAAAATATTAATTATGATAAAAGTTATGAAGTATAAATGATATTTTAAAATAAGATATGATTAAAATTACATATGGGTAATAAGTATAAGTAATAGTGTTAATTTTTATTTCTAAAATAAATTAACCATTTTTTTCCAAACAAACCGTATTATAAATATCATTTACAAAAGTATCTTATTATAACTCTTAATTTTAGTTATTTTTAGTTTATAAAGAAGTTTACTTTTTAAAAACATCAATTTTAAGATATTTTATATTTTTAAAAATGTTTGATCTTTTAGAAAAACTCATATTTTATAAAAACTGTTTTCTAGAAATAACATTAATAAAAGACATATTTTTTTAATTTATTAAAAAATATTTTAAACTTAAAAAGAATTAAAACTATTTAATCCTTAATTTAGGTAACTATTTAAGATGAGAGAGAGGCGGGAAAACCAACTTAGGGGGCGTAGAAATATGACAAGTGTCCCCAAGTTACTCTTTTAGTATTATATATAGATATCATTAGCGTAAAAATCTATCGAAACACACTTGTGACACCGTGTACATTAAACACGCAAATATTAATTTGGGTCATAGCCCATGTTTATATCTCCCTAAATTTGTCCTTTAGGGTTACGTTTATAAAGTTTGGTTTAAACAAAATAGATAGGAAAAAGTTTAGGTTTAAAATAATTTTTTTAAATTAAAAGGAATTAATTCTATTAGTTTAGGGACTAAATTGCAATTAACTATATATATATATATATATATATATATATATATATATACACACACAGCCACAAACTCACGACCACCCTAATCGCACACACACCCCCACCTTGCCGTCGCGACCAAACCGCCCCCCCTCGCGATCCTGGCTGCCGCCGAACGACCACCGCAACCCGCCGCAAGATGCTCTCTATCATCATCGTGTCTTTGTAACGTCTTTCGTGGTAGGTGTCTCGTATTCATTGGTTTCGTCTTGTTTCATTATCGGTTGTATTCGGGTTTGGTTACGAGTTTCCGGGCACATATAGTCGCGGTGTGTATATATATATATATGAATACAACAGTGCGTGGTGGTGTATCCATGTATGTGATCGTATATACATATAGATTCGAGTGTATGTGTGTATATATAGCTTGTGTGTGAGCGTGCATGGCTATGTGTGTGTATGTGGCTGATGTGTGTGTGTAGGTGGCTGATGTGTGTGTATATAGCTGATGTGTGTATATAGCTGTGTGTGTGTAGATGGCTGTTGTATGTATGCATGGCTGTGTGGTGTATATAGGACTGATGTGTGTATATATATGATTGTTGTATGTGTATATGGGTGTTATATGTGAGTATATATCGTTATATATGTGTGGATGATATATATATGTGTTTGTATTAGTGTACATGTGTATGTATGTTATATATATATATAAAAGTAGGATAATGCATATGTGTGTATATGTATACATGTATGTATAGGTGTGTGTATTCACGTGCGGTACTATGTTATTGGTGCGAGTAAATATATATGTATGTTTTAGAGTGTATGAATATATATATATATATATATATATATATATATATATATATATATATATATATATATATAGGGGAGGGTTCCAATGAAAACCATATTATAATTGAAAATCAAAAAAACTACTTATTCACCATTGATCTTTTTGATCTATAGTTGAGATTAATTAATGGCATTTTAGTAATTAAATTAAAGGTTATGAGTATTTAAATATGTATTAAGGGTAAATTAGGAACAACACAAAATAATTAATTTGTTAACTACCAAGTATAATTAAGAAATTCCTAAATTTACTCTCATCTTCCATTTTTCTCTCACATCTTTTTTATATTTAATGGAAATTTAATAATCAAATGATATTATTATTTTTTATTTTGAATTGAAAAATTAGATCATCATGCTTCTTATAAAACAAATAAACTAAAGAAAACGACTACTTATGCATTCGTATATTGTGTTATGTATGCGTAACATTGTGTGTTACGTATATGTAACACTATCATACATATGTGTATCATTGTTAATGAACCTATATGAAAATCTAGAACAAGTTACACATATATTTTAAACCAAAAAAATTTTTAATGCTAAAAACGATTTCTGGAGTACATATATGTAACAATGGAGTTACATATACGTACCAACACTTATATACATGTAACAAAATATAGTAACAACGAAAACCATTGAAAAACATATAAATATGTACATATATGTATGTGAACAAAAAGAAGTACATATATGTAAACAAAAAACTTACACATGCAAATAGTAAAGTTATATAAACATTAAAACAATAAAGTTACATATACGAAAATAACACAGAGGTACATATATGTAACAATAGAGTTATGTATATGTAACAACAATGTTACAGTTATGATAAAATTAAAAATTCTATCTTTCTCATCAGGTTTAGGTGTTTGTTTTGTTCGTCATGCTTATATATAATTGCTGGATTCTTTATGCCCAAGACACATAGAACATTGATGTGGTTAGTACGTCATGATCCAAGTCGGGTCATACCCAATAACAAGTTTAGCAAACACCAATAAATATTTAATTGATGATATGATCATGCAATTAAATAATGACACCAATTTAGAAAATGGATTTTCTAAATAAGTTGCATATGAGATAGAACAACTTACAGGGATATTTTGTTCAAGAGTATTATTTGTAATGTTATTTAAATTAGTTAAGTAACATTCCAAAGTGTGTATGAGTTATAAAATTAAAAGGTTAATTTTATAACTTAACAAAATGACTAGTTAAATAAATAATAGACAAAAATTTTAGGGGGGAAAACCCCTTGGATCCTATTTTCGGTCGCCCCCTTTTGAAAGGGGGGAATTCATTTTAGTCTTGAAACTAGTCATCTTTGAATACACACACACTCCATCCTCTCTCTCTCTCTCTCATACATGCAAAGGACCACCAAGAACATTTTTCTCTCTACTTTCTTGAAGAAACACAAGCTGAAAATTCGGATTTGCAGCCTTCTTTGGTCGGTTTTGGTGTCTAGAATCCTAGCAAAAGGGTGCTTGCTTGATGCTTGAGGGTATGGAAGCTTGAGGACACCTATCCTTGGTGTTTTGGTCATTCAAGAACAGCTCCATCTTCATCAAATCTCACGTTTTTCACAGCTCTACAAAGGTTGTATCTTTTGTGTGATTTGGTTGTTTTATTCTTCTTGATAGCTAGTTCATACACATATAAACGATCCTATGTTCTTGGGTTTGTTGAAACTAAGTTATGTACCTTAATTTTCAAATTATAAAACATAATATTAAGGTCTTATTCCGCTGCGTTTTTCTTGTTTAAATGGTTAACAACTATGTTTATGGTCCAACAAACCCAATATTGGCATCTAGAGCCGGATATGTGGATGACTAGCTTCAATTATCCTTGTAAAATTGGTTTTATGGGGTTTTAACAACCTAATTAGGGTTGTTTTGTGGTGATATTATAAATCCCTAACCTTTCAAGGTTATATCTTACATGCTTATGATTAAATCTTGAAAGAAAAGATATCAAAATGGTTGATTGTGTTTTGTTTGGACAATAACACCCTAAATTCTTAGTTTATGTTTGCTGAAAATTTAGGGTCAATTGGGGATTTATTTTGGTTCTTGTATGTTGTATATGATGTTTCATATTGGTGCATAACCTAGCCTTGACCTTGTGTTGATTTGGTTTTGGATGAATGATTTGTTTTGGTTTTATTCATTCAAAGGGTTGTAATAATTTCTTTTGTGTTTGTATCCTTTTAGTTTGTAATTTATTTATTCATTTTTTGTGTAATAAATAGGTTAGATGTATTTCTTTTACTAGAAAAAATGTATTAGGATATATTTTGTAAAATAAGATACATAAGATGGTGAACCAAAGGAAGGTGCAAAGCAAGGACACAAAAGACATGGACACTTGAAGCATTCGGATGCGGGTTCAAGTGGGAGTTCATGGACACTTTGAAGTGTCAATTTTAAACCCTTAGGAATGACCTTATGACAACACTTGTGATGGCAAACAAGTGTGGTCAACTTAGTGGCTATGGTTATGCACTTATGATTGAATGGTTGTGCTTGTTTGATTTGTTTAAATTTTGGTTGATTGTTTGATATTTGGATATGCATAACAAACTAATTAACAAACAAAACAAGCTGAAAATTTATGGTTCCTAATCACTAAGTGATTAATAAAAGGTTATTAAAAGGATTAATGATTTTAATAAAAGTGGTTTTATTAAAAGAGAACCATAGGGTACCATGTAATTGAAAGCATGCAAATACAAGGTACAAAGAGTTTTCAAAACTAGAATTAATGAAAAAAAAAATCCCTTTGGAAACAAATTTAACACCATCCTTTTACACGACACTCGAATCACTAGAGAACTATTTGTGGGATAAAGGTCACCTAACCACTTTTAGGGAACTTGTGTTTTGAGGTGGGCTTAACGTATTTGTGGGAAAAGGTCACCTAACCACTTGTATGTATAAACTCACACGTGCGTGTAAGTAGGACGACTTAAATTGGAAACCATGTGCATAGGGTCACCGAAGCATGGCGTACAATGGTGTTGATGGGATTATACATGCCAACTAAACATAAGATGTTTAACCGATCCCATAAGGCTAGAAATTGCAAAAGATTGCAAATAGTCAAGTGTTGACTACCTTGTTAATTTAAATAATGGGATAAAGGTCACCTAACCATCATTTAAATGTAACATTCGATTCTAGGTTTTAATTATTAATTGTCTATAAGACATTAAAGGGTATTAATGATTAAAACGTAATTTTTCAGAAATACTAATATGAACTTTGTAAATTTTGTAGAAATGGCCGCAAACAATAATGCTATCACCCCGACCGTCCATACCCTATCGCCGAGAACTATCTTAGAGAGGGATCGTCTTAACCACAATAATTTCATGGACTGGTTTTGAAACTTGAGAATCGTTCTCAAGCAAGAGAAAATGCCTATGTCCTAGACGATCCCATTCCTGACCAACCCGATGTCACACCCCAACTGATGACGGAAACATCGGGGCGCGAGAAGTGATAGATTGTTCAAAGACATCATAGAACTAAAGTGACAATAAATTAAGATTAAATTTCATTTCCATTAATCAATGTAACATTACAATGTTTCAAATAAACATACATAATTTGGAGAAATACAAGTCTAAAACAAACATAACAAAATAATAGATTTGGTGTGTTTCTAAGTCCACCTAATTGAATTTCTTGATAAAGCTTCAAGCATTTCCTGCAACATGTATAAAATATTGGTCTACATATGAATATGTTGGTGAGCATACAAATTTGTATACATAGCATAATAGTGAATAAATCTCAATTTAACATGATAAAGTATACTAAAGTTTATACATTGCTAGCAAGCAAGCCATAATCAAACCAAAGTGTCCACTAGCGTAATCTTAGCATCAAAAGTGAGCAAGACCGTAAAGATTGATAACTTAACATAAACCCATCATAATAGGGCGGATGTGCTAGTCCTATAGCGCTATACATGTTAAGGGAGGTTTAGATTTCTTGCAAGATAATGTATTCTAGAATGTATTCACAAATAGTATAATAAGTAAGCATGTGTAAGGCCCCGAATCCGGAAACCTCACAAATTGGCCATTTTACATAAAACCTTATTTTTAGTTCAAAACTGATAAAGTGTTATTTATTAAAGCAGCGGAAATATGAAAATGTTAATTATATAAATAAAACTAAAGCACCAACTTAGAGTCAAACCCGGATTTGAGCTAGAATTTCTTTATTTACAAATCATTGTCTTAACAAATTTACTCATTTATTACTACACAAAACATAAAAGCTGGTTGAATCTTTACAGGATGCCAGTCTTCACCCTCCAAGTAGCTCCTAATCAGGTCCTGCCCTAAAACTTGATTTACCTGCCAAACAATCTAACATACATACAAAAGTCAGCTTCACTGAGTGAGTTCTAGTTTTATATAAATAAGAAAATATAATCTTTTATCCTTCATATAATGAACACGCATACATCATACTACAAACATTACTTGCATCACATTAGGCACGTTCATTACCTTTCATTCTTTCATTACGCTTCACTTTATCATAGGCGAGATTGCACAAAGCAAGATCTCCTTGTTGATTGACAACGAATGTCAATCCCCGTCGGTACACGTTATCCATGGTCGCTACCCCCGACGGTTGATCGATCCCCGTCGGTTCACATCTTCATGGTAGCTTCCCCCGACAGTTGATCCACACTGCTAGGCACATAGCCCGCTCATGAATACGGATCCATCATCATACATCAGACTCACATAAGTGAAGTCTATCATAGTGCTTGCAAGACTTTTCATCATCAAACGGGCCCGGGGGTAACATTTGTTAAGTTCCACTTCTCATTAGTATCATCTTTCACTTAATATATATAATACTTAGCTTATGAAGTACACACATACCAAGTACTAGTCATCATAACGCGTCACATTTTTCTTTAAATCATTCTATCTATAGGCAATAAATATACGTAATTCATAGTTATTACTTTATCAAATCATATAACGAATTATTTAAAAATAATCTTAATTATAAATTATATGGTATGTATGTCGTCCCCAAAACAGTAAAGCATGTATAAAAGAAGGGGATCTAGAACTCACCAGGATCGTTGAATGTCCATAATCGTCATCTACTTGGATTCTCAAGTAATGTCATCATCATAATCGAGTCGCCATCTTTTGTAACGAAACCTTAACCATCATCCTAGGATCATCATCATCATAACATCCTCATCCTCTTTCAAATACATCATCACCCTAAACTTATCTACCACTAACTACTAAAGTCCCTATCATCATAGCTAACCAATAATGTGCACATCATGTTATCATCAAGGATTATCGTGACCATCATATTCGGGAAAAACCTTTACCATTTGCATGCTAAGCCATCATCAACAACATCATCATATAACATCATCATCATCATTCATGCACCACTTATGCACTACAACCATCCTTACTGTGAAGATACCATTTCCATATTCAAACTCCATCTTCATCTTATCGAAACTATATCATAAGGAACATTACCACTACCTAAGAGCTATTAACATCATCATTAATGTGTCAACATAATCTAAACATCCTTACCATCACCAGACATCATCATCTTCACCATCCTTATGATAGTCCACACAATAAAATTACCCAAAACATCCTTATAAATGTTACCATCATGAAGACCATAAGCCATGCCACTATATATACATCATACCATCAATCTTTTCTTTTCCTAGGCTATTGATAATTCTCAGGTTATATTTATGGAACTATCATCATTCTACTATCATCATCATAGTCCCCTACCATCCTAACAGTCTTACTATAACAGCCTTACAACACAACTTAACAAAACATCATCATAAGCAAGAGACCTACATGAATAAGAGTATTCTTGCCATCTCGAGGCTGCCACCGTTGCTATCATCATATCACCACCTTAAACAACCCTTCAACAGATTCACAGACTGCCACCATACCACCACCATGAGCTGCAACAACCGCAGCCCTAATCACAGCCAACACCCATTGACCGCTAACATCACCATCGCAACAGCCATAACCACCACAATCACAACCACTTTGACAGCCATCGTAACCACCATCACCATCATAGCCGTACCATGGCTGCCGACACTGGCCACCATCAATGGTCACAGCCACAATCATCAACCACAACTAACAACCCCAACATCACAGCCATCACTACCGTAGCACCACCGCAGTACCGCCACCTGAACCACACTATCGACCTCGCGACCACACCCACGACCGACCTCCACAACCATGACACCCACAGCCGTGACTGACAATAACCATAGCCACGACAACCATCTTCATCACCATTATCATGTTGTAGATCAAGAACTTACCTGAAATCAACACCACCGCCTGCACCCACTGCCTAAACACCAACGAAAACCACCATCGCAGCTGCGTCCGATTCACGCCACTGTTGCTGCATTTTGAGTGAAATCATCACCTCCATCGAGCTCAAGGGGAAAGAAGTCAAAAGAGGTGTGTCACATGCTGGGACTCGCCGGAATCGGCCGCCGGTGGTCGGAGATCGGGGTTCGACCGAGAGAAGAGGGAAAGAGGGGAGAGGTTCGCTCGGTGGGGGAGGGGAATCGATCGATTGGGGAAAGAGAAGGGGGCGCTGATTGCTAAGGGGGGTTAGGGTTATTGTATAAATTTCATCTTTTGCCATAATTGGTCCCTCAAGTTTCAACATTTTGTTTTCAAACCTAAACTTGATAAACTAACTAATCTCTTCGAGAATAAAATTCAATAATACTATTATTAATATTATTTCGCCACTTAGGTTCATTTTGGAAATTTAGGGCGTTACAACATGTTTCTATGAATTGAGTTTTAGAATGATTTTGATTGAATGAATACTTGAGTGTATTTGATAATTGATACATGTTACAACCCAAATAGAGTTAAAACAAAATGGGTGAAGTATGACTCACGGTTTGGCGATTAGAATCCACAAGAATAGATGATTGAGTTTAAATGATTCACCAAAGTCACCCTAAAAGGTAAATGAAAGTTTGTAAGTTTAGGATTCAAAGTTTGAGATTTTAGCAATTGGAAAGTATACAAAAATCACAAATATGAGAGTACATGAAAGTATATACTACTTAGACACTTATTTGGACACCATGTATTATGTGTGTTCTTTATGAGTTTTAGTCACTCATTGGAAGTCCAAAATAAGGAATCATAAGATTAGTATAATGTCTACCTTAGCACATAACATTCAACCATGGTTGATTGATATTATGGTTTGGTTTTGACTAAGTATTATGTAGATATAAATATAAGTCATGAATTAGAGGTAGGGTAATCAACAAACCTCAAGTGTTATATTCATATAAGTCATGTATTAGAGGTAGGGATATCCACAAACCTCAAGATTGTCACCATTGCACAAAATCTCCACATAAGGGTGATTCGGATGGTCATGAGTATATTAATGAAAGTAATAAAGTAAATTAACTAGTTTGACTAAGTGTTCAAGTGGGGTATGGTGGATAAATTAGTTGTAGAACCAAGGTTCAACATCACCATTTCATACCATAACACAAGCCTTTCAACATTAGTTGGAGGCTCGGTTTGGTTTCATCCACTTCTTGATTTGTAGATCACTTAGTGTTTTATAAAGATGAAAGAATGAAGTGTAAAAGCCTTAAAATTTCAAAAATATAACTTCAACACAAGCCTTCCAACATTGATGTTGTTGGTGACTTGGTTTAGTATGTAAAAGGTTTAAAAATAAAACAAGAGAACATGTATGAAACAATCAAGTATAATATTTCTAACTTGGACCTCAAAAATGGGGGTTTACCATACTTGTGTCACCTTGGTGACTAAGTGGTTATGTCCTAGAGGTTATTCCAAGTGGTAAAGAAAATGAAGAAGAAAGTAAGAAAAAAAGTATAAATAATAAATAAACAAATAAAACTCACAAGTTGTTCTTGAATATTTCTTTCAAAAAAAAGATGGAGTTCTTGGATGAATTGAGAGAGTTTAGAGAGAGTTTAGAGTGATGAAAGTGATTAGAGGGGGATTTTGGTTAGTATTTATAGATGAAAATTATGGTTGGGCATTAATGTAAGTAGTTGGGGAGATGAGTGGAGGGAAAATATAAATTTTCAATATTAACCCCTTAACTTATTTTATTTATTAATTTGCACCATAACTAATAATTAAGAATGAGTATTTTAATATATGAATCATAAAAATAAAACTTATAAATAATTTTCTGAAAAAAATATATAAGTCTCGATAAGTTGTTCGGTTTTGCGTTGAAATGCACATTTGTAATTGTTTAAGCGTTGCACAAACATATAATCAACAAGAATTACATAAAAAGATATTTTCACTATGATCAAGTCTTAAGATTACAAGGATTGAACAAGGAGTAATATTACATTTAAAAATAAATAAATGTAAAATACGGAACGTTATAGTCTCCCCTACTTTAGGGAATTTCGTCCCGAAATTCATTTAGAAGAAGGTTCTGGGAAAAGATGCGAGTACTTGATCTTGAATTGATCTTCACGTTTCCAAGTAAATTCTGGTCCACGCGTTCCTTCCCAACGCACCTTAATAATTGGAATACGACTTCGTTTGAGTTGCTTCATTCCACGATCCATGATTTCAACAGGTTTCTCAACAAAATGCATGGTATCGTCGACACGTATGTCGTCAAGCGAAATTTGAAGTCCTTCGTCGGCTAGGCACTTTTTAAGATTAGAGACATGGAAAGTTGGGTGAACGTTGCTTAGTTCTTGTGGTAGATCAAGTCGGTATGCCACCTTACCAATTCTTTCGAGAATCTTGAAAGGACCTACATATCGAGGAGCAAGTTTTCCTTTCTTACCAAAGCGCACTACTCCTTTTCAAGGAGATACCTTGAGAAGTACGAGATCACCAACATTGAATTCCAAGGGCTTACGCCGTTTATCGGCGTAACTCTTTTGTCGACTTCTTGCAGCAAGTAAGTTGTCGTGAACTTGCAAGATTTTATCCGTCGTCTCTTGACTGATTTCGGGACCAGTGACTTGTGCCTCGCCGATTTCGTGCCAACAAATAGGTGAACGACATTTTCGACCATAAAGAGCTTCAAAGGGTGCCATTTTGATACTAGAGTGATAACTGTTATTGTACGAAAATTCAATCAATGGTAAGTGTACATCCCAGTTCCACCTAAATCGATAACACAAGATCGAAGCATATCTTCTAGAGTTTGGATAGTACGTTCAGTTTGTCCATCAGTTTGAGGATGAAAAGCCGTACTAAGATTGAGTTGAGTGCCCAAAGCTAACTGAAAAGTTCTCCAAAAACGGGAAGTGAATCGACCATCATGATCAGAGATGATATCGAGAGGGATACCATGACGGCTAATGATTTCAGAAGTGTAGATACGAGCTAGATTTTCAACGGAGTAGTCTTCACGAATAGGAAGGAAATGAGCTGATTTGGTCAATCGATCGATAATTACCCAAATACTGTCATGCCCGGAAGATGTTCGGGGGAGTTTGGTGATAAAATCCATTGCGATGCTTTCCCACTTCCACCTCAGGATTTCAGGTTGCTCAAGTAAACCAGAGGGTCGTTGGTGTTTGGCCTTTACTTTTGAACAAGTGAGGCATTTGGCCACGGAAAGAGCGATATCCTTTTTCATGCCCGGCCACCAATAAGTACGACGGAGATCTTGATACATCTTGTCTGCACCGGGGTGAATGGAATATCGTGATTTATGTGCTTCATTCATTACAAGAATACGAAGGTTGTCACGGTTTGGAATCCAAATACGATCGAGGTAATGGAGAATTCCATTAGATTTAGTCTCAAGTTGGTCTTCAACACCACATTGCATCTCGTTATACAAATTGTTTTCGACGACCGATGAGTGTTGGGCTTCGCGAATACGAGTTTGAATGTCATTTTGGATTTGAAAACAATGAAGATGATTGGTTACACAAATGCTATGAGCATTGACATGACTCTTTTGGCTAAGAGCATCGGCCAGGACATTTGCTTTTCCGGGGTGGTAACGAATTTCACAATCATAGTCGTTCAACAACTCAACCCATCGTCGTTGACGCATGTTGAGATCCTTTTGATTAAAGATATGTTGGAGACTCTTATGATCTGTGAAGACCACACATTGAGTACCATAAAGGTAGTGCCTCCAAATCTTTAAAGAGAAAACAACAGCTCTGAGTTCAAGATCATGGGTAGTGTAGTTCTTTTCGTGGGTTTTGAGTTGTCTTGATGCATAAGCGATAACCTTGACTCGTTGCATAAGAACAAAACCGAGTCCTTGATCAGAAGCGTCACAATAAACCACAAAATCATCATTTCCATCAGGAAGAGTTAAGATGGGTGAATCACAGAGCATACGCTTGAGGGTTTGAAATGATTCATCTTGTTTGGGAACCCAAACAAAAGGTTTATCTTTTTGGGTCAAAGAGGTGAGAGGTATGGCAATATTTGAAAAGTTGTAGATGAATCGACGGTAGTAACCCGCCAATCCAAGGAAAGAACGTATTTCGGTAGAGAATTTTGGAGCAATCCACCCTTTGACAGCATCAATTTTGGCAAGATCAACTTGAATGCCTTTTTCGCTTACGATGTGGCAAGGAATTGAACTTCTTTCAACCAAAATTCACATTTGGAGAATTTGGCGTATAGTCGTTCGGCTCGAAGAAGTTCCAAGATCAAACGTAAGTGTCGTTCATGTTCGAATTCGGTCTTAGAATAGATTAAAATATCGTCAATGAACACAATTACAAAACGATCCAAGTAAGGTCTGCACACGCGGTTCATGAAGTCCATAAAGGCTGCGGGTGCATTAGTCAGACCGAAAGGCATAACCATGAACTCGTAATGACCATACCTTGTGCGGAATGCGGTTTTTGGAATATCTTCTTCATGGATTCGAAGCTGATGATAACCGGATCGTAGGTCGATTTTTGAGAAACAAGTTGCTCCTTGGAGTTGCTTAAAGAGGTCATCGATACGAGGAAGAGGATAATGGTTTTTGATAGTAAGTTTATTGAGCTCATGATAATCAATGCACATGCGGAATGAATCGTCCTTTTCTTTACAAACAGGATTGGAGCACCCCAAGGGGATGAGCTAGGACGTATGAAGCCTTTATTAACCAACTCTTGAAGTTGACTAGCTAGCTCTTGCATTTCCGAGGGTGCGAGTCGGTAGGGAGATTTAGCAACAGGTGTAGCACCGGGTATGAGATCAATCCAAAAATCAATGGATCGAGCGGGAGGAAGGCCGGGTAGATCTTTAGGGAATACGTCAGGAAGTCACAAATGATTGGAATGTCTTTTACACTCTTTCCCTTTTCTTTTTCTATCACGACATGGGCTTAGAAGACAATACATTCCTAACGTAAGCACTTTCGTGCCTCCATACAAGACATGAGTTTGAGTCCGTTTGAGGGTTTCTCGCCATAGATTTGTAAGGTGTCGCCGGAAGAAAGCGGAATACAGATATATTTTTCAAAGCAAATGACTTCGGCATGAACCTTGTCAAGCCAATCCATGCCTACTATGACATCAAAGTTACCCAATTGCATGGGTATGAGTTCGGTGGGAAATTCATGTTCATTAAGACTTAGAACGCAATCAAGGAGAATGGAATCAACGGTGACAGATTTTCCGTTAGCGACTTCAACAGTGAATGATTTTGGCAATTTAGAACGTGTACATTTTAGCATTGGTTCAAATTTTACGGAAACAAAACTTTTATCCACACCAGTATCAAATAACACAGAAGCATAAATTCTATTTGTAAGAAACGTACCGTTTAGGACATCGTTTTCGTTTTGAGCTTGATGCGCATTTATGTTAAATGCGCGTCCACGTGGCACTTGCACTTGAACTTGATTGTTGTGGGGGCATTGAGGAGCAAGATGGTTTGGGTCACCACATTTGAAGCAAGCACGACTGTTTGCATTAGCCGGGGGTCTTTGGGTACCAGTGTGAGCTGAAGGTGGGTTACTGTGTGAGCTAGGACCACTTCGACATGTTGAGGCAAAGTGCCTATAACGGTTGCACGTCGTGCATTGACGGCACTGAGTGGCGGGTGGATGGTGGTATTGGCATTTGGCACATTTGGGAAACGTACCGGTGTAGGCTTTCTTAGGTGGTTCTTGGTTCAAATTGATGGGATCTTGGGTTGTTGGTGTTGTCACGACATAGTTGCGGCTTTGAAACTTCCGTTTCTTGCCGTGACGGGTGTTTTTGGATGGTGTTTTTGTGTCTTTGGGTTCCTCAGGTGTTTCGGAGATGGCTTGATGGGCGGTTTTGAATGAGCCTTTAAGAGACAAAGATCCATCTTTCACTTGGTTGTTGGATAAGGTAGCCGCCAACCGGATGGCTCGCTCAACTGAGAATGGTTCGGCTATGGTGACGGAGTCACGGATAATAGGGGAAGGCCTTTTATGTACTTGGCTATGGCTCGGTCAGTGGTGTTGACCAAGTGAGGGACAAGGATACTAAGTTGTTTAAATCGAATGGTGTAAGTCAGGTTGTCTCCTCCAACTTGTTTGAGGTTCTAGAATTCCTCTTCAAGAATTTTCATTTCATGAGGAGGACAAAACTCATCTATCATGAGTTGCTTCACTTCTTCCCATGGTAAGGCGGAGGCGACCTTATTTCCACGAGTGCTCCTTTCACTTGTCCACCATTCAAGTGCCCTCAATGTAAGACACCGGTGGCACTACGAGTCCGAAGCTCGTGGGGACATTCACTATTGATGAAAGTGACTTCAATGCTATCGAACCATTCAAGCATCTTGGAGGCACCCTCTTCACCCGTGAAAGGTTCGGGGCCACATGACTTGAAGTGCTTATAGGAAAAGGCTGAGGTTTTGGGACTAGGGTTTCAGGATTCAAGTGAAGTGTTCGGGCTAGGGGCGGCATTGATTTGGTTAACAATATCGGGAATAACTCGAGCCATTTTCTTAGCCATGATGACAGGATCTCAGCCTCTAGTTTGATCAATCAGATTATTTTTGCAGCGGATTTAGCACAGTAATTAGCGATTACAGCAAGAACACAAAAGATTTTGCATGTAAAAGTACAAACATAGAGAGAGAGAAAAGTTCTACGAAAGATGTTTTCTATAACTTTACATGTTTCGGCGCCGAATACAATATGGCCATCGTCCTTTTATAGAAGAAAAAGGACGAATGCTGATGTGACTTGACAGTGACATCAACCGATTATTAACAAACTACTGATAGAATGTTAAACTACTGAAGATGTCAACAGCTGACATCTTCTTACAAAATCTGTGTTCTACCTATTACAAGTACTGAAAAAGGAAACTACTGATAACCTACAACGACTGAAGAACAACCTCTTCAGTCGTTTACAACTACTGAACTATAATAGCTGAAGAACAAACTCTTCAGCTGTTGTACAAACTACTGAAAGGAAAAACATAAAACTACTGAAAAGAAAAACCATCACAACAACTGAAGAAGACTTCTTCAGCTGTTGTGACAAACTCTGAAGCTTCAGCACTTATTCATCAGACTTGGGCTTCAGATGATTTATCAGCTGATGACTTCAGTAGATGTCATCAGCTGATGTCTTCAGTCTTTGTCTTCAGATTTTGTGCATCAGTAGTTGATCTTCAGTTCTTCAGTTCTTCAGCTTTTGATATTCAGCACTTGTCTTCAGTACTTGAAGTCTTCAGTACTTGTATGCTTCAGTACTTCAGACTTCAGTACTTATCTTCAGTACTTTGGGATCTTCAGCTGTTGTACTTCAGATCTTTGATCTTCAGCTGTTGATTCTTCAGACTTTGTCAAACTGCTGGTGAAGGTCTTTAGCAGTTGTTGTGATATCATGTGGGACTTAGAGGTTTTCCTGATCTTGCCTCATTGGTTCTTTTGGTCCAACAAACTCCCCCTGAACCAATACAGCCAAAACCTCTAATTTATTTGTTGTCCCACTTATTGTTGGCAGAAATATTGGTCTATTTCCTTCTGGATCAGATCAGAAGTTGACCCTGATAAGCACTGGCCTGGGAAGTAGTCTCTGAGATTTGATTGGCTGAGTATGGATGGGAGCCCTGTCTTGGGGAACTGGACACAGGGCTGTTGTCCCATCCATGAGACCTACCTCCCACGTACGAGCCTGTAGGATTCTCTGGTGCAGGCTTGAAGGAATGTCATTTGTTCTTCTTTGGTTAAGTCTTCAGCCGCACCTTCAAATAATCCTTCACGGCCGTACAGCTCTGAGACAAACTTGGCCTGTTTGCCATTTTTGAGCTCAATGGTTGTGATCTGCCTATAGGCGAATTCATCTGGATGTTTGCCTTCTAAAAGCAGATTGAGCTCATCCTTGTGGAAGTTCTCAAGCCTCTTATAGACCAACCCTTTCCTAACCACCCTATTGTCCAACATTGTTTGGGGTGATTGGTTGGCTCTATAGGCCTTCTCGAACTCCTCCACAATTTCCCAGGGTGTTATTACAAGAGCCACAGAGATCACTTCATCTACAATCTTCTTAAATTGGCTCTTGTATCTCACAGGAATATCTTTCTTAATTATCCTGTGAGCCACCCTAGGATCAGGCCAAGTCTTCACTCTCTCTTTGTCATATTGGAAGGTTTGTTTGAGAGTGAAGAGTCTTAGAGCTTCCTTCTGCATGTTCATAATAGAAGTAGAAGCAGCATAGGCTTTGTCAATGCTTTTCAGCGTCTCTTCATCATGTAATCTCTGCTGCTCCTCTTCTTCTAACTTAACCCTCACAGTATCCATCTGTGAGGTGGGAGTGATGGTTTTAGGTTTGGCTTTGGGTAGAGGAATGACTGTAGAAAGAGACAGTCTATCCTCCTCATCCTCCTCTTCTTCTTCTTCTTGCAGCCTCAACACCCTTCTCTTCTTCTGCAAGGGTGGATCATCGGCTGTAGGTTTTGATGGTGAAGGGGTTGGTTTTGTGGGTTGTGTTTGGGTTGTTGGTGTGGGAATGTTGGCAGGCACTGCTAGCAATTTTGAGATAAGGGTAGGTTTGGTCTGTTTCACTAGCAGGGTCCTGTTCCCAGCACCGGCTTCTGATAGGGCCTCAGCGACCAGCCCCTTGGTAAAATCACCAGCTGAACAGAACTTGGTGGCTATAGCCAAGATTCTATCCCTGGTCCAAGCCTTGACATCAAGGACTGGTCTGCCTAGATACTTCGAAATGAACCGACTCATAGCCTCGAGTCTCTTTCTTTCCTCTTGGCTATAAGTGGTCCATCGGTAGTCTATCTCTTTCATCTCCATCTTTCTAATCTCCTAATCTAGCATGGCAGTGTCCATGTCAAAGCCTTGCCTGAACAGCTGACCAATGACAGAGTCCATTGATCGGCTATGCTCAGCATCAGTCTCCTTGACAAGGACTGCTAGATCAGAGTCCCTCTTTTCTACCTTCTCTCCCTCCTTCTCTCCCTCCTTCTCTCCCTCCTTCTCTCCTCTCTTCTTTTGATAAGTGACACTGAAATCCTTTTGGATTTCAGCCACTTCTATCCGCTCACTCTCCTCCCTCACCTTCCCCTTTCCCTTACCTTCTCTGTCTCCTCTACCACTACCCTCTCAGTTTCCACCTCTTTCCCTACTTCTTTCTCTTCCTCTACCCTCTTCCTCTTAGCTTGCACTGATGTCTCCCCCTTTTTGGGTGCATTGGTTGGGGTTTGACTATCAGCAAGCGCTTTAGCAACAACAACCTCTACCATGGGTTGTATATGTGTGGGAAGCCTCTCATCAATGGTTTTCATCACAATGTCTGTGATTATAGGTGTGATGAGAGGCAGGGATTGTTGGAAGATAGCAACTAGTTGTTCAGGAGGGTTCTGGTCCTGAGAACTAGTGCCAGAAGCAGAGGCAGGTGGCCGAGTTTGTGGGAGTGGTTGAGTGTATATGAGACCTTCGGGTGAAGGTGCCATCTGTGGGTTAATGGTGGCAGATGGACTTCTATCCTGAGACATTTTGGCAAGCAGCTCTTTGAGTCTGCTTACCTCATCCTCTAAGATAGTGTTTTGTGCAACTACATCATAGAAGAAGCACAGGTCATCATCAGTTTGCACTGAATCACCTGACCTCCTGACAGGGTCAGGATGTACATGCACTGAGTGTGGCTCAGATATTGCATGTGCCCCTTGGTCTTGATACTGGGGACTTCCAGCCTCGGATTGTATCCATCATCGGCAGTTGCCTCTGGTGAGGTATTATTTATGGTACCAGCTTCACCCTGCTTAGATGTTGATGCAGAGGAAGTGGAAGCCTCACCAGAATATCCTATCTCCCTAGCCACACTGGGAGATTGGATATGTGATTCTCTGTGTTGTGGGCTCCCACCAGCACTTGTGTCCACCCTCTCTTTGGTTGGAGTTTCCCCAGTTGGAAGTGGTTTCTGGGGAGAGGGTGGAGTGCTCAGATGGGTCAACACTTTGGCGATTATTAGTGTAGGGCTTTGTGGGGTGGTTTCAGTGGGTGATGGGCTTGAAGCAGATTGCACATAGGGAGGAATGTGCGTTTCAATGGCAATCTTCTCAAGTGAGACAGATTCCAGATTTGTGGCTACCCCAGAAGTGGTTGCATCAGGCTCCTGTTGAGAGGAAGCCTGTGCGGTTGTGGTGGGTGGAGTTGTGGTGACTGCTGGGAGAATCTGACCAGCAGCCACTTCCTGCCTTTGTGTTGCAGGGGCATCCTCAGGGGACTATTTCCCTGAGTAGCCTTTGTTGGCTTCTTTTTGGTTTTTGGCTTGGTGGGGACTTTGGATTTGGAGGTGGAGGCTGTGGGTTCCAGCTGCGTGGGTTTTCGCAGCTTGGCAGCCTATTTGAGTGATTGGTCGGTGTTGTTCCTGGAGTATACCTCAGCTAGAACAGCCATGGTAGGGACCCCAGTGCCAACAAGTCCCTCAGCACTTAGCTGGCTCTCGATGATGGCCATTATGAACCGAGGATACAAGATCCAACGGTTAGAAATCGGTTTTGTGGCCATATCCTTGATTTCCAAAAATATTATATCAGTAAAGTTCAAGGATAGAATATAATACCTGTTGCCACCTTGTGGACATCTGGTCCCATAAAGATGTTTTGGGGGCCAGACACACATTCACCATGTGGAAGATGAGACGTTGGGGATCTGGGAAGTGTTTCTTCAACAAGGTTGAGGCAGAAAGGTCACCCTGATAGTCGTTGGCGGTGAAAGATAGATCGAGGGCGCCTTTGGGGTAAGAGGTTGGGAAGGTGGCATCCTCCAGCTTTAGGGTTTGTCGAATAGTAGCTGGAGTGATAACCACGGGGTGGTTGTTTACGGAGGACCGGAGAGAGACCTCGCATCATTCTCTCCGGTTTGGACGGTGATGTTGGTCCAGAACTCCGATAGGGAGTCGGTGTAAATGGTGGGGTTTAGAAGAAAAGTCGTTTGGTATGGAGATTCGTTCATGAGATCGACGGCATTGTGAAATTTGGCCCAGAATGGCGATTTTGTGAGATGGGCGACACAGTTGTGTCGAGGTTTGAGTTGCATGGCCGCCATTAATGGTGTATGGGAAGTTTCAGAGGTGTTTGAAAAGTTAGGTCAAGTGAGAATGAAAAGCTCTGAAGGTTGGGTATTTATAGGGTATGGCAAAGGCTGAAAGAAAACTACTGAAGGTTTTGGTGTTAGTCATCAGTGGTTGAAACGACTGATGACGTGGTTTTAACCTTCAGTGGTTGTAACATCTGAGGACTTGGTGTGAGTCTTCAGTAGTTGAAACTACTGAGACCTTGGTTTTGTCCTTCAGATGTTGTAACAACTGAAGACTTGGTGTTAGCCTTCTGTAGTTGTGAACTACTGACATCAGTAGTTGTGAACTACTGAAGACATGGTATTGCTTCAGTTGTTGTAAACAACTGAGGACTTGGTGTTAGTCATCAGTAGTTATGAAACTACTGAAGACATGGTTTTGTCCTTCAGTTGTTTGGGTATGAAACAGCAGCTGTTGGCATCAGCTGAAGAGTAAAATTACCCATCAGCTGTTTCCGTCAAATCAGTTGTTTCATGCTGACCTCCACATTTACTCATCAGCTCTTTGGCTGACTTTCAGATGTTTCATTGACCCTTCAGCTCTTGTGAGTATTTATGCCTTCAGCTCTTATGATCAGATGTTCACAAGTGCTGATGAAATACTCTTCAGAGCTGGTGAACAAATTTTGTCTTCAGTACTTGTGTGTAAGATTACACATCAGTACTTGTGAACAAAATTTGTTCTTCAGTACTTATTTGTTTGAAAATAATACATCAGTAGTTGTAATCCACCTCACTACATCAGTTGTTTTCAATAAATATTGTACATCAGTACTTTGAAGCATTTTAGTCTTCAGTAGTTGTGAAAGTGCTGAAGACTAAATTACTCATCAGTACTTATATTTGACCTTTGCATACTAATGCTCATCCGTACTTGTGAAGTGAGAGCATCAGCATTGGTCAAATTATTCTAGCTGCAGCATACCAAGCCTTAGTACCAAATTTTGGAATGTGGCACTATCTAAAGGCTTAGTAAAAATATCTGCAAGCTCATTAGCACTAGGCACAAACTTAGGATCAATCAGACCTTTTTCATAGCAATCCCTGATAAAATGATGTCTGATCTCTATATGTTTGGTCCTAGAGTGCTGGACTGGATTTTTAATAATACAAAGAGCTGAAGCACTATCCATTAGTAATGGAGTCTTAGTCTCTGTAATGCCATAATCCAGAAGTTGGTTCTGAAGCCAGAGTATCTGAGATGTACAACTTGCAGCAGCAATGTACTCAGCTTCAGCAGTGGATGTAGCAATTGATGTTTGTTTCTTACTTTGCCAAGAAACTAAACAATTGCCTAGGAATTGGCAACCTGCATCCTGCATAGTCACTATCAGAGAAAGCAACTAATTGCAAGAATGCCCAGTTGAATACCAAAGACCTAGTGATTGGGTACCTTGCAGATATCTAAAGATCCTTTTGACTGCAATCAAATGGGATTCTTTAGGTGCAGCCTGAAATCTAGCACAGGCACATGTTGCAAACATGATGTCTGGTCTAGAAGCTGTAAGGTACATCAAGGACCCAATCATACATCTGTAAAGGGTTTCATCAACCGCTTTACCTTTCTGATCTATATCTAGTTGTGTGATGCTAATCATGGGAGTAGAACAGGGCTTACAGGTTTGTAAATCAAACTTATTCAACAACTCCTTTGTGTATTTGGACTGATGGATGAAGATTTCATCATCCCTTTGTTTGATTTGTAAACCTAGAAAGAACTGTAATTCCCCCATAGCACTCATTTCAAAGTTTTGCTTCATGAGCATTGTAAATTCATCACACAACTTTAGATCAGAGGATGCAAAGATGATGTCATCTACATAAATTTGAACAAGGAGCTTATGCTTTCCCACAGTCTTGATGAATAAGGTTTTATCAGTGGTGCCTCTAGTGAACTTATTCTGTAGAAGAAAAGTTGAGAGTGTCTCATACCAGGCTCGAGGAGCTTGCTTCAGCCAATAAAGAGCCTTATCAAGCTTGTACAGCCAATCAGGATGTTTATTGTCCTCAAAGCCTGGTGGTTGACACACATAAACTTCTTCTTTTATTTTGCCATATAAGAAGGCACTTTTGACATTCATTTGATAAACCTTAAGACTGTGAAAGGCAGCATAAGCTAAGAACAGTCTGATTGCCTCCAGTCTGGCCACAGGGCAAAGGTCTCATCATAATTGATGCCTTCCTCTTGTGCAACCCCTGGACAACCAGCCTAGCCTTGTTCTTAACTATTTGGCCCTTCTCATCTGTTTTGTTCCTAAATACCCATTTGGTGCCTATAGCACACTTACCTTGGGGTAATGGAACAAGCTCCCACACTTGCTGTTTCTTGAACTGAAGAAGCTCAAGCTGCATAGCTTCCGCCCATCCATTGTCTCTTAAAGCAACATGATAGTTCTTTGGCTCTTGCTGACTGATGAAGAGAGCATAAAAGCAGAAATTGGATAATTGATTCCTGGTTGAAACTCCAGCATTGATATCACCAATGATTTGAGATGTGGGGTGATTCTTCAGCTCTTGATAGACTATAATATCTGTGCAAGTGTTTGTAGACCCATCAGCAGCAATAGATGGTGATGGAGATTCCTGAAACCATGTAAAAGATGGCAGCTCAAATGAAGTAGAGCAAGCAGAAATCTCATCAGCATTTGTTGTGGATGGAGCTGCTGATGCTACAGGAGTATCAGGTTTAGTGGACTCAGGCAGGTTGTCACTAAACCTGAAGAGGTGAGTACTGACTACATCATCATCAGTTCCACCAGGTGGAGAACTATTGACAGGCTCAACAGCTGGAGGTTGATAAGGAACATATTGCAGTATGTCCAGATCAAACAACTCCACAGGGTTTTGTGAATCTTGTCATTTGGAGATTCATTGAACTTAACATGCAGAGTTTCTTCAACCACCTTTGTCCTACAGTTGAAGACTGTATGCCTTTCAAGTTGATGAATAACCAACAAAATACCCTGCATCCACCTTACTAGCAAACTTCTGGAGTGGGTTGCTAGTGTTGAGAATGAAACATGGACACCCAAAGGCTCTAAAGAATGAAATCAGAGGAGCCAAATGATGAAGAACTTCATAAGGAGTCTTCATCAACCTCTTATTCACTAAAGCTCTATTCTGTACATAGCAAGCTGTATTGACAGCTTCAGCCCAAAAGGTCAGTGGCAGCCCTGAGTCAGCCAACATTGACCTTGCAGCTTCAATGAGAGTCCTGTTCTTTCTCTCACCACTCCATTCTACTCAGGAGTTCTAGGAATACTAAACTGCCTTTTGATTCCCTTGGACAGGTAGAAGTCATCAAGTGTGTGGTTTCTAAACTCTGTTCTATTGTCACTCCTCACACACTTGACCTGCAGGGAATACTACTTTTCTACAAATAACACAAAGTTCATGGTAGTCTTGGCTGCTTCATCCTTGGAATGCAAGAAGAAAGTCCATACAAACCTGGAATAATCATCCACAATTACCAGGCAGTATTTCTTCTTTGCCATGCTCATCACTCTGACAGGACCAAAGAGATCCATGTGCAGGAGCTGCAAGCAGGCAGTGGACTTTGGTTCTTCTATTGAAGGGAATGAAACTTTGTGTTGTTTTCCTTTTAAGCAAGCAGTACAGTTATCTTCACACTTGAACTCCTTCAAAGGCAATCCTCTTACTAAACCATGGCTTATCAGCTGATTCATGTTCTTGAAATTAACATGCCCCAGCCTTCTATGCCATAGAGTAGACTCTTAAGGAGAGGCCTTGGAGAATAGGCAAGGATGGCCTTTTAGATCTATCTTTTTGGAAAGATCTAAGGCATACACTCTTCCTGTCCTGTTGGCCTTCAGGAGAGTGTATTCATCCAACACCTTGTCAATCAAACTCAGAACTTTGGATGACAGAATCCGACAGTTCTGGCTTGTGAAAAGGGCAACATGGCCTTTGTCACATATTTGACTGACACTCAAGAGATTGTACTTGAGATTCTCCACATGGTTAACATCATCAAACCTTATTTCCCCATTAGAAACAAAGCCTTTTCCAATGATGTAACCCTTTGCATCATTGCCAAAGGAGACAAATCCCTTCTTTCCTTGAGAGTAGTCATTAAGAAGGGAACTGCTTCCTGTCATGTGCATAGATCCTCCACTGTCTACATACCAGATGCTTCTTTGGCATGTTGAAGAACCCTGCAATCATAACCACATGTTAGTTAGTTTTAGAGACCCAAACCTGTTTGGTTTTGGGTTTGTTCTCAACAACAGGTGCAACACTAACAGGTGTGTTATGTGTGATAGCCTGAGGTGAAAGAGATGGTGCAGAAGATGAACCCTTTGGCTTGGACTTCCTTTTCTGTGGTTTCAACACATGAGAGCATCTAAATGGTTGACTCTTCCTATTAGATGCTGAACCATCATCACCAGCTGTGTCTGACTTTGTGATAAAGCTTTCAGCTCTTCAGACACATTGGGGCTTGCTGATGATGGATTCCTATGTTGCACCATCTTCTTTTGAGCAACCTCAGCTGTTGCCTGAGTAACCCCTACCTTCTTTTTAGATTTAGCTTTGGGCTTAGGGATTTCAGGCTTGGATGTTGCTAGTACAAACTTGGTCTCAAACTCATTCTTCATTTTATTTATATCCTCATTAATTTTCTCCTTTTGTTTGAGTTTGGAACCCCTTTTGTACCAGCAATCATCAGTAAGATGATTGAACAAGCCACATATCTCACATGGCTTCTTCTTCATCTTATGTTGATCATCAGCTGAAGAGGATGAAACTGCTGAAGACTTGTTCTTCAGCTGTTTGCTATTAGTACTAGCAGTTTTTTTCCTAGTAGTGCCTGCTTTCCTGACATCCTCTTTAGCTGTCTTCAAACCTTTTATACTGTTAGTTTTCTTCTCTTTAGTGCTGACAGTAGTTGAGGTTTGAATTTCAAATGTTATCACTTGCTCTCCAGTACTTTCAGTACTTCTAGAGACAACACCTGAGTTGATCAACCTTTTGATCATGTGACAGTCAGCATTTGAACCATCAGCTGATTGGTTTTGGCAGGAGTTAATGCTGACTTCTATCTCTGATGATGCTGAATCAGAAGATAGTAGGTCACATGATGAGAAGGATTGGTTATTGCTCTCTCCATCAGATTCAACTTCTGCTCTTGAAGTAAAATCTGTAGGAGGAGCAGTGTGATTATAACCAATGCCAAACTTCACATTGGAAGCTGATTGCTTGCTAAGAAGCATTTCAAAACCCTTGCATGATTGCACCCATCGATCACACTCTACTTGGGTGGTTGCAAGAGTTTCCTTGAGGTCTCTGTACTTCTCTAGAAGTACATCTTCCCTAGCCTTATCATCTTTTATTTGGCATTTAAGCTTGTAAATCTCATCATTTTTCTCATTTAGTGCAGCCTCAAAATCATCTTTCTTTTTGGAAATGGTGTGCTCTAGCTCAAGGTTTTTATCTATTAAAGCTACATTTGCTTCTCTAATAGAAGCAAATGCTGCTATGCATGATTCAGAACAAAGCTTGGCTTTAGCCTCAGAGGATACCTGCGATGAGGCATTGGATGATGACCCCTCAGCAGACTCAAGGGCCATCAGAGCAAGATTTCTAAATGGATTATCACCACCATGTTGACCAGCACCTTGGAGTAGTTGTTCCTGACCAGATAGATCATCTGGCAGACTACTCCAGTCAACAACTCCTGGGGTGAAGAAGCTGTGTTGTTGAGGTTGTGTTTGATGATGAGATTGGGAAGATTGAGGCTCAGGAAGAGCATGTGGTGGCTGAGCAGAAGGTGCTTGAGTTTGACTGGGCTGAGGCACATAGTAGCAGGGGTATGGGTATGGCATATGACCCTGAGGCACAAAATAAGCTGGTGATGCCTGTGCTTGTGATGGATGGCCAGAACTGGAGGAATGTTGCCCTCTGTGCTGTGATCTATTGCTTGGAAAAGTCACAAAGGGTGCAGAGGAGTTAGATCCAGATGATCTACACTCTCTAGCAAAGTGTCCAAGCCTTGGCACTTGTGACACCTCAACTTGCTCTTGTCAAAACCAACTTTGGTTTGCCAGAGAGACCAGGGAATTTCCTGCCAGTTCTCTTGTAGAACTTTTGAGATCTGATATTTATCATTGCCATTTGGTTCAAAATATCCATCTCTTCCAGATCATCATCTGGAATGCCCTTTAAGTCCTCCATCAGAAAACACAGATTATCACTACTACCTCCTAAACTACTACTAACACCAACAAAAGCTTGTTCAGAGTTGGTAGAGAAATCAATATACTCATCATAAGAACTCTCTGATGCAGCATATTCAGACTCCTGACTTATCAAGGCAGCATTGCCATGGACGAAGTCATCAGTGAGCTTGCCAGAGGTGGACAACTTCCTCTTTTGCTCTATCTCTCTCTCAAATGTGAGCAGTTTCCTATGAAGTTGGGTGAGAGATAGAGTATCCAGGTCTGCACTAGAGCATAGGACAATAGTATAAGTATCCCATCTCTCAGGCAGTGATCTGAGGAATCTGTTGTTCATCTGGTTGTTGGAATACTCTTGTTTGACCATCTTCAACTCAGAGATCAAACAAGAAAACCGTCAAACTGCTGAGTCAGAGTCTCACCCTTCCTATGAGAGAATGTCTCATATTGTTGGGCGAGGATTTCCCTAGTATTTGCTAAGACCGAATCGTTCCTCCGAATTGTTCCTTCAGAGCAACCCATAGGTCATGAGCAGTTTCATGATGCAAAAGCCCTGAATAAATCTCATTTGGAATAGCCATAAATAAAATTCCATGGGCTCTAGCATAATCTCGAACAGCTTAAGATCTTCGTCCGAATATTGTTCAGGTTTCTTCGGAACCTGTTCATTTGATTCAGGGACGCTCACCATAGGCTTGTATGGACCATGCACCACTGACTTCCAACAACCAAGCACTGTTGACAGACAAGTGGTGAAGCATACGACATTGCCATATGTTATACTTATTCCTCACAAGCATCGGAGGCTTGGTTGAGGAACCAGTATTGTGAGGATCGTTTGTCGGTGTCGTCATCTCAGTTTTTAGTCAAAATCAAGTTTAAACAAAACAAATGTAGCTCAAAACCACGAGAGAACCTCATGTTTTCGGCCAGAAACAGCAGAATCTCACTCTTTATAGCTAATTCTTGCAAATCGCTAATTCGATCAAACGTAGAGATCAAAAGAGCAGTTTCAAATGATCAATAGTGAAATCGATCAATGATTAACCCGCTCTGATACCATTTGACAGGATCTCAGCCTCTAGTTTGATCAATCAGATTGTTTTTGCAGCGGATTTAGCACAGTAATTAGCGATTACAGCAAGAACACAAAAGATTTTGCATGTAAAAGTACAAACATAGAGAGAGAGAGAGAAAAGTTCTGCGAAAAGATGTTTTCTATAACTTTACACGTTTCGGCGCCGAATACAATATGACCATCGTCCTTTTATAGAAGAAAAGGACGAATGCTGATGTGACTTGATAGTGACATCAACCGATTATTAACAAACTACTGATAGAACGTTAAACTACTAAAGATGTCAACAGCTGACATCTTCTTATAAAATCTGTGTTCTACCTTTTACAAGTACTGAAAAAGGAAACTACTGATAACCTACAACGACTGAAGAACAACCTCTTCAGTCGTTTACAACTACTGAACTATAACAGCTGAAGAACAAACTCTTCAGCTGTTGTACAAACTACAGAAAGGAAAAACATAAAACTACTGAAAAGAAAAACCATCACAACAACTGAAGAAGACTTCTTTAGCTGTTGTGACAAACTCTGAAGCTTCAGCACTTATTCATCAGACTTGGGCTTCAGATGATTTATCAGCTGATGACTTCAGTAGATGTCATCAGCTGATGTCTTCAGTCTTTGTCTTCAGACTTTGTGCATCAGTAGTTGATCTTCAGTTCTTCAGCTTTTGATCTTCAGCACTTGTCTTCAGTACTTGAAGTCTTCAGTACTTGTATGCTTCAGTACTTCAGACTTCAGAACTTATCTTCAGTACTTTGGGATCTTCAGCTGTTGTACTTCAGATCTTTGATCTTCAGCTGTTGATTCTTCAGACTTTGTCAAACTGCTGGTGAAGGTCTTTAGCAGTTGTTGTGATGTCATGTGGGACTTAGAGGTTTTCCTGATCTTGGCTCATTGGTTCTTTTGGTCCAACACATGAAAGCGACATTCTCTTATTGGAACTTTGTTTGGAGCTTCTACGGGATTTGGAAGACATCTACAATGTAGGTTAAAGAGAATAATGAGACTTGATCAATAGTGTTTAAAATAATTTTTGCATATTTAGAGCATTATACATAACACCTAAGCAAGTAGGTTTCAAATCGGTTCTCATAATGAATCATATAACCACTCAAAAGAATTAGCTAAACAATAATGAAAGCTTTTAAGTTTTTGTTGGTTCTTGATTATTAGCGTCTGAGGTCGAGAGATTAGCGCGATTCGGATGATTCGATCTTGACAAGAGGAAAAAGAGTATAGCATAAATGCATAAATAAATACAAACATAAAAGAAATTTGATTAAGGCTTAGAATGTTCCGGTTTTGGAACTAAGACTAATCCAAAGTAGTCAAGACTTCTTTTGAGTTCGGGAATCATGCTTTGGCTTAATGGGTTGGAATACTCTCACCGACAATCGGGTAACGGTATTCTCCCTTCCAGTTACTACATGTCCCTTGTCAATCAAAATCTCGAGACTTTGGTGAGATAACAAATCAAAGAATGGAACTAGTCACCAGATATGTATATCACTCCTAACTTGGTGGTGTCGTTCCCTAACGTGGTTGGTACTTATCCTCAAAGTAAGAGTTTAATCCTAACTCGTTAGTAAGGTCCACAAGAGTGAGATAAGTGAATTACCATCAAGTTAAGGAATCACTCCTATCTTAATGGTTTTAATTTCATAAAACAATAATGGCGGATTGAAAGTCATCACCAAATTAAGGGATTCACTACTATTTCGGTGAGGTCGTTTCATTTGTAAAATACGAGTGTCTTGTATCGTCGTTGCATGATTACACCTTAGGAAAGGTGTATTGTGACACCCCACGTTTTCAGGTCACCACTGTTTTCGTGATTTAGTATATTATTATCATTAATGAATCTTATAGTATTAAAAGACATTATGATTATTACAAAAAGTTCATTAACAACTAAACTTTCAATTAGTTAAACCAAAATAACAATTAGCAATTAATTAAACTTAAACCAAAACTCAAAATGCAAATTGTGTAAAGGTGAGGGACTAGAAGTTGCAACTTGGCAACTACAACTTATCTCTAGTAACCAACTTTTCACCACCACCGAAACCACTAACTCTACCCACCCCTCCTCAATCATTCATTGAATTATTCTTCCACTATCTCCTCAATCATTCAATTAAATTATTCTTCCACTATCTAATTAAACTAAACTAACAAGATTAATTAAATGTATTCATATGTATGTATGAATGAAGCAGTGGGTGAGTTCATTATAAAAGAATTCTTATAATAAGTGTCATTTACTAGAATATTATAAAAATAACATACCTCAAAAGAGTATAACTGATTATACGAGTCATAACGAAATTATATAACTTTTTGTTAATTGTATAATTATATATGTTATATAACTCTTATAATTGGGTTTATTATAAAAATGATAATAATAATAAATAAATATAGGTAAAGAATATTATCAGGTATGTAACGTTGTACAATGTAGTATGTATGCATATATGCTCTACAAGCAATAGGTGGGCACATGGGTATGTTGGTGTGAATGTGGGCACATAGGTATGTTGGTGTGAATGTGGGCAAATGGGGGTGTGAGTGGACGCATGGAACTTTGAGTGGTGTACAGCTTGTGTGCATGTGTGTAAGTTTTATGTGTGTGTAATGGATTTTGTGTGTGAATGTATATATAAATCTCATAAATTGCAAACATAAAATAACCAAAGATTTTTCTCCTCTCGGTTATTCCCCAAAACATCCAAACAATTCCCCCTAACTCTAATCAGGCGACGGCGGAGGTTTGTGCAAGTCTCTGGTAGCCGTTAATCCACTTGAGTCCGTCATCGCTCAACCGTCTCATGCGAAGCTTTATCTGACAGCCTCTTTAGCGAGCCTCTAGCCTTCGGCGGCCTTTGGTTTCACGCAACAGTTCCCTTACGACCTTCTAAAGTATTGAACAGCACCACGATCAAACAACCCGTCCGGCGACAGTGAACGACGATTGAATCTAACCTGTATCTCGTTCGGTTGTTTGGAAACTTAATCGTTTGTGCTTACACTTATTGATTTTGCTGTGCAATTAAGGTGAGTCTTCATGGCCCCTATTTTATTTTCTTTGCTTTTTGGGGGTGAAAACATGCAAACATATTTTATAATGGTTTTTAGTATTATTGATATCGCCTGTTACGTTAGTGCAAACATACTTAAAGTCCTTACATTCTCGAACCGTTAGTAATGTGTAGCGAGGTAATTCTGAGTAGTACTACTGGGTTTGACAAACCCCGCCCGGGCTAGTCGCGCTAGCTTGATTGGAGGTCAAACGGGTGCATTATTGACCTAACATTTGTCACTGTCTTGTGAGACGTGACGGGAAGGCAACAAACATACGAACATACAAACAGTCAGCTTCGGTTCGAAACGCTAAGTAACTTGATTATAGGCTAGCTACCTATCGATATGCTTTAATTACTATACCATTCGAATAGTTACAAACATTTTTATCTGTGATAAAACCTGTGAACTCACCAACTTTATGTTGACACACTTTAGCATGTTTTCTCAGGTAACAGGAACGCTTAAATCTCATGATGCACGATAAGGAACGCACTCAGGACATGCATTCATCGGATATTTATGTTGCATTAGACATTGTTTTGACTTAGCATTTCAGACTTTCAGTATTGTTTACATTTCATTATTCGTTTCCGCACTGTTATTCATTTCATTTACGTTACTCTGATTTAAGTCAAACATTTATTTTTAATTTCATATAGTGTCGTTTGATATGACCGTGTCTGAGATCCTGGTATGTCACACGCCTAACGGTAAAACCCCGTTTGTGGAAATCGAGGGTGTGATAGATTGGTATCAGAGCCACTGGTTATAGAGAAACTAGGATTGCATTTGCATCTAGACTATAGCCTTAGACACAACACTAGTATTGCACAGACACTCTTACATGATTGCAACTGTTGTACGAACATTCTCCAGGCATACTAACATTACATTACTGAACGATCAAACATTATCAGCACTATCTGTGTCACCTGTATCATCCTCGACTAACAGAAGGGCGGAGAGACCCGCTCGCTTACTTCCAACATCTACACTTGTTTCTTCACTCCCGGAGTTCAAGCAACGACAACTTGAACCTAACATTACCACTTGGGAACACCAAACTCTTTTCTAACATGACGACAAACCTAACGACGACGAACAAGGAGAACAATGCACATTACTTTTTCCAACTCTATTGTACTTGTTTCTACTTTCAACATGCCCTATCATCTTTGCTAGTCTTAACAGATAGCACTCGGTACTTGACAAGGTATGTTATCTCGAATGGGAGGAACCATGAATGACCATGCAAAGCAAATTAGAATCACGTGTGCACACGTAATTATAATTTGTCGTGCATGAGAATTCTAGTAACTCTATTGGGTGATAACGGTCATAATCAGTACAAATTTTCATTTCTATACTTTGAGACATGAGGTCTCGGTTCTCATGAAACCTCACTATCGATATGCAAACAAATCCTCCATTCCTACTAGTATGAAACAATTTATTCTTATCAATAGTTATTATTCGATAGTGACTGCTGAGTATTATGAATATGTAGAATCATGTCTGGACGAAGAGTTGGACGTCCAAGTGGACGTGGAAACATTAACTGATGCAAGCTGAGCTTGATGCCATCATAAATGAGCGTGTTGCTGAAGCGCTCGCGGCATACGAATAGACTAGGAACCAAAATCAAAACAACAATACCAACCAGAACCAAAATCAAGGAGGTCAAGCAGTCTGCACTTTCAAGATGTTCATGGACTGCAAGCCCCATTCCTTTAAGGGTTCTGAGGGTGTTGTTACCCTCCTCCGTTGGATTGAGAAGCTGGAATCTGCCTTTGCAATGTGTAACTGTCCGGCAGAAAACCGTGTCAAGTATGCGTCTGGCACTTTGGAAGGGCCTGCTCTAACCTGGTGGAATTCCCAAGTTCAGACTCTAGGATTGGAAGTTGCTAACAACTTACCTTGGGAAGACTTCAAGACACTATTGAAGGAAGAGTACTATCCCAGAAATGAAATCCAGAAACTAGAAACGGAGTTTTGGACCTAAAATGGTTGGATCTGAAATATAGGAGTATACAACTCGTTCACACGAGTTGGCTGCCTTATGTCCTCAAATGGTGACCCCGGCCTACAAGAGGATAGAAAGGTATATTGAAGGGTTAGCTCCTCAAATTCAAGCCAGTGTCATAGCTGCAGACCCAATCACCATTCAGCAAGCGATTCGTCTGGCTCATAAACTTACTCATCAGGCAGTAGCCTAAGGTACTCTGCCTAAACCTGGAACTACAACTAGTTCATCTAATAACAAGCAGAAATGGGATGGTGGCGTCTGGCAAGACTTCCAACTTAAATCAGCCTCAGCAATAAATCAGGAAATTTGATTCACCCCGACACTTCACCAATACCAACCAGAACAATAACAACGGTGGACAAGGATCGAGTGGCTATGTTGGCAAGTATCCAAAGTGTAACAAGTGCAATTTTCATCATCATGGCCAGTGTGATCGATTCCGTTGTCAAAGGTGTGGAAAGATGGGTCATGCTGCTAAAGACTGGAAGGGTGAACTGATGACCAGGCAACAAACTCAGCAACCACGATAGGGCGAAACAACTAGAGGCTGTTTTGAGTGTGGTAAAGAGGGCCATTACCGGAAGGATTACCCAGAACTGAAGAATGGCAACAGGGGCAATAATGGGAACAACAACGGAAATGGCACCAAAGGTCGAGCTTTCGTGATTGGTTCTGGTGAGGCAAGGAATGATCAGAAATGGTTACTGGTACGTTTTCTCTAATGGTTGTTTTGCTTCTATACTGTTTGATACCGGTGCTGACAAGAGTTTTGTTTCAAACAAGTTCATTAAGCTTCTAAATGTAACCTTAGTTGATATGGAACCTAGTTACACCGTAGAATTAGCTGACGGGAAACTAATTGAGGCAACTCACATCATTAAGGGATGTAAACTAGGATTATCTGGACATGAGTTAGATATAGATCTAATGCCTATCACACTTGGTAGCTTCGATGTAGTTGTTGGTATGGACTGGTTATCCAAGAATTAAGCTGAGATCATCTGTGGTGAGAAAATCGTTTGTGTACCACTTTTGAGTGGTGAAGTTTTGTCAGTTCAGGGCGAAAAGAGTGGTACAGTCTCAGGAATCATCTCCTACATGAAAGCCTAGAAGTGCTTACGTAAGGGTCATATAGCTTTCCTTGCTATGGTCACTGAAAAAGAAGCTGAGGAAAAGAAGATTGAAGATATCCCTGTCGTACGTGATTATCCCGAGGTTTTCCCTGAAGACTTACCTGGTCTCCCATCGTATCACCAAGTCGAGTTCCAGATTGATTTGGTACCTGGAGCCGTACCTATCGCGAGAGCACCGTACAGATTAGCTCCAAAAGAACTGCAAGAGCTGTCTACGCAATTGCAGGAGCTATTGGATAAAGGGTTTGTCAAACCTAGCTCATCACCGTGGGGAGCCCCAGTCCTGTTTGTCAAGAAGAAGGATGGAACTTTTCGTATGTGTATTGATTATAGGGAATTGAACAAAGCAACGGTTAAGAATCGTTATCCTCTTCGCGCATCGATGATTTGTTCGATCAGCTTCAAGGGTCGAGTTTCTATTCCAAGATAGACCTGAGGTCGGGATATCATCAACTAAGGGTTCAAGATGAAGACATTTCAAAGACTGCGTTCAGAACTAGGTATGGCCACTACGAGTTTTTGGTTATGCCATTCGGGTTGACCAACGTGCCAACGGTTTTCATGGACCTCATGAACCGAGTGTGCAAACCCTATTTAGACAAGTTCGTCATTGTCTTCATCGATGACATCCTTATTTATTCAAATAATAAGGAAGAACACGACGAGCACCTTAGACTGATTCTGGAGCTGCTGAAACGAGAACAATTGTATGCTAAATTTTCAAAGTGTGACTTCTGGATACGAGAGGTCCAATTTTTGGGTCATGTGGTCAATGAGAATGGAATACATGTTGACCCGAAAAAAATAGAAGCCATCAAGAACTGGGCTACACCTAAGACTCTGACTGAGGTACGATAGTTTCTTGGATTGGCTGGCTATTATCGACGATTCATCGAAGGGTTTTCAAAGATTGCACAACCTCTCACCGTGTTAACTCATAAAGGCATTACGTACAATTGGGGTGACAAACAAGAATCCGCATTTCAGGTTCTGAAGCAGAAACTCTGTACGGCACCGATTCTATCCCTACCTGAGGGAACAGACGATTTTGTAGTTTATTGTGATGCTTCTATTCAAGGTCTCGGTTGTATGCTAATGCAACGCGAGAAGGTGATCGCATATGCTTACCGACAGCTAAAAGTTCACGAGAAGAACTACACGACACATGACTTAGAGTTGGGAGCCATTGTGTTTGCTCTCAATATATGGCGACATTACTTGTACGGTACCAAGTGCACCATTTATACCGATCACAAGAGTCTTCAGCATATCTTCGAACAGAAGGAATTGATCATGAGACAACGTCGATGGGTCGAGTTGTTAAACGATTATGATTGTGCGATCAAGTATCATCCAGGCAAGGCTAATGTAGTAACTGATGCCTTAAGCCAAAAGGAGACACCTAACCCGAAACGAGTTCGAGCATTACAACTCACTATTCATACTGGTTTACCCGATCAGATACGTAGTGCTCAACGGAGGCATTGAAAGATGAGAACGTGAAAGCCGAATCACTACGAGGCATGAAGAAGCAATTGGAAATCAAATCTGACTGAATCCGTTACTTCATGGACCGAATATAGGTTCCTTTGCATGGAGACCTACGAGAGTTGGTAATGGACGAAGCTCACAAGTCATGGTACTCTATTCATCCGGGTTCAGAAAGATGTATCACGATCTAAAAGTCCTTTACTGGTGGTCAAACATGAAAGCTAACATTGCCACTTACGTAAGCAGATGCTTAACCTGTTCTAAGGTTAAGGTGGAGTATCAACGACCATCGGGTTTACTTCAACAACCAGAAATTCTAGTATGGAAGTGGGAGCAGATATCTATGGGCTTTATCACGAAACTGCCTCGGACTCCCAGCGGATGCGATACCATTGGGTAATTGTAGATCGTTTGACAAAATCCGCACACTTCCTACCAATTAGGGAGGCTAACCGAATGGAGAAGTTGACTCGTATCTACCTAAGGGAAATAGTCTCTCGGCACGGTGTGCCAATTTCCATCATCTCTGATCGTGACGCTCGATTCACTTCACACTTCTGGAAATCTTTACAACGATCATTGGGAACGCGGTTAGATATGAGCACTGCATATCATCCTCAGACTGACGGCCAGAGTGAGCGTACGATCCAGACTTTGGAAGACATGTTACGCGCTTGCGTGATTGATTTTGGCAGCAGTTGGGAAACTCACTTACCGTTAGTTGAGTTTTCATACAATAATAGCTATCACACGTCGATCAAAGCTGCTCCATTGAGGCACTGTATGGGCGTAAGTGCCGGTCACCTATTTGCTGGGTGGAAGTTGGAGAAAGTCAACTTACCGGTCCTGAACTTATGCACGAGACGACTGAGAAGATCGTGCAAATTCTTAACCGCATGGTAGTAGCACGTGACTGACAAAAGAGTTACGCTGATAAACGTCGCCGACCATTGGAATTTCAAGTAGGTGACAAAGTGCTTTTGAAAGTGTCACCTTGGAAGGGTGTGATTCGTTTCGGGAAACGTGGAAAACTAAACCCTAGGTACGTGGGACCGTTTGAGATTGTCAAACGGGTGGCCCCGTAGCCTATGAGTTGAACCTACCTGAAGAACTCAGTGGAGTACATGATGTGTTCCATGTTTCAAACCTGAGGAAATGCCTTGCAGACGAGACTCTCGTCGTTTCGTTAGACGAGATACATGTTGACGAACAACTACGTTTCATCGAGGAACCAGTGGAAGTTATGGACCGAGAGGTCAAGACACTCAAACACAGTCGTATTCCTATCGTCAAAGTCCGTTGGAACTCAAAGCGGAATAAGAGTTTACCTGGGAACGTGAGGATCAAATAAAGAAAAGTATCCACAACTGTTTAACGATCAGGCAGCTACTTCTTAAGGTTTGTTTTAGAAACTCTCAGAAACCCCAATATCCTAATTTTTGGGACGAAAATTACTTTAACAAGGGGATGATGTGACACCCCACGTTTTCAGGTCACCACTGTTTCGTGATTTAGTATATTATTATCATTAATGAATCTTATTAGTATTAAAAGACATTGTGATTATTACAAAAAGTTCATTAACATCTAAACTTTCAATTAGTTAAACCAAAATAACAATTAACAATAATTAAACTTAAACCAAAACTCAAAATGCAAATTGTGTAAAGGTGAGGGACTAGAAGTTGCAACTTGGCAACTACAACTTATCTCTAGTAACCAACTTTCCACCACCACCGAAACCACTAACTCTACCCACCCCCCCCCTCAATCATTCAATTGAATTATTCTTCCACTATCTCCTCAATCATTCAATTGAATTATTCTTCCACTATCTAATTAAACTAACTAACAAGATTAATTAAATGTATTCATATGTATGTATGAATGAAGCAGTGGGTGAGTTCATTATAAAAGAATTCTTATAATAAGTGTCATTTACTAGAATATTATAAAACTAACATACCTCAAAAGAGTATAACTAATTATACGAGTCATAACGAAATTGTATAACTTTTTGTTAATTGTATAATTTCATATGTTATATAACTCTTATAATTGGGTTTATTATAAAAAAACGATAATAATAATAAATAAATATAGGTAAAGAATATTATCAGGTATGTAACGTTGTATAATGTAGTATGTATGTATATATGCTCTACAAGCAATAGGTGGGCACATGGGTATGTTAGTGTGAATGTGGGAACATGGGTATGTGGTGTGAATGTGAGCACATGGGGTGTGAGTGGACGCATGGAACTTTTGAGTGGTGTACAGCTTGTGTGCATGTGTGTAAGTTTTATGTGTGTGTAATGGATTTTGTGTGTGAATGTATATATAAATCTCATAAATTGCAAACATAAAATAACCAAAGCTTTTCTCCTCTCGTTATTCCCCAAAACATCAAAACAATTCCCCCTAACTCTAATCAGGCGACGGCGGAGGTTTGTGCAAGTCTCCGGTAGCCGTTAATCCACTTGGGTCCGTCATCGCTCAAATGTCTCATGCGAAGCTTTATCTGACAGCCTCTTTAGCGAGCCTCTAGCCTTCGGCGGCCTTTGGTTTCATGCAACGGTTCCCTTACGACCTTATAAAGTATTGAACAGCACCGCGATCAAACAACCGGCCGGCGACAGTGAACGACGATTGAATAACCCAATCTCGTTCGGTTGTTGGAAACTTAATCGTTCGTGCTTCACTTATGATTTTTCTGTGCAATTAAGGTGAGTCTTCACGGCCCCTATTTTATTTTCTTTCCTTTTTGGGGTAAAACATGCAAACATATTTATAAATGGTTTTAGTATTATTGATATCGCCTGTTACGTTAGTACAAACATACTTAAAAGTCCTTACATTCTCGAACCGTTAGTAATGTGTAGCGAGGTAATTCTGAGTAGTACTACTGGGTTTGACAAACCCCGCCCGGGCTAGTCGCGCTAGTTGATTGGAGGTCAAACGGGTGCATTATTGACCAAACATTTGTCACTGTCTGGTGAGACGTGACGGGAAGGCAACAAACATATGAACATACAAGCACTCAGCTTCGGTTTGAAACACTAAGTAACTTGATTATAGGCTAGCTACCTATCGATATGCTTTAATTACTATACCATTCGAACAGTTACAAACATTTTTATCTGTGATAAAACCTGTGAACTCACCAACTTTATGTTGACACACTTTAGCATGTTTTCTCAGGTAACAGGAACGCTTAAATCATGATGCACGATTAAGGAACCCACTCAGGACATGCATTCATCAGATCCATTTATGTTGCATTAGACATTGTTTTGACTTAGCATTTCAGACTTTCAGTATTGTTTACATTTCATTATTCATTTCCGCACTGTTATTCATTTCATTTACGTTACTCTGATTTATGTCAAACATTTATTTTTAATTTCATATAGTGTCGTTTGATATGACCGTGTCTGAGATCCTGGTATGTCACACGCCTAACGGTAAAACCCATTTGTGGAAATTGAGGGTGTGACATGTATTTTTTCTGGCCGAGAATAAGATGAGGAGCAAGATTAGGTAGATTTGAGGGGTTTTTTTCCATTTTTTTTCTTTTTTTTGGCATAAAATAAGATAATAAAAAAATATAAGCATTACTAAGGGAGTCCTTAGTCATAGTCTAGGTTAAAACATGGAAGTTTTCCTCATTCCCTATAACTATGGCTCTGATACCAATCTGTCACACCCCAACGATGGCGGAAACATCAGGGCACGCGAGAATGATAGATTGTTCAAAGACATCATAGAACTAAAGTGACAATAAATTAAGATTAAATTTCATTTCCATTAATCAACGTAACATTACAATGTTTTAAATAAACATACAATAATTTGGATAAATACAAGTCTAAAAACAACATAACAAAATGATAGATTTGGTGTGTTTTAAGTCCACCTAATTAAATTTCTTGATAAAGCTTCAAGCATTTCCTGCAACATGTATAAAATATTGGTCAACATATGAATATGTTGGTGAGCATACAAATTTGTATACATAGCATAATAGTGAATAAATCTCAATTCAACATGATAAAGTATACTAAAGTTTATACATTGCTAGCATGCAAAGCCATAATCAAACCAAAGTGTCCACTAGCGTAATCTTAGCATAAAAAGTGAGCAAGACCGTAAAGATTGATAACTTAACATAAACCCATCATAATAGGGGGATGTGTTAGTCCTATAGCGCTATACATGTTAAGGGAGGTTTAGATTGCATGCAAGATAATGTATTCTAGAATGTATTCACAAATAGTATAATAGTAAGCATGTTTCTATGAATTGAGTTTTAAAATGATTTTGATTGAATGAATACTTGAGTGTATTTGATAATTGATACATGTTACAACCCAAATAGTGTTAAACAAAATGGGTGAAGTATGACTCACGGTTTGGCGATTAGAATCCACAAGAATAGATGACTGCTTTTAAATGATTCACCAAAGTCACCCTAAAAGGTAAACGAAAGTTGTAAGTTTAGGATTCAAAGTTTGAGATTTTAGCAATTGGAAAGTATACAAAAATCACAACTATGAGAGTACATGAAAGTATATACTACTTAGACACTTATTTGGAGACCATGTATGTGTGTGTTCTTTATGAGTTTTAGTCACTCATTGGAAGTCCAAAATAAGGAATCATAAGATTAGTATAATGTCTACCTTAGCACATAACATTCAAATATGGTTTATTGATATTATGGTTTGGTTTTGACTAAGTATTATGTAGATATAATATAAGTCATGCATTAGAGGTAGGGTAATCCACAAACCTCAAGTGTTATATTCATATAAGTCATGTATTAGAGGTAGGGATATCCACAAACCTCAAGATTGTCACCATTGCACAAAATCTCCACATAAGGGTGATTCGGATGGTCATGAGTATATTAATGAAAGTAATAAAGTAAATTAACTAGTTTGACTAAGTGTTCAAGTTGGGTATGGTGGATAAATAGTTGTAGAACCAAGGTTCAACTTCACCATTTCATACCATAACACAAGCCTTTCAACATTAGTTGGAGGCTCGTTTGGTTTCATCCACTTCGATTTGTAGATCACTTAGTGTTTTGTAAAGATGAAAGAATGGAGTGTAAAAGCCTTAAAATTTCAAAAATATAACTTCAACACAAGCCTTCCAACATTGAAGTTGTTGGTGACTTGTTTAGTATGTAAAAGGTTAAAAATAAAACAAGAGAACATGTATGAAACAATCAAGTATAATATTTCTAACTTTGACCTCAAAAATGGGGGTTTACCATACTTGTGTCACCTTGGTGACTAAGTGTTTTGTCCTAGAGGTTATTCCAATTGGTAAAGAAAATGAAGAAGAAAGTAAGAAAGAAAGTATAAATAATAAATAAAATAAAAACTCACAGTTGTTCTTGAATATTTCTTAAAAAAAAAAGATGGAGTTCTTGGATGAATTAGAGAGTTTACAGAGAGTTTAGAGAGAGTTAGAGTGATGAAAGTGATTAGAGGGGGATTTAGGTTAGTATTTATAGATGAAAATTATGGTTGGACATTAATGTAAGTAGTTGGGGAGATGAGTAGAGGGAAAATATAAATTTTCAATATTAACCCCTTAACTTATTTTATTATCAATTTGCACCATAACTAATAATTAAGAATGAGTATTTAATATATGAATCATAAAAATAAAACTTATAAATAATTTTCTAAAAAAAAATATATAAGTCTCGATAAGTTGTTCGGTTTTGCGTTGAAATGCGCATTTGTAATTGTTTAAGCGTTGCACAAACATATAATCAACAAGAATTACATAAAAAAGATATTTTCACTAATCAAGTCTTAACATTATGAGAGATTGAACAGGACTAATATTACTTTTAAAGATAAATAAATGTAAAATACGGAACGTTACACCCGACTTCGAGGATGTTGAGGCCTAAACGATTGGCTTCAATACACTGAGGATTCCATGCAGGTTTCTTGCCTCATGTTGGGAACTATGATTCCTGAACTCCAAAAGGAGATGGAGCATCATGGGGCATATGACATGATTACCCAGTTAAAGAAAATGTTCCTTCAACAAGCTAGGGTAGAGCGCTGAAACGGTCAAGCGCTTCACGCGTATCATATGGAAGAACCCAACCGGTATCATCTATGTACTCAAGAGTAAAAGCCACATTGATCGCCTCTAGAGGCTAAACTGTCCGTCTCTAAGGAGTTGGCCACGGATTTGATCTTTAATGGGCTAACTAAAAAGTTTGAGACGTTCATAATAAATTACAATATGAACGGATGGGACAAGAGCATTGGTGAGCTTCACACAATGCTCAAGACAGCTAAGGTGGGGATGGGTAGAAAGGTTCTACCTGTTCTCTCGATCAATGAGGGAGCTATAAGAAAAGGCCATTCCCCGATCCCAAGGCAAATGTAGCCAAAGGAATGGGGTACGTCAAAGGGAAGGGGAAAGGGAAGGCTAAAGCGGAACCTCCAAAGCCTAAGCTTAAGAAGCCTAAGGTAACGGAGAACGATCTATGCTTTGAGTGTGGTGAGATAGGACATTGGAAGAGAAATTGTCCAACCTATCTCAAACAGTTGAGGAACAAGAGGGATGATGGGCAAACCTCAGGTACAACTTTCATGATTCATATTGGTTTAAATGTTATTTATTCAAACACATGGGTATTGGATACCGGATGTGGAACTCACATTTGCAATTTGTTGCAGGGGTTCAAAAGAAATAAGCACTTCAGGAAGGGAGACTAGTCTCTACATGGGCAACGGAGCAAAAGTTGATGCTGAAGTTCAAGGAGACTATATTTTAAAACTTTCAAATGGTTTGGAAGTTGTTCTTAAAAATATTTTGTATGCTCCTAGTTTGACTAGGAACAGAATTCTGTTTTCCTTTTAAAACAATATGGTTATGATTTAAAGTTTGTAAACAATGGTATTTATATTTCAATGGATGATGTTTTTATTTTAAGGCTATGCCTTTTAATGGTATCTATGAATGGTTTATGATGATTCATCCTTTAATAACTCATTATACCAAACAAACACCAAGAAACTTAAAATGGGTTTAAGTGATTCATTCCTTTGGCATTGTCGTCTTGGTCATATAAACAAGAATTGGATTCAAACACTTCAAAAGAATGGTCTTTTGAAAACAAATGAAAATGGTTCATTTGATAAGTATGAATCTTGATTACAAGGTAAGATGACCAAGTTGCCATTTAGTGGTACTAACAAGAGGGCAAAAGACTTATGGGAATCATACATTCGGATGTATGTGGTCCCTTTAAGACAATGACAAGAAATGGTGAATGATACTTCATTCGCTATGGGTATGTGTACTTGATGACACATAAATATAAAGCTTTTAAAATGTTCAAAATCTTCAAGAATGAAGTAGAAAATCAACTCAACAAATCTATCAAAGTTCTTCGTTCAGATAGAGGAGGTGAATACCTCAGTGACGCTTTTTAGGATCATACAAGAAGTTATGGGATAGTCTCACAACTTACTCCACCCAGAACACCAAACATAATGGTGTATCTGAAAGGAGAAACCGAACCTTATTGGATATGGTCGATCTATGATGGTTGTAAGCTCACTACCTCTATCATTTTGGGGTTTCGCATTACTCTCTGCGACGTATTTTGAATATGGCCCCGACCAAGAAAGTGGATTCAACACCTTTTGAAATATGGCATGGAAGAGTTCTATCGCTATCATATTTAAAAGTATAGGGATGTGAAGCTTATGTCAAGCAAAACACAAAACAAGTTGGAAAGTCAATCTACTAAGTGTATTTTGTTGGATACCCCAAAGACTGTATAGGATACTACTTCTTTGATCCAACAGAGCAAAAAGTATTTATTGCTCAAAAGGCAGAGTTCTTAGAAGCTAAGTTCCTTATGGAAGGAATGACGTATAGAACAGTGGAATTTGATGATGAGGATCAAGATCCACAAGCGATACGCGTTTGGTTGACACTAGTAATCAACAGGAGGTTGTTGATGATGATCAAGAGGTTGATCGATACACACAAAACGTTCGCAGATCTAGTAGAGTTAGCGTTCCACCTGAAAGATATAGATTTTTCATGAATGGATGCTATGTGGTTGACTCCGATAAGCCAACTACGTACATGATGCAATGTCCAATTCGGATTGTGACAAATGGCTGGAAGCCATGAGTGTAGAGATGCAATCCATGTATGACAACCAAGTTTGGGAATTGGTTGACGCTCCACTTAACTGCAAACAGGTTGGATGCAAGTGGGTTTTCAAGAAGAAAACGGACATGCATGGAACTTGGATACTTACAAGGCAAGACATGTAGCAAAAGGTTTCACTCAAACTCAAGGGGTGATTATGATGAAACCTTCTCGCCTGTGGCAATGCTAAAGTCAATTACGATATTGTTTGCCATAGCTGCTCATTATGACTATGAGATTTGGAAAATGGATGTCAAAACCAGTTTTCTTAATGGACATCTCGAAGAGACTGTCCATATGGTTAGCCTGATGGTTTTGTCGATCCACAACATCCTAATAAATTATGCAAGTTAAAAAGATCGATCTATGGATTGAAACAAGCATCGAGAAGTTGGAATCAACGTTTTGATGAAGAAATCAAGAAATTTGGTTTCATCAAGAACACTGACGAGGCTTGTTGTTGGATCATGATAAGGTTGGTGCAACCAAAACCACTTCATAGTCATTTTTGGTGCTACATTCAAGGGCTTCTGAAGCTAAGCATGAGATCTTCCGAGAGTCTGAAGAACAACAGCTGAAGATATCAACTGAAGGCAAAAGCTGAAGTCAACTGCTGAAGACAACACTGAAGCCAACAGCTGAAAATATCTACTGAAGGCAAAAGCTGAAGTCAACTGCTGAAGACAACATCTGAAGCCAACAACTGAAGATATCTACTGAAGGCAAAAGCTGAAGTCAACTGCTGAAGACAACAGCTGAAGCCAACAGCGAAGACTATCTTCCGAAGACAAAGTCTGAAAGCTTCCGAAAACAAAGTCTGATGAAAGAGCTGAAGACAAGTCTGAGCTTCCGAAGACAAAGTCTGATGAAAGAGCTGAAGACAAAAGTCTGAAAGCTTCCGAAGACAAAGTCTGATGAAAGAGCTGAAGACAAAGTCTGATGAAAGAGCTGAAGACAAAGTCTGAGCTTCGAAGACAAAGTCTGATGAAAGAGTTGAAGACAAAGTCTACTTCCGAACACAAAGAAGACTCCAAGCCTCGGAAGAAGCAGTCTTCCGAAGTATAAGTGCCTTGGAGAAAGTCATTCTTCCGAAGCATTTTATCCTTCGGAAGACATTGCTATGTCCAGCAGATAAAAGTATGGTCTCTGACAGTCCACTGCAGACCTCTGATACATCATGGCATCTTCCTAAAGAGCCATGTTGTTGGCCATACTTTATTCTACTGTTCACCTTTTTATGATAGTACATGTTACCAACTTTAGTTGGTGACAAAAGGTAAGTCAGGGACATGTCCTGACTACCAACTCTCAGGCAAAATGTCTGAAAGACCTCACCTAGAGTCTTGTAGTATAGATGTAAGGTTAGAGGTGTCCAGCTGGTATCAAAGTATATCCGGCTGTAGGTAGTATTATATATATCTTCTCCTTGTAACTCTCTAGATAAGCGATTTGAGTCCAAGAGTCTTGTAATCCTTTGAGTTGAGAAGCAATATATAAAAGTACCTTGAAAATTTACTTTCTGTGTTAATTTTCTTACTGCTTCTTACTTGTTATATTGTGATCAACTCTTCATAGACTACTTGCTGAGTGTTGTTCACAGTGAGTTGAGAGAAAAACCACCATAATCGATCCTGCAATTGGTATCAGAGCTCCGGGCTCTTGATTGTGAGATCTTACCATCCAAATCAACCTGTTTTTCACTCCTCACCACAAACCACTCACTCAAATGGCCGCTCTCTCCAAGGCTGATATGGAAACTGGCACCATGACCAAGTCCCCACTGATCACCCCTGAAGACTTTGACACATGGTGTATCATAATGGAAGGGTTCATCAAGTGTCAAGATTCAAGGATGTGGGAGTCCATTGTCAATGGTCCTTTCATACCAAGCACTACTTCTGCTACTGGTAATCGCATCATTCCAAAAGATGTTGATGATTACTCAGAAGAAGACAGGAAGAGAATAGAGCTAGATCAGAGGACTATGACTTCTCTCCAAACTGCTCTCCCCAACTCCGTCTAAAGAGGCTTCAAGAAGTGCAAGACAGCCAAAGATTTATGGGAAGCTTTGAAGCTGATGTATGAAGGATCCAAGGAAACCCAAGAGAACAAGAAGGATCTCTTGAAGCAGCAGTTTGAGAAGTTTACTTTCAAGGCTGGTGAGACTTGACTCAACAATACTTCAGGTATGTTGAGATAGTAGATACTCTGGTGGATATTGGAGTAGCTCTTGAGAATAGAACATAGTTAGGAAGTTTCGTCTTCCCTTCCTAAACTATGGGCACACTACTGTGTTGTCATCAAGAGAACTTCGACCTTAAGACTCTCACTCTCACAGAGTTGTATGGTATCCTAAGTGCATTCCAGATGGAGATGAACATGCAGAACTCCTCTGGTCACTCCAATAACCAACTGAGTTCAGCCCTTCATGTGGTTGAAAGGGAAATCATAGAACCACAACATCAGTTGCTGTGTTACCCTGACAACTCACATAGTGGACCTTACATCACTCTACCTGAGACTCCAAAGTCTCAAAAGGTTCAACAAATCCTTTCAGGATAGTTGTGCCTTTGTCTCTAGAAGTGGACACTCTGGTGATTTTCAATACTGCTTGATGATCTTGAGTGCTTCAGTCCAGATGATGGGAGTATGTGGACATTGTCCAACAGATGGCTCTTTTACTTACAGAGCAGAAGAAGTTCTTCAAGAGAACTGGAAGGCAATTCCCTCAAAACCCAGTCAACAGCAAGTTTGGGTTTGATAAGAGCAAAGCAAAGTGTTACAACTGCAACCAACTTGGTCACTTTGCTAGGGAATGCAAGGCTCCCAAGAACAACCTGGGAACCCCACAGGCCTCCACACATCCTACTGCTTCAAAACATGAAGAGAAGTCAACTGAGACAGCTGCTGTGGCTCAAGAAGTTGACTGGAGCTTCATGGTCCAGGATGTGACTCCCGCTCAAGCACTCATGGCCGAACAGATGATGATCAGGTATATGAACATCTTTGTACTGCGCCTGTATTGCTAAAGTTAAACTTTATAAGGATTACATTTCGGAAATCAGATTGAGGTTGAGTCTTTAAATGTGCTAAAATCTGATTTTAAGAGAGCTGAATCTGACTATCAAAAGAAAATTGAAGAGTTAGAAAAAACTGTGTCTCTTTTAAAACATGAAAGACCACTATAAGACTCAAATCAAGATCTGATATCCAAACTATCTGAAGTTCAAGCCCAGTTGGTCACTGCTGAGGCTCAGGCCTGGAAGCAAACTATTGCTGAGCAAAGCTTCCAAACTATTCTTGCATTAACCTCTCATTCCAAATTCTTATCAAAACAAAGAAGGGTTGGGAACCAATGAAATAGCTCCACCACACTCTTATGAGTCTATTAGACTACCTAGATGTGGTACTGAAGAGCAAGAGGTTCCAACTGCTGACCCTTCTCCATTGGAACTAGAGGATGAGGCAAAAATAGTGGCCACCACAGGGGAGAAACTGGAGGATACTCATCTCCACCTGTGAAGACCAAATCCTAACCACCAAGGCAAGAAGAAGCAGAGCTAAAGCTGCTAGAAGGACTGCCAAGAAGGTTGCAGAGTCCAAGCTTAAGATCAACCCAAAACAAAAGGTGTCTTCATTTCTGCCGGATTTCAAGTGGTAGGTACTTCTGATTCAGGAAAGGAGTGTAATACCAGCACTCCTGTCCTACTGAAGGATCAGAAGTTGAAAGGAAAAGTTGCTGATGAAGAGAAGAAACCCAAGAAACAGCAACCTGCAAATTCCCAGAAGACTAACATTGCATGCAAAATGTGTGGGCTGCACAACCACATGGCTAAAGATTGTTACTACAATCCAGTAAGCACACATTATGCAAATAATGTTAGAAGAGAAGGAGTCAGAGAAGGTTTCTCAGTTGGACCATCTCAAATGGTCCAAATGATGAAAAAGGGAAAGTTGGTCTCAGAAGCCAAGTTGCTTTCGGAAGAAACTACTTCTTCGGAAGGGAAAATGGCTTCGGAAGCCAAACCTTCTAAGGTTCGGAAGAACAAGAAGGCTCCCTTGAAACCATCTCAGAAGAAGACTACTTCGGAAGAAAAGGTGGTGAAGGCTTCTTCCGAAAAGGAAGCTTTGGAAGAAGACCATGCTGCAAAAGCTTCAACAAGCTCATCCTCAAAGATCAACCAAGGGATGGATTGGAAGATCAAAGAAGATGCTGCAGCCCAAACCTCTTCTTCAACGACCTCTATTGAACCCCAATACATATCCTTTGGTTCAATATGTCACTCTCTTTGGAAGAGCCCAAGACCTGCAAGGCTTGGGCTTCCAAACAAAACTAACAATCTCATCTTATGTGCAGGGACGTCCATTGACAAGAACAACAATGTCTGGATTGTAGATAGTGGATGCTCTAGGCACATGACAGGGAACAGATCTCTCTTCAACAATTCCAGAACTTTGATGGAGGGTCTGTCCAATTTGGAGGTGAGGCCGGAGGATATATTTCTGGCAGAGGAAGTATATCCAATGGCAAATAAACATTGATAAAGTTCACTTTGTCAAACAGCTGAACACAATCTGTTAAGTGTTTCTCAATTCTGTGACCAAAAGCATCAGATGCTTTTCACAGAACATGAGTGCATTATCCTCAACCAGGGATGACAATTCCTCCGGAATGGTGCTTCTTAGATCTCCCAGGAAAGGGATATGTACAAGCTGGATATGAACAATGCTTCTCTTATGGGTGATGTTTCATGCTTTCTTTCCAAAGCTGATAGTGATGAGTCAACACTATGGCATAAACGCATGTGTCATGTGAATTTTAAAATAATGAATAAATTGGCTAAAAATAACTTGGTACATGGTTTGCCTAAAAAGGAATTTTTCTGCAAAGATAACTGTGTTGCATGCCTGAAAGGGAAACAACACAGATCATCTCATAAATCCAAATGTGTTAACTCTATCACTACTCCATTACACTTATTGCACATGGATCTCTTTGGACCCACAAGTATAATGAGCATTGGAAGGAAATCATAATGCCTTGTGATTGTTGATGATTTTACAAGATTTACATGGGTATTCTTTTAAGAAGTAAAGATGAAACTGCTGAAACTTTAAAATCTTTATTCTTAAAATAGAAAATCAAATTGATCACAAGGTTAAGATTATTAGAAGTGATCAAGGGACTGAGTTTAAGAAACTTCGTTCTTGACTCATCCTGTGACTCAAAAGGGATTGCCAAACAATATAGTGCTCCCAGAACTCCTCAACAAAACGGTGTTGCTGAGAGGAGGAATAGGACACTTATTGAGGCTGCTCGGACCATGTTAGCTGATTCAAAGCTGCCTCTACATTCTGGGCAGAGGCAGTCAGCACTGCATGCTATGTGCAGAACAGGGTTCTTGTAGTTAAGCCCCATGGAAAAAACCCCTTATGAGTTATGGAACAAGAGGCCACCGTTCATTGGCTTTCTAAGGTCCTTTGGCTGCAGGTGTACCATACTTAACACAAAGGACAACTTAGCAAAGTTTGCTGAGAAGTCGAATGATGCTATCTTTATTGGAACTCTTCTAGCCAAAGCTTATAGAGTATACAACATCAAGAATCAACAATTTGAGGAGTCATCCAATATAGTTGTTAATGAGCACACTCCTTGTGTTAGGGGAATGGACCTGATTATATCTTTGATTTAGAATTATTTCCAAACTATTCTAAACCATCTTGTGAGAATGTTTCAGCTGGAACAGGTGCTAAGGTGATGCTGATGCTGATACAGATCAACTAGGTGATGCTGATGCTGATACAGATCAACTATTTGAGCTTCCCAGACTCTTTCAAATTCTCCAAGAGCTGAAAGGCAACAAGCTTCAACCATTCACAGATCTGATAGTGTAACTATTTCCAGAAATGAGAAGCTTCAACAAGTGAATCACTTGATCAACCTCAAAGTTCTTCAGGTGATCCACTACCCACCAGGTTGGGGGTAGTAGTATATTCTGAAGGAACAGGCAACTGTTAATACTACTTCACAACCAACCATTGATGATGTTTGCTCAATCATTCATCAGTCCTCATTGAATGGACTTGAAAACAGCAGTTGGACAGAGTAATCCAGTTCCTGATGAAATATGTCCAATCTGACTTATCTCTGCAACTGGAAGTGATTCCTCGCCTTAGGATTCACAACACTCATCCAACTGAAAACATCATAGGGAATGTCTCTGAGGGTGTGAGAACAAGAGGACAAACTCATCATGGGAATGTCTGCTTGTACTCATGCTTCGTGTCCAGATGGAACCAAAGAAGGTGGAAGATGCCTTAAAGGATAGTAGTTGGGTTGAATCAATGCAGGAGAAGCTGCTTCAATTCAGAAGACAAAAATGTCTGGATCTATGCCCACTACCATATCTGGTCAAGTACCCATAGGCACTAAATGGGTGTTCAGGAACAAGAAAGACGATAGAGGCTTGATTATCAGAACAAGGCAAGACTAGTAGTTCAGGATACACCTAGGACGAAGGAAATGGATTATACTGATGTCTTTGCACCTGTTGCAAGACTTGAGGCAGTTAGGATCTTCCGTTGCTTATGCTGAATCAGAACTTCACAGTCTACCAACTTGATGTCAAGTGTGCTTTTCTATATGGGGATATAGATAGGGAAATCTATGTATGTCAACCTCCAGGATTGAAGACCCACAGCACCCCAACTATGTTTGCAAACTGGATAAACTCTATATGGGCTGGCACCAAGCACCTAGGCTGTGGTATGAGACCTTGTCTCAGTTTCTCCTGAAGAATGGATACACTAGAGGTACCATTGACAAGACTCTTTCATCAAAAGAGTGGAGAAGACTTTTGCTTGTACAAGTCTATGTTGATGACATCATATTTGGTTTTTTCAAATGACCAAATGTGCAAGGACTTTGAAAGCATTATGAAGCAGAAGTTGTGAGATGAGTTCCATGGAAAAACGGACTTTTTCCTTGGAATTCAGGTGAAACGGATGAAGGAAGGGTTCTTCATAAGTCAATCTAAGTATGTCTCAGACATCTTAGATAGATTTGAAATGAAGGATTGTAAACCAGCCAAGACACCCATCCCCAGAACTATAATCTTTGCCCTGACCTGAGGGGGAGGATACTGACAACATCAGTATAGAGCAATCATTGGTTCTCTGATGTATCTCACTTCTAGTAGACTAGATATCATGTTTGCCACATGCATTTGTGCAAGATATCAGGCTGCTCCAAAGGTGTCTCACCTAGCTGCTGCAAAGAGGATCCCTCAGATACCTCAAAGGAGCACCTAAACTAGGTCTCTGGTATCCAAGAAATAGTGATTTCAATCTCTATGGATACTCTGACAGTGACTATGGTGGCTGCAACATTGACAAGAAATCAACATCAGGAGGATATCGATTTCTTGGTGGAAGGATTATCTCATGGCAATGCAAAACCGATCCTGTGTCTCTACATCACTGCTGAAGCTGAATACATTGCTGCTGCTAGCTGCTGTGCTTAACTGCTATGATCAAAATCAGATGTTAGTATATGGATTCAACTTCATGCCTACTCCTATCCATATTGACAACATTGCTATCTCCATTACTGAGAATCCGGTGAAGCACTCCAAGACAAAGCACATTGATATCAGGTATCATTTCATTAGAGATATTCATGAGAAACATTTGATCAGTTAATCAAAGTTGACTCAAATGAACAATATGTTGATTTGTTCTAAAGGCATTTGATGAACAAAGATTTAAGTATCTCATATCAGCTATTGCGATGATAAACATTGATTAACTACCTATTTAAAACCTTTTTTTAAATGCGTAATGTCTTGTGTCAATACATTTAAGCCCTGTTACAAAAGATCTTTATATTATTCCAAGTGTAAATTCCTTCCGAAGAGGAATTAACTCTCGGAAGATATTCTTGAATATCTTCCGAAGCCAATTCCTCAATAGATTGTCTTCTCGGAAGAGTTTTTGGTCTCGAAGAAGCGATTGATTTTACATCAGATCTACTTCCGAAGCTTATAAAACTCTCCATTCGGAAAGATAACTTTACCTTCGGAAGCAATGCTTTGTGTCTAGAGAAAGTACCTTCAAAGACCATTTTACCTTCGGAAGCAAGCCTTGCTTCGGAAGAGAAATTGACTCGGGAGACAATTACCTTCGGAAATGTTTTACATTCGGAAGTAAAGGTTTTTATATGTAACGGATATCTTTGGCCCCACTCTATAAAAGTAAAGATTTGTTTCATGATGGTCAGATTATTTAAAATTATCCTTTGCCGCCACTATCATTTCTACGCCGTAAACACCATACCACCCACAGTAACCACAAACATTACCCTATTACCGACCCCCAACCACCCCAATCATCCCCTTTAAATAATCTTGACTGACAATTTCATCTTCTTTTTTTACAAATTTAACTGCCCTAATTGTTCCCTTCACTGTCAAACCTGCATTTCACCCAAATTCAAGCTTACCTTCTCTTCAAGGGCACTAAACCCTCAGCACAACCAAGTCGCATTACTTGATTCGTCAAGGGATGCCGACTTCACCCCAAATCTCACCTTTCTTACCGAATCCACATACCTCACTGCACTTACAGTTAACCCCACCGTATACTCCAACCATATGTCTGAATTTCTGGAGTAACGGTCAAACTGTAGTTCTGAATGGGGTTCGAGTACTGAGAACCCGAGTTTTGTGGCCAAGATTTGGTCATCATTGAACAAATCATCGGGGAGCATCTCGAGCTTCATGATGATAGGGCTCCTACTGAGTTCCCCAAAGAAGACTTGGAAGGCACCTATATCCTCATGGGTATGGAGGGGATGTGAGCAGGTCGACCGCTACAATTTAATTAATTTCTCTTACCATTGGAGTCCTGCTGCACATTGTCATGCACTGCCTATCCAATAAATCAGGGGGTTAGGATCAAATCCCATATGAACTAGGATGCCTAGTTCATGGGTTGGTGAGCGGTCTCCGCTTCAACTACTCACGATTTGTGTTGACCAACCTTATCGGCAATCTGAGCAGGGATACATTCTTAGTATCCCAGATTATTCAAACACATAATCAACTGTGACTGGAAAAAGCAAGCTTGTTGCGCAGCTGCTCTTACTGTTCCACAATGAGCCTACCATCTTCAAAATACTGAAGAAGATGTCTACCAACTTCACTGGAAGGTACACTCCATACCTCCAAGATGACTGAGGCGCGTAGCTCCTGTGCATCCCGGTTATCCCCCAGGTGATGAACCCACACCAGCAACCTCCACCATAATGCCAACAAAACCTTCTTTACCCATCAAGATTACATACCAGAGACGCCCTAAACAAACCCTTATTCAATCTACCTGATTGAACAAGCTCCTCCAGTTCAAACCAAAAGGGCTAGAGTGGAACCATGGGCTCCCACTCAGTCCGAGGTCACACCATCCTTCACATTGACCTCAATGTGGTTTTGAGCCTCCTCAGTCTCAAACCCAATGAGCCCGAACCCCAAGCCTTAAGCCCACAGGGTGAGTCTTTACACTCCCCTGGGCAGCCTTCTAGGGACAGCCCCACCATAGGTTTAATGCCTGTAGACATTGATCTAGGTCCCGGGTCAGTAGGTTTAACGCCTTATCTTTCACTGACCTTTACTACTCGTAATGATGAAGAGATTACATCTCTCCATGGCCATGAAGTTGATCTACAATACCCTCTGAAAGATCAACAGAGCCAAGAGAGATCCCTTGTCTCTAGCCCCCATCAGCAGCAATTACTGAGGTGAGTCCCACTGATGTGGAGGGGACTCATGTAGGCTCAGCTGCCACTACTCAGAGTCTCTCATTGAGCTCTCAGGACAGTGGTAACATCATTAGGACTGTGTCTACGGCAACTTTGCCCATTGACATCTCTGAAAGAGATGACTCTGGAGCAAAGGTATCCAGGGTGCCAAAAAGCCACATCTGGTGGTGAGAATGAGCATACTAGGTATGTTATCTCATCTCCCCATGATTCTTCTCATGAAGATGAGGGAAGTATGCAACTTACACTTCAGTACTTGCTTTCTAAGGTCTCCAACTTGGAATCACAGGTGAGGATCTTAGAATCAAGGACTGCCACTCAGCAACTTGAGATTAACAACCTCAAGGCTAAACTAGCTGAGAAACAGACGGAGAGGTCTGTTAGGCATGTACCTGTTCAAGTCTCAATAACTTCTTCCTCTAGCTCATCTAGTTCTCAAGATGATGCTACCAAAAGGGGGAGAAAGTTCAGAGACAAACACTTGAGGAACCACAGACCCAATCCCTTACTCCCAACTCACACACTACCTGAGTCATCTCAATCCTTTCTAGATAGACTCAAAGACCTTCAAGATCTCTACAGACTTTTCACAAGTTTGTATTGAGATCCTCCCTATAACACCCAGCCCTGACACCACACTTATATATTTTGGGGCTGAGGAGCTTCAAAGACTGACTGCACCTTCTACCACTGTGGAAGAAGTTGGTCAACCTAAGGTCCACATGGACCTGAGATTAACTTTGAGGGGAAATGGGCTGATGGCCCAAGCAACTAAAACAGTTGGGACAGAACTTGCAGCAGTCTCATCTTCTGAAGCTCAGGCTGAAGCTTCCGAAGCTAACATTGAGCCTCGGAAGAACAAGACAAGTCTTCCGAAGCAGAGATGGAACTGCGGAAGGCTTATTCAAATGTCCCGAGGAACTGACCATCACAGATGTTATTGCTGAAATAGGCCTCTGAGGGTGAGCAGGGAGGACATTTCTAATATTCCTCCAACCCAAACACCAGCTGAACTTCTCTCTCAATCACAACCCTCCATCAAGAACCACCACAGTCAAGCTCTGCCAAAGACAAAGGCAAAAGGAAATTGACTGCGGAAGAGCTTCAGGAGGAGGAGAGATTGAGAAGCTCAAAAGGAAAGGTAGGTTTCCTACTGAGAAACTGCTAGCTGCTAGTTCTAAAGCCGCTGCAGCCAATCAGGAAGAGACCAACCAAAGAGAAGGACAGCACTCATTGACCAGCTCATCAGCTTAGGAGCTGTCAATGAGGAGATACTCCTGCTGCCACTAGAGGAGTTGGTGTTTTGGAGAGGTCAACCAGGATAAAGCAAGAAGAAGAAGCCAGGTTGGCCTTGGAGAGGGAAGAAGAAGAGCGAAGGGAAGCAGCCTTAAAGCTGAGAGAGGATAGGATCAAATTCCTAGTCTCAGAGGGCTTTAGTCTTCCTGAACTGTCTCCACATGATGATGACATGATCCTGCTGTCCCACAACAAAGAGCAGGATCAAATGGAGAAGGAAATAAGAAGGCTGCTAGGAGAAGTTGAGGGAGAAGAAGATGAGGGAGGAAGAGAAGGTGGTCACTGCCGCCAAGAAGTCTGATGATAAAGCCTGGATGAAAGACTATCTCCGGGCTCATGGCTTCTCTGGTAGGAGGTGGGACTATGTCCGAAAGGACACTCCAGGGATAGTTAGTGAAATAAAGCTGACATCCGTTTGGGAAAAGGAAGGAGATGTACAGGAGGGTACAGGGAATGGTCTTCACCCCAGCCACTCAACCACAGCCAACCACTAAACCACAACCCACACCTGAAGAACCAATTCCATTTCCCATCAAAACCGAACCCACTGATGAAACCTTCACCCCTGAACCCACAACTCTACCCAAACCTACCACATCACCTCAACCACCCAAACTACCCATCCTAAAACCCAAAACACAGCTCAAAACACAACCCAAAACCACTAAAACTAAGCCTACCCAACAAAACCAAGACCATCCCCTCAGCCTCCTCAACATCTCTCCTTTGAGGAGATAAAGGAGTTCAAGACACGGCTCATCAACTGCACCACTTTGAGCAGCATCTCCTGTCAGTGAGACCTTATCAATATCACCTATGTTGATAACTCTTCAAGCTCCCTCACCCTAGGACAATTTCTTGAGTTGCCTAGAGACACCTTGGGCCAGGCTGCAAGACTTCTTGGTCTCAACTCCGATACCCTCAATGCTGAGGAGAAGAGACTAAGAAGGAGACTGGTGACTCTACTGGATCAAGAAAAGAGGACAAGATTTCTAGTCAATCTCCTGCCTAGGAAAGCTATAATCCAGTGAAGGTTTGATGAACCTTCTCACAACTTTGTTGTGGAAAGGAGAATGGTGAAACCAATAGGCTTAATGCCACTTCTCTGTTGCATCTCAGCAGATTGACCTTGCTGAGCTTGCAGAGAAGCCATTCTCCAATCCCTCCAACTCTGAGACTGCTGCACACATCAGAAATCATATTAGCGGTCTCCACTTGGCTGAACAAAGTAGAAGAGCCAAGATTGAAGAAGAGTTGAAGCTGAAAAGAGTGGAAGACAAGGAAAGACCACCACCAAAGGCACAGCCTTTCTACATGGTGGAAGGTCCTGAATTAGAACCAATAGTTAGTGGGAATATGACTATAGTTCCCATCAACTAACTCTTTTTAGAGGGCCACAACAAAGAGTACACATAACTCCAAGGAGACAGAGTGGAGGTTTGTCTACCAAGGATCTGTACAAGATTCTCAGCACCACATCAGAAAGAATGAAGACACTGATAAACACTTACTTTCCATGGTGCTGAGAGCTTTGGAAGAAGAGGGAAGTGAAGTTTTGGTAGCATCAACCTAGGGGGTTTTGTTGGATCATGATAAGCTGGTACAACCAAAACCACTTCATAGTCATTTTTGGTGCTACATTCAAGGGCTTCCGAAGCTAAGCATGAGATCTTCCAGAGTCTGAAGACAACAGCTGAAGATATCAACTGAAGGCAAAAGCCGAAGTCACTGCTGAAGACAACAACTGAAGCCAACAGCTGAAGATATCTACTGAAGGCAAAGTTGAAGTCAACTGCTGAAGACAACAGCTGAAGATATCTACTGAAGGCAAAGCTGAAGTCAACTGCTGAAGACAATAGCTGAAGCCAACAGCTAAAGATATCTACTGAAGGCAAAAGCTGAAGTCAACTGCTGAAGACAACAGCTGAAGCCAACAGCTGAAGACTATCTTCCGAAGACAAAGTCTGAAAGCTTCCGAAGACAAAGTCTGATGAAAGAGCTGAAGACAAAGTCTGAGCTTCCGAAGACAAAGTCTGATGAAAGAGCTGAAGACAAAAGTCTGAAAGCTTCCGAAGACAAAGTCTGATGAAAGAGCTGAAGACAAAGTCTGATGAAAGAGCTGAACACAAAGTCTAAGCTTCCGAAGACAAAGTCTGATGAAAGAGCTGAAGACAAAGTCTGCTTCCGAAGACAAAGAAGACTCCAAGCCTCGAAAGAAGCAGTCTTCCGAAGTATAAGTGCCTTCGAAAGAAGTCATTCTTCCGAAGCATTTTATCCTTCGGAAGACATTGCTATGTCCAGCAGATAAAAGTATGGTCCCTGACAGTCCGCTGCAGACCTCTGATACAGCATGGCATCTTCCTAAAGAGCCATGTTATTGACCATACTTTATATTACTGTTCACCTTTTTATGATAGTACATGTTACCAACTTAGTTGGTGACAAAAGGTAAGTCAGGGACATGTCCTGACTACCAACTCTCAGGCAAAATGTCTGAAAGACCTCACCTAGAGTCTTGTAGTATAGATGTAAGGTTAAAGGTGTCCAGCTGGTATCAAAGTATATCCGGCTGTAGGTAGTATTATATATCTTCTTCCTGTAACTCTCTAGATAAGCGATTTGAGTCCAAGAGTCTTGTAATCCTTTGAGTTGAGAAGCAATATATAAATGTACCTTTAAATTTACTTCCTGTGTTAATTTTCTTACTGCTTTCTTACTTATATATTGTGATCAACTCTTCATAGACTACTTGCTGAGTGTTGTTCACAGTGAGTTGAGAGAAAAACCACTCATAATCGATCCTGCACTTGTGTCTACAAGAAGGCTAGTGGGAGCATAATTACATTCTTAGTATTGTATGTGATGACCTACTACTATTTAGAAATGATATTCCAACCATGGAAGGTGTTAAAACCTGGCTTGGAAGTTGTTTTTCCATAAAAGATCTCGGTGAAGCCGCCTATATTTTAGGAATAAAGATCTATAAGGATAGATTGAGATGGTTGATAGGTTTAAACCAAAGTGCATATATTGATAAAATCTTGAAAACGTTCAAGATGGAAACTCCAAGAAAGGTATAGTACCTATTCAAAGAGAGATAATATTGAGTACATCTCAATGTCCAAGCTCAAAGGATGAGCAAAATCGAATGAGGACATCCCATATGCGTCTGCTATAGGATCCATCATTTATGCGATGATATGCACTAGACCGGACGTGTCATGCGCGTTAAGCATGACAAGCAGATATCAGCAGAATCTAGGTAATAGCCATTGGATGGCTGTTAAAAGTATATTGAAATACCTTAGGAGGACTAAGGATATGTTTCTAATATACGGATCTGATAAAGAAGAACTCGTTGTAAAGGGTTACACGGATGCGAGTTTCCAAACTGATCGAGATGATTCTCGATCACAATTGGGGTATGTCTTCATTATGAATGGAGGAGCAGTGTTCTGGAAGAGTTCAAAACAAGACGTGGTAGCATTCTCCACTATAGAATCCGAATACATAGCCGCCTCATTAGCAGCTCAGGAAGCTGCATGATAAAGAAATTTATCACCGATCTAGGAGTGGTCTCTACCATTCAAGACTCCCTAGAAATCTTTTTGATAATGAGGGTGCGATTGCACAAATCAAGGAACCCCGTGCACATCAAAAGACTAGACACATTGAGCAAAGATTCAAACTACATAAAGGATGAAGTTGAAAAGGGAAAGATATGTATTCGTAAAGTTCACACCGATCAAAACATTACAGATCCACTCACGAAACTCCTTGAAAGGGCAAAGCATGAAGGTCATACTTGTGCCTTAGGACTTCGATATTCTAGTGATTGGAATTGATTTGTTTAGTATATAAAGTTTGGAACAATGTAATGTTTTAACTCTTTCATATATCTGTGATATTCGGAGTTATGTTCATTTTAGCATGTATACGTCCATGAATATTTATTATTCTAAATGTCCATAGTCGGGTCATGTTTGTGAGAGAAATATGAACGTAAGACTATTATGAACATGGATTGGTGTATATTCATTAGGCATGAATTAGAGCAATTAGTTGCTGCCAAAGTTCATAGATATTTGTGGGACACGAATATTGGACTAACTCGCATCTCAAATTTTACCACATGGAACTTTCTAGTTTGATCATAAGTAAATTTGAGTAAAGATGAATATCATTTGGTATCCTCTGACCTGAGATACATATTGGGTTTTGATATTCACTAAAGTGTTATACCTTGAACTAGTTCTTCACTGCTCTGAAATAATGGACAGTACATAAGGCTATGTTCAGGTATGACACGAGGTGATTATGAGAAACATATGTAGTCAAAATGGAATTTGTTCCTCTTATTTGTTGAGAGCAAGATGTCTAAGGCCTGATTAAGTTAAATCAGCAAGGAATGATCATTCTGTGTCCTTGGATTTAACATGACATCTGTAACAAAAGGATAAATGCTTGATTCACCTAAATCATTTCAGGTTGGATACTTGAAGGGGATGTTGTTATTAAATGGCTTTTAGTCATGCGTATTAAGGGTAGTAAACCGTTGTTAGGCGTATTTACTGCTTGCATCAATCTTCTATGAATCTTGTGCAAGTGGGAGATTATTGGATTCTTTATGCCCAAGACACATAGAACATTGATGTGGTTAGTACGTTATGATCCAATTCGGGTCATACCCAATAACAAGTTTAGCAAACACCAATAAATATTTAGTTGATGATATGATCATGCAATTGAATAATGACACCAATTTAGAAAATGGGTTTCCTAAATAAGTTGCATATGAGATAGAATAACTTATTGGGATATTTTGTTCAAGAGTATTATTTGTAATGTTATTTAAATTAGTTAAGTAACATCACAAAGTGTGTATGAGTTATAAATTAAAAGGTTAATTTTATAACTTAACAAAATGACTAGTTAAATAAATAATAGACAAAAATTTGGGGGGGAACCCCTTGGATCCTATTTTCGACCGCCCCCTTTTGAAAAGGGGGAATTCATTTTAGTCTTGAACTAGTCATCTTTTAATACGCACACACTCTATCCTCTCTCTCTCTCTCATACATGCAAAGGACCACCAAGAACATTTTTCTCTCTACTTTCTTGAAGAAACACAAGCTGAAAATTCGGATTTGCAGCCTTCTTTGGTCGGTTTTGGTGTCTAGAATCCTAGCAAAAGGGTGCTTGCTTGATGCTTGAGGGTATGGAAGCTTGAGGACACCTATCCTTAGTGTTTTGGTCATTCAAGAACAGCTCCATCTTCATCAAATCTCACGTTTTTCATAGCTCTACAAAGGTTGTATCTTTGTGTGATTTGGTTGTTTTATTCTTCTTGATAGCTAGTTCATACACATATAAACGATCATATGTTCTTGGGTTTGTTGAAACTAAGTTATGTACCTTAATTTTTAGATTATAAAACATGATATTAAGGTCTTATTCCGCAGCGTTTTTCTTGTTTAAATGGTTAAACAACTATGTTTATGGTCCAACAAACCAAACAATATATACGTATTCCACATGCTTTGAATCAAACATTGTCTTCTTCAATTCATCTTTTTTTTACCTGGATACTCCTTTTCATCCAATTCATCGTTATCTTCATCTTGTAAATATATATGTAACTTCAAGTGATGATGATGGTGATGGCTGTTGATACTTCAAGAACCAAAAGAAGAAAAGACGTGTCAGTTGATGTTTGCCGGCGTCAATGAAGTCGATGGTGGTAGGCAGCGATGATAAGGTTCAATGGGTGACATCTACGGGTTTGTAATATTAAAAAAATTATGGTGGCCGATGGTGGAAGTCGACAGCGAGTTTATTACCTTCACTTCCAACTCACTACAAAAGATGAACATATATTTAGCATTTTATATTTTTTAATAAACAAACCAAATCAATTATTCTAACAAATCTCTGGCTCCATGTGCAATTCCAAAATTTAACAATAACAATAGCAAAAAAATAATTAACTGTTGTATTTAAAAATAATTCAAAGATAATCATCAAACAATCAATTAAATACTTTTTAAATTCTTGATAATAAAGCTATCATAAGATGGTTTAAGTTCAAAAATAAGTTTTACCATAAATTATATATTAGTCTATAATTAAATCAATTGAATGTACAAATATCTTGATATTTTGTAAACATGAATTGGAGTTTAATCTCAACAGCACACCTTCAGTAGACTTACTATTGGAATGAATTACTATGAGAAGGAATGGATGGATTAAGAAGTGTGTTTAAGTTTAATGATATGAAAGGAATAGAGGAGATTTAGGAATTAAATGAAAAAAAATGTTAAGAGATGATATGATTTCAATTAATAAAATACTTTTCTAAAATAATTATATGATTATTTACCAAGTGACCTTTGAAGAAAATAAAAAATAAATAAATAGAAATTATTTGATTGGTTATAAGTGGTTTTTATAGGTTTCAATTATAATGATGATTTTCAATTGATCCCTCCTCTCTCTCTCTCTCTCTCTCTCTCTCTCTATATATATATATATATATATATATAGCGATAGTGCTCGTGGGATTGTTTATGTATTTATATACATATGCAAATAAAAGTGAGTATGTCAAATGATACATATTATAAGTGTTCATCGAATTATCGGGTCCTCTATGGTCATTAATTGTGGGGTTGGGATCAAAGGTTAAAGGTTGTATTTTAAACAGCTTGCTGTTAGAAAATTGGATCATTTTGTACGAGTGATAACTTGGTCATGTGAAGTCCAAAATGAGCGAATTTAAAGTCAAAAACTAAGTTGAAAGAGTCTACTTTTTAACCCAATTGGGCTCGTCAAAAACATGAAGTTTTGGGCACTCAAACAATTGATACAAAAAGATAGGTTAAAACTGAATTTCTAGCAGATTGTTTAGTCCGACTTTAAAAACACATATCTCCCTCAATTTTTATTAAAGAATCAGATTTCCTCCAGAAAATAAATTGTATTTGTTATCTTTAAAATCCAATTGGTCTCGCGTCATTTCCTTATCATGTCGACCTCCAAACTGATTTTACAAAATCTGTGTGCAAACAGTAAGGTATGCTAAATACTTTTTAAATTACTAAATTGAGGGTAATTATTTAAACAACTAAATTTATCTAAATTTTGAAATGAATATAATAAATACATATATGAAATGAAATGATATAAATGTGTTATCGTGTTGAAATAATGCAAGTGTCTTGTGGAGCTATGTAACTCTAAATACATAAATATATATGTAAACCATAGGGGTGTGTATATTATATATTAATTACATGTATATATATATCTACACATGTTTAATAATGAGACTAATCAGATTATTTAGGTGTATATATATGATGTGAGTCGCGTGTTAAACTCGAACTGACCCGAAATAGACCGAACGCATTACCAGGCTACTATACGTATTATAATTTAAGTATTTATATTATAGGCTCTTGACTTTTTGGTTCGCTTGTGTTAGTAGAAGCTTACCACTTTCTGTCATTAATCTCGCATCATATCAAGATGAGTTTCACGATCCCATTATCATTACAATTTTATAAATCTTGGGGGGAAAATATGCTCACTCCTTTCAGCTGTGAACTCAATTTATTTTAGATTAACGTGTTACTATTTGCAATTTATATCTTATGCATAAGTTTCTGTGTGCTTCTTTAATCATAACTATTTAACTCCTTGTTGGAGCCGACGGACAGGTATTGATAGTACTATTGGTTGACACCCCCACCCATGTATGCTAGTATACTAGTTGAGACTGACTATGGTTATGATCGACCCCTGGGTGAATATGTTCCGACAATTACTGTGTGGTTCGTCATAGGTTTGGTTGTGATGCTCATGTGGTATTACTTGTGATAAACTGTATACACTTATGATCCTTAAACTCATACACAACAACAAGTTTCAATTTATGTTTAAACCTGTAAACTCACCAACCATGTGTTGACTTTTGAGCATATCTTTTTAGGTGATAACAATCAAAGGGGATAGCTAGAGCTGATGCCTTAGCAGAGACCCTAAGGATTTCAGTAGAACTGCATTAGTGCTTGACTATCATTTGAACTCGTTTATGATTACTATGTTGAAAATTTCTGTTTGTTGGATCCCGTGTCGAATTTGATATTCATTATTCGATAGATTATGCTGGTCGTAGAACTAACTAACCACGACACAAGTCACCATTGTGTCGGGTGATGTCATGACACGTGTATCTTTGCATTTATATGTCTTTGTAAACTAACCATGTGTTATGACGATCCCGTCCGTTACATCCTCGTGTTTCCGCTATAAGCGGGGGTGTGACAATCTACCAGATTTTATTTAACTATTAATTTATTATTAAATATATTTGACTCATTATTCAATTACTTGCTTGAGTGCTTGATATTTGAAGAAATTTATGCGACCCGACCCATATAGAAAAAATTATATTTACCAATAGACAGCTAACTCTTAGGGGGTGTTTGTTTTTTCAGAAAAGCTCTTCCTGACCTCTTTTGTCTACGCTACGCAGACTACACGTAGACGTTGAAGTCTGCAGAGTGTTTGATTTTGAAGACTTTTCATTTAAACAAGTCTGCACGAGGTCTGCAAGGTGCAGACTTGGCACAACTGTGACATCCGTCACCAAAAGGTCCGTCAACTAACGTCGTATTTGTCAGTCTTCTTGAATATTCAACATTAACTCATAACCAATTTGCCTTAGTTTCAAATTTAGCTTTCCTAACTATGTGTATTATCCTAAGTGTGCATAAAAACTTAAACATTAAACACCTAATAAAATCTATTCTCGATTAATTAAGGAGATACTAGTAAGTAAAAGGTATGCCACTAACATTATCATTAACATTACCATTACTACTATTATTAGTATGAATACTATTATCATTATTATTATAAATACTGAAGTCATAAATTGTTATCATATTCATAATTACTGTTATCATTATTATTATTATTGTTAACCTGTTATTAAAACTATTATTAGTAGTAGTACTAGTATTATTATTAGTAGTAATATTATTATTATCATAGATGTTACAAAATCATATTATTAACACACTAAAATTAAGATGAATAACAAGATGAGGGTCCAAATTGTAATTAACTAAACTTAAAGATATAAGTGCCTTGGAAGTCTAGGGACTAATGTTGCCAATCTCAAACCTAAAATGGGTATAAAAACCCCCTTTTTAACAGCCTTACCCCTTTAATTCAAACCCTACAACCGTCACTCCCCCCTGCTCTCCGACCCTCTACGCGGTTCCTCCGGCCAATCGTTGCTACAGGCCGCCCAAAGCCGACCCCACGCAGGTAGACGACCACCGTCGCCTTCTACTTCGCCCTATTCTTCTATTTCGCGGCGGTTTGGGTGATTTTGAGTCTTCCCGAGTGAGTGAGCGCTGTAGAGAGCTCCTAGGGTGCTCAAATTGCTAAGACATATTAGAAATCGACTCCGGAGTATGATTGTGTGCAACTTGAGTGGTTACAAAGGCCGAAGGTTGCTGTGAGCACCCCGATACCCTGTGACCTGCGTATGCGACTGAGTCCTGTCTGTGCGACTGTGTGCGAGTGAATGTAGGTGTGCGATTGAGTCATGCGAATGAAAGTATGCGTGCGATTGAGTCATACGAATGAATGTGTGTATGCGATTGAGTTTGTTTCATACGAATGAGCATGTGCGATTGAAAGTATGCGTGCGATTGAGTGTGAGTCATCCGAAAGAGTGTGTGTGCGAATGAACGTTATGTCGTGTGAATGGGAGTGTGTGCGTATGAATGATGTGCCATACGAATGTGTGTGTATGACTGAACATGTGTGTGCGAATGAGTAATGTGTCGTGCAACTGAATGGCGAATCGCACGAATGAAGGTTCATTCGTACGAATGAAGGTCGATTCGTGCGATTGGATGTTGAGTCGTGCGACTGAAGGTTGTTTGTGTGTGAATGCAATCCTTGTGTGTAGTATGTGTAGATCGTGTGATGTTAAGGTGACATTGACACGGTCACCATTGCTAATGACACTATTAATGTTAAAACTATGAGTATTACTAATATTATCACAAATATAATCAATATTAATATTTTCACGATTATCAAGACTAATATTAGTAACTACTAATGTTACTAAGTACATCTCTAACAACAACAAACCCTTACACTAATATCATTGGCAATGGTGATGACTCCAAGTACTTGGATCTATATAAGGTGTAATACGTATGCATGTTTGTATGTGTGTGTGACGCGTGACCGGTCCAATCCGAACCGACCGAACGCATCTATTTTCTTTGAACGTATCATTAATACTTAACAATAATTAATAATAGGTGTTTGACCGATTATTGCTTCTTCCTTTGGAATTTTTACTCATCTACTACTATCATCAATCAAGTGAGTTTCGTGGCCCCTTTTTTGTTTACTCAATTCTTCAATTATTTACAAACTGGGGGAAAAGTATGCTCAGCCTTTTTATGTTGTACAACTTATATTCTTGGAATTATCGTGTCGCTGTTTTGTAGGTACTTATCTGATACATGCATGAGTTTGCTGTGTGGTTCTTTATTCACAACCATTTAATTCCGGTGTTGGAACCGACGGATAGGTATTGGTAGTACTATTGGGTTGACACCCCCACCCTCGTTTGTTAGTATACTAGTTGATACCAACAGTGGCCAGGAACGGTCCCTAAGGTGAATATATTCCGACAAATTCCTGTGTGTACGTCATAGGTTTGGTTGTGAGGCTCATGTGTCATGTGATTTTGCTTATTTATAACTGTAATTACGATATTCCGCAAAACTATTACACAGCATCAATTTATTTACTATTAAACCTGTGAGCTCACCTACAATTTTATTGACTATTTTAAGCATATCTTTTCAGGTGATACGGTTAATTGAAGATACTAGGTGTGTTGCCTTAGATGGAGACCCTAGGATGCATTTTTGAGACTATACAATACTTGACAACATTACTTGACATTGTTGGTTTGATTACACACTATTATACTTTTGGATACTTGTTCCCGGGTTGTGGGAATTTTGTTACAATGATATTACTTTTGGTTATGTGATTCAATTACAATGTTTATACTTATGGCTATATAGTCATGGTTATTGACTAGACACGACACAAGTCTCCTTTGTGCCAGGTGTCGTCATGACAAGTCATTCAGTTTATACATATCTATTTGCATCTCTATTATTTACAATGTGTTATGACGATCCCATCTCGTTACATCCCCGTGTTTCCGCTCTCAGCGGGGGTATGACAGACTGGTATCAGAGCCATTGGTTATAGAGAATTAGGGAAATCACTTGACCTAGACTATAACCTAGGAACCTTCATGTAGAATGCATGCTAGGATTGGCGTGCATCTGAGGTTGCATGTATGTTCCTATATACTTGTTCTTTATCTCTATGTCTTGTTATCTGATCACTCTGAGGAAACTCTTACTCTTTTCTCACGGGATGTCTTCTGCTGGAATCTTCCGTTCCCATACGCGCCGCATTATACTATTAGGTTTGGATACCCAACCTGAAGGGATCTTCATAGATCACGCGAAGCGTTGATCTCGGATATTGAGTCTGACCCTAAGATAGTTATGCCTGAGGTTCCGAAAGAAGAAGGGATAGGAAACTTTTGTTAGACTAATTGAGATTATGTGCTTGGATTCTATTTGTTATGACGGTCTACTATTGGAATACTATTGGTTCATGGACATGAGAACTTACACGATCTGTGTATGATGAATGGTGTCAATACTGTGATGTTAACTTGAGTAGGCGAAGCTGAGGGGGACCATGCAAGGCAAATTACCATTACGGGTGCACACGTAGTTGCAATTTGCAGCGCATGTGAAGCCTGGCAAATCTTACCATGAGGTAACGATCATGGTTAGTACAAGTCTCATAAACTATACCTTAGGACACTAGAATCATAGTTCTAGTAAGACCTTGTTAATGATGATAAAACACTTATAACCTCTACTATTACTTAAGTCCTGTTCTACTTGGAGCCTTCATGGGATTCAAATTATGATATTAGTCTTATTCCCTATGAAACATTGCTCTGTCTAGCATTTTAGAAACTACGAAATTGACTAAATGCTTGGAATGAATGTGGACTTCAAAGAGTTGTACAAGAGTGATTATACTCCCTACACATGCTTTACATTTTTCATTGGGATGATGTTAAGAAAAATCGGATGTCATGTAACCTGCTTAAGCATCATTCTCGGTATATCGCGGATGTAGTGGGAACGCTGCGGGGAACCCTATATATAAGCATCATCGGTATACTAAGAATGTGCTTGAACTGGCTATGTGATGATCTTGATTAACTGGAGTATGAAATGTTAGAACTTGATGAGTGGAAATTAAATGTGTTTTGTGAAGTGACTAAAGTTTACATGTTTACTCCTTTTATGATTAGAAATGCCGCCTCGAAGAATCACCCATAGTACAAGTCGTGAAGGTGAGGCCCCAAGGGGCAGAGTCAGAGGAAGAGGTACAGGCAGGACGCCAGGAACAGGTGGTGGTTCCACCGGTAACAATCAGGGGACTGGAAACCCCGATATAGCTGCCATGATCGCTCAGCAGCTAGCCGCACTGATTCTAACCATAGTGGCCCAAGTGAGCGACACTCTCCTAAATCATAACCCTCACGGGGGATAATAGAAAAGGAGGCCAAGGTGAGGCTGGTAATGAAGAAGGAATTGAGAATCGGGTTGGGAATGAGCACAAATAAGGAACAGGGGGAGAGACTGAAAATGGAGGTACTACAGGTAATGAAACTGGGATTGTTAATACTAAACGGGGATGTTCTTACAAGGAGTTTATGGCCTGCAAACCAAAGGAATTTGATGGGAAAGGTGGAGCGATGGCGCTAACTAGGTGGCTCGAGAAAATGGAGGCAGTCATTGATATAAGTGAATGCCTAGACAGTCAGAAGATTAAGTATGCCATGTGTTCACTACAGGTCAGGGCACTAACTTGGTGGAACACACAGATTCAAGCAAGAGGAAGAGAATCAACAATGCAGATGACATGGGATGAGTTTAAGGCATTAATCACCGAAGAGTACTGTCCACTTAATGAGATGCAGAAATTGAAGCATGAGTTCTGGAACCATGCTATGGTGGGAGTTGGGCATGCAGCTTATACTGATCGTTTCCATGAGTTGGCAAGGCTGGTTCCACATTTGGTAACTCCGGAATCCAAAAGGATCGAGAGGTATATTTGGGGACTTGTGCCTCAAATCCGGGTAATGGTAACAGCAGCAGCTCCCCCTACTATTCAGAGTGCGATTCTGAAGGCTGGTACTTTAACGGATGCAATGGTGAGAACTGGGGTTTTAGGAAAAGGAGCAGAGAAGAGAAAGGAGGCTGGAGAAGCGAGCAGGTCGAGGTTTGGGAAATTTGACAAACGGGCCAAAATGACCAGGAATTTTGTGGCAGTGGCTCAAGGTTGGAAGGAATATGTCGGGCCGCACCCTAAGTGTAATAGGTGCAACTTTCATCACCACAAGCAATGCCGTGCCGGGTTTGTGTAAACTGCAGACGCCCGGGGCATATGCGAGAGACTGCAGAGTGGCGCCGAATCTGGTTGCGTCGGTTAATACGGTTAACCTCACGGGAAATGCTAGGGTTTGCTATGAGTGTGGAAGCCCTGATCACTATCAGAACATGTGCCCCAGGCTGAATCAGGTGCAAGGTCAGTAAGGAAACAATCAACCACAAGTGATGGCCATAGCCAGTAATCAAGGCCAGGGGAATCAAGGAAATGCTGCCAGAGACGTACTTTCGTCATCGAAGCAAATGATGCCCGTCAGGACCCGAATGTCGTTACGGATACGTACTTGCTCAATCACCACTTCACATCTGTATTGTTTGATACTAGAGAAGACAATAGTTTTATATCTTCTGAATTTGCTCGTATGCTCGGCTTGAACCCTAGTAGGCTAGAAACTAGCTACTCTATAGAAATGGCCAACGGTAAAATTGTACAGGCCGATGAGATTATTAGGAAGTGCTCGATGATATTGGAGAACCATGCTTTTGAAATAGATTTGATACCTTTTGAGCTAGGGAGTTTCGATGTAGTCGTAGGGATGGATTGGTTGTCAAAGCACGAAGCAGAGATTGTATGTCGGGAGAAAGTAGTACAAATCCCCATGCCAGACGGGGAGGTACTCAGGATTCAAGGAGAACGATCAGGGAGAACCCTAAAGCTTATCACCTGCATGTAGACGTGTCGATGTTTACGAAAGCAGTGTTACGCGTTTCTGGCCCATGTAGTGGAAAAGAAAGAAGAGGAAGAAAGTTGGTAGATATTCCGGTAGTACGAGATTATCCGGATGTATTCTCTGAAGACTTGTCCGGTTTTCCCTATCTCGGCAAGTGGAGTTTCATATAGACTTGGTTCGGGAGCCACACCGTAGCAAAGACACCATATCGGTTGGCACCATCAGAAATGCAAGAGCTATCTAGCCAATTGCAGTAACTACTAGAAAAGGGTTTCATTCGGCCGAGTCACTCACCATGGGAGCACTGATATTATTCGTCAAAAATAAAGACGGATCGTTTCGCATGTGCATCGATTATCGCGAGCTGAACAAATTGACTGTGAAGAATCGATATCCTCTTCCCAGAATTGACGATTTGTTCGATCAGTTGCAAGGAGCCTCGTATTTTTCCAAGATCGACCTCCATTCCTGATACCATCAGCTAAGAGTTTTCGAGGATGACATACCAAAAACGGCGTTTAGAACTCGCTATGGGCACTATGAGTTCTTAGTCATGCCGTCCGGACTGACTAGCGCTCCAGCTGTGTTTATGGACCTAATAAACGGGTGTGCAAACCTTATCTGGATAAGTTCATAATCGTATTCATAGATGACATACTTATTTACTCCCGATGGAAAGAGGACCATGAAGAACACCTTCGTGCAATACTTGGGCTATTACAGGAAGAAAAACTTTTCGCCAAGTTCTTGAAGTATGAGTTTTGGCTATGAGAAGTGAAATTTCTGGGACACGTGGTGAACGAGAACGGAATTCATGTAGATCCCGGAAAGATCAAAGCAGTGAAGAAATGGGAAGCACCTCAGACACCTTCAGAAATACGGCAATTCTTAGGTTTGGCTGGATACTATCGACGCTTTATCGCAAACTTCTCAAAAATCGCACAACTGTTGACTCTGTTGACTCAGAAAGACAAGAAATTTGATTGGGGACGTGCACAAGAAGAGGCGTTCCAAACATTGAAGGAGAAATTGTGCAATGCGCCGATATTGTCCCTTCCGAACGGATATAATGATTTCGTGGTGTACTGCGATGCTTCACATCAAGGATTAGGATGTGTGCTAATGCAAAGGGATAAGGTAATTGCCTACGCCTCGTGATAACTTAAAGTTCATGAAAAGAACTATACGACTCATGACCTGGAGTTGGGCGTTGTGGTATTTGCACTTAAGATATGGAGACATTACCTGTATGGAACTAAGTGCATCATTTACATGGATCATAAGAGCCTCTAGCATATCCTAGATCAAAAGAAACTTAATATGCGCCAGCGACGATGGGTAGAACTCCTTAGTGACTACGCCTGTGAAATCAGGCATCATCCGGGGAAAGCAAACGGGTGGCTGATGCCTTAAGTCGCAAGGAATGTGTGAAACCACTACGTGTTCAAGCGTTAAGATTGACTATTCAAACGAGCCTGAAAGCTCAGATCTTAACAGTACAAGGTGAAGCACTAAAAGAAGAAAACATTACAGGAGAAGAATTTCGAGGTTTGGATAAGCAAATGAATTACAAGGAAGATGGCTTAGAGTATTTTGTAGATCGCATATGGGTACCCAAATGGGGAGACGTACATACTTTGGGTTATGGACAAAGCGCATAAGTCAAGGTATTCTGTTCACCCTTGTGCAGACAAGATGTACCATGATCTTAAAGATCTGTATTGGTGGCCAGGCATGAAGAAAGACATTGCTATGTATGTAAGTCGATGCTTGACGTGCTCGAAAGTTAAAGCTGAACATCAGATACCATCAGGATTACTACAGCAACCGGAAATTCCTGAATGGAAATGGGAAAACATAGTCATGGATTTTATTACCAAACTTCCTAGGACGAGTAGTGGGCACGAGTCGATATGGGTTATAGTGGACCGTATGACGAAGTCAGCTCATTTCTTGCCAATCCGAGAGGATTACAAGATGGATAAGTTGGCGAGATTGTACATAAACGAGGTTGTAACAAGGCACGGAGTGCCGGTGTCGATCATATCCCACCGTGATAGCCGATTTACTTCACGGCTTTGGCAGACGCTACAGAAAGCGATGAGCACTCAGTTAGATTTGAGTACCGCCTCTTATTGGAAGATATGCTTAGGGCTTGTGTAATCGACTTTAGAGGTAGTTGGGACACTCATTTACCGTTGATTGAGTTCTTCTACAACAACAGCTACCATACAAGCATTGGGTGTGCTCCGTTAGAAGCGTTGTATGGAAGGAAATGTAGGTCTCCAGTTTGTTGGGCAGAGATTGGTGAAAGCCAGTTGACAGGCCCAGAAATCATCCAGGAAACATCAACAAGATTTTTCATTGGTGAAAGCCAGTTAAAAGCATCCCGAGATCGTCAAAAGAGTTACGCCGACAACCATCGGAAACCTCTGGAATTCAACGTGGGAGATCGCGTTCTACTTAAAGTTTCTCCCTGGAAAGGGATTGCACGATTTGGAAAGGGAGGGAAGTTGGCCCCGAGATACGTAGGACCATTCAAAATCACTGAAAGAATTGGTCTAGTGGCATACCGATTGAGGTTGTCACCAGAACTCAGTGGTGTACATGATACGTTCCACGTATCAAACCTCAAGAAGTGCTTGGTCGATGAAACTCTTCATGTACCAATTGAGGAAATCAAGATTGACGAAAAGCTTAATTTTATCAAAGAACCTATAGAGATCATGGATCAAAAGGTCAAACGATTAAGGCGCAACAAGATACCGATTGTCCGCGTGAGATGGAATGCTAAAAGGGGACCAGAGTTTACATGGGAACGGGAAGACCAGATGAAACACTAGTATCCACATCTGTTCGTGGAGGATGCTCCTGGATCTAACTCCAGCTGAATTTCGGGACGAAATTCTCTCAACTGGTGGATACTGTGACATCCGTCACCAAAAGGTCCATCAACTAACATCGTATTTGTCAGTCTTCTTGAATATTCACATTAACTCATAACCAAGTTACCTTAGTTTCAAATTTTGCTTCCCTAACTATGTGTATATCCTAAATGTGTGATGCGATGTGAAAGTATATATATTTTTTATAAAGAATTTTTCGCATAGATTCAGTTTTAAATGGTTGTTACTACTACTAACTACACACACAAAAGGCAAGTGCACCTATCGTGAGGTAATATAGTGATGGTAAGAACCGAGTATCAATTCGTGGACACACTAAGACTACTCAACAATCCTTATAATTGACTATCAATTTGTGTTTAAGAGAATGATAAGTTGCATTGATGTAAATTAGGGTTTTAAACTAACAATAAAAATAAGAAATAAAGTAAAACAAGTTGAAACTTTTGGGTTTAAGATCAGGGGATAAAGGCTATCATCCTAACTTGGATTACACTTATGTAATTGTGATGAGGTGGTGGTGTGATTAAAGATATTGAATAAAGTAATTGTGTTAACGTTTATAAAGATGAGTTGGCGCGATTTCTCGTCTATCCGCTCCGTAGTGACCAGGACCAACACAGGTTGAGATTTACTGCTTAGGTCAAGGCCCTAGTGATGTAGGTAAATCTTTTGTGTCCTTTTCGACATACGATTTCTGAAAACATAACTTAATGTAAGAAAAGAGATGATCAAGTTTTATTCTAACATACCATTAATTTTAGAAAACCATAACAATTACTGTAGATTTCTCAGACTAATAAAAGGGAACCCGTAAATGATCAGAAAGTTAAGGTCTTATGATTTGTAATAACCATCTCTAGTTAATTAGCCATAGTTGTTATGAATAAAAGTTGATCATACGTTTTTCAACCGTGTATGACAATCACAATTACAAACCATAAACTTATAACCCCCCGTTCAAATGTAGGTCCTACCCATCGAAAGTTTTCCCAAGACCACCATAACATTAACACAATATTTATCACACCATTAATTCATCACAAATTACATAAGTTTCATCCAGTTAGGATGATAATAAGAGTTTAGCTGATAATGAGCTTGAACATAACAACACACAAAATAGAAGATAAGTATGGATTCATCGGTGAAATGGAACAATCAAACCGGTGATTCCACAATGGATGATGTTTAGACAATCCCTAGCTTCTTCCAAGTGTTGTATGCACCTCCCGAGCCTCCAAATGGTCTTCAAAACTTGATTCCCGAGAGAATTCTGCAGAGTATCCCTTCCACCAAAAGCTTGCAAAATGAAGAACTTGGCCCTCTATTTATAGGCTTTCCGGAGTGTTTAAGCACGGCCCCGTGACAAAAAGGCACGGCCCCGTGTTAGTACAATGCTTACGAAAGTTGGTCGGTTCGTACGTGCAGGAGCTGTCGGGGCATGGCCCCGTGACAAATTGGGCACGGCCCCGTGAAAGGGGTAATCACGGCCCCGTGGTCATATGGGGCATGGCCCCGTGTTGACTTTTGGGGGACAGTACTTTGTCCTGTCAGATGTCCAATCACGGGGGTGTGCCAAATTAGCACGGGGGTGTGTTTCAGGCAAGGCATGGGGGCGTGCTTAATGAGGCACGGCCCCATGCTTGGAGCTTTAAGCTTGGATTTCTTCAATTTCTTGTTCATTATGCTATTTTTGTCCATCTTATCCTTCACAACACCTGAAAACACAATTAAATGATTTTAAGTACATAATCACCATATTTCGGGAGGAATCAAGGAATAAATGATGTGCTTTTGATAGTGTTTTTATGTATAATTTGGAGCACATCAAATATCCCCACACTTAAACTTTGCTTGTCCTCAAGCAAATCACTTAAAATGACAACTCCACCAAAAACCAAATAAAACAAAAGATAAACATGTCTTTCGGGAAATATGCAAGTAAAAATTATTTCATCCAAATGCAAACATTTTAAGCATGTATAGAATGATATCCTAGCAAGCAATGGGATTGTTAGTAAAGATTATAACCATGCAAAATCCACACTCCTCACAAAATACACTCACGCTCTGCTGAATATATGGAATCATACATAAGATGAAGTATGACTAATACGCTCAATTGCCTAGCATGAATACGTGTGGAATCATAAGCTTGCTAAGGGATCAATTCTCCACCTACTTAGATATTTACTTGCATAAATCATTAGGTCTTTGATGGGTTGTAACTTGGCTCGGGCTCGGGTGTGGAATGTTTGGAAAAAGTGGCTAAATGCTAAAGACGACGGTCTTGGTTTATTTTTCTAACATAAACTACAAGGAAAGCAGTAAAAAGTTCCCTATACAATACTTCAAGCTAGAAGGGATATGCTAACTTGAGGACTCGTTAAGGTCAGATTGTCAAGACCATACTTTGCTTTCAGAAACCTTACTTCATCCTTTACCCGAAGATACACAAAACTATCCTTTCGTAAGGATCGTTCGGCTTGAAGCCTAATAGCACCCAATCGGATCAGTTCTGTGTATTCGTATTGGGACTCAGTTTGGTTCTTTTTGCATTTTCCATCATGTGACCAATTTCCACAATTCGGGCATCTTTCGTATCTTTTTGCCCGTCTCTTTATAGCGCTTTTTGAAATTCCACAAAATGGCGGAACTTGTTCCTTTTTTCGCCATTTCTTTCTTGCGTCGTACGTGAGGTTGTAAATTTGTTCGCGGATTTCCGGGGAAGTCCCGGTTTTACGTGATGAAGGCAACAAAGCAAATTAAAATCAAAAAATGCATTCCAGTTCTTTTAGGTCTGCCGGTAAAAGACCAAATTTTTCGTTCTTTTTCTCTTTTTCTCTCTCTTTTTTTTAAATAAACCAAAATCGTGTCTTTAACGAAAAATGGGTTTTGTTGAAGGCTTTTTGGTTGAGTGACTTGGTGATTCGGGTGATAAAAATAAAATGTTTAAGCTCAACGGGGCTAACTAGGGTTGACGTTCGAGTAGGGAAGATTAAAAGAAAATGGTTGGGGCTTGAATGGTTAAGGCTTTCCTAATGCCTAACTCATTTTTATGCAGAAAATACTAATTAAGGTCTTGAAATGTATACCCAAAGCAAGTTCTAATCACACGTATCATGAGGTACTTTCAATTGAATCCAGAATGAAAGTAAAATTGCAAAGGTTTGCAAAAGCTGTTTAAGGCTAAAAATAAACTCACAAATGGATGGATTGGGTAAAAGTGTTTCATTTTGCATGATTACATATATTTACTTGATTATTGCTTTTAAGGATATCACAAAAAATATTTTCAATTTTTATTTGGATTTCTCTTATTTACTTATTTATTTCCCGAAAACGTATATTTATAATTTGGCTTATCAAAAATTGTTTAAATTTTGGCTTCGTGTCACAAAAATTAATGGTTAAGTGATTTTGTTAAGAATTTTCAATTTGGACCTGTTTCAAAGTATTAAGTATGTGTCTCGATTAATCCCATCCCCACACTTAAAATTCACACTGTCCCCAATGTGATAGATAAATTAAAAACAAGGAATGGAAACGAGATACTCCCCAAAATATTATGAAGTTGACTTGTATCTTTGCTTGCGAGAACCATCGGGACCACCTGAAATATCATCCATTTATTGAAAACATTAAAATCCTAAACACACAAAATAAAGATAAAATGACATAAAGTAAAGGATAGATTGGCACAAAACGACTTTGCCCGGCCCTTGAAAGTGATGTGGATTTTCAAGGGCTTTGTGGTGGGATATCCCCCCACTCATGATACATTCGGTTTCAGATGTACGTGACATCATTGCTCAGGTCGTCCACTCGAGAGTTCAGATTTTCGACGCGGTTGAAAGCTTGTTGCGCGTATTCGAATGATCTCCTTGCATGGTCAATGGTGGTCTGGATTGCTTCATAAAGGTCTAACATGGTTGGAAATTCTCCGGCGTGTGAGCTGGAGGCCCCGGCGTCTTCATGATGTGCTGGCATATCAAGGTCCATGATAATCTCCTCGGGGTCTGCCGGATCCCAGATTTGTCCCTTCCTATCCATAAATCTCGGTTGTCCATTTGGTAAGGTTGTGATCATGTACATGCTTGTGCAAATGCTTAAATCTAACAATCCTGGCATTACTCCTTCGGTTCCCTCTGTGTTACACCCATAACTCTCGTATAAATTCAGGATCCAGCTTCCTCCAAACATTGGTGTCAGGGCACCTGCAGTTGCATTCCTAGCAAACAAGTTACAAAACAAATACCCAACGTTGCAGGGCAAATGATTAGTCATACAGTATAAGATAAACAAGTCTCTTAAACAAACAACTCCCTCGCTTTGTCCACGAGCTATTATCGAATGGCTAAGCAACCGATGTATGTATCGTAGCAATGGGTCCCGAATCTGACTACTCTTGGTTTTACTTGAGTTGAATGCCCCTGTCCCAATCTTCTCCCGAAATGCCTTTCTCATGGCGCCGCTCTCTACGTCCCTACTTTCCTCATCTGGAAATGTATGATAAGCTGGCATTCCAGAGATTGCTTCCTCCTCCATTTCCTGTTCTGTATATATTCCTAGATAGACACCAAACAAAGCGATGGATGTTTTTCGCCAATGTCCACCCAGCCTGAATGTAACTGCTTCCTCATCCCAAGGGTCGGAGTCTTTCATGCTAAATCTGAAAGATGCTAAAAATTCAAGAGTTAGTTCATAAATGGAAGGTCTGTTTTGTGAAAACAACCGCTTCCACTGAATACTCAATAAACTGTTGTATCTTTCGAGCTGTCCGACAGCCGTCAAAGTTTCTTCATCGGCTTGCAAATGCGACCTTTCAGCCCTTTGCAAGAGCCTTTGCAATCGATCACGACACCATCTTTCACAGTTTCCTCCAAATTGCAAGTATGGATGGTTCATGATCCTGAAAATTGGACAAATCAGTTAACATATACAAAACAGATTTTTGGAATAGCTATCTATTTTAAGGAGAAAGATTGATTTTCAAAAGCCACGTCACCCCTTTTTGTCAACTTGTGTTGAAAAATAGTTGACACGGTTGCTTTTTAAGAAAAATTTGTTAAACATGGGGGTGTGCCTCTTGAAACGTGGGGGTGCGGTTAACATTTTGAATCATGAAATTTCAACTCGAGCAAATGTGGTTTTGTTTGTAAATCCTTGATTAAGCATAAATTTGTTATTTTCTTGCTTGAAAAACCAAAGATTATACGTTAAACATTTTTAGCAATTGTTAATAATTCAAGACAAAAATATATAATGTTTCCACACTACTTACCAATTCTTGTAACTTGAACATGATTAACAAAGAAATCACCACACATTATGAAGATAGTCTTTTTAACACTAACGGGAAACATACTAATACTAATTACTAACTAATCAAACTAATTAACACTAATCAACTTTCAAGAGAACATAAACAAAGAGGCATGAAGCATTCATAATTCCATAACGTTTAGGCATAAGCTCTTACATATAATCATTAGGATTTTGATTGCTTAGAGACCTAATCACCTAAATACATGCAAATGGCTATCATAATCATGGACAACGGCATACTAACCTCTTGATTAACTTCTTGAAAGGGTGCTTGAAAATATGAAGGAAGAATTGAAAAATTGATAACAAAATGAAGAAGAAATGAAGTTGCAGGTCAAAACTTCGGGTTTTAACACTTATCATTGATGGGGAACAAGACAAAATGCTAAAACAAGTCAGGTTTTGTCGAAAATTTGTCGTCACGGGGGCGTGCTTGTATGGGCACGGGGCCGTGATCACCCTATACAGATTTGGTTCAGTCTTTTGTTGTTCCGTTTTTCAATTTCGCGGGCTGCGTAATTTACCCGGCTAAGTTTTTACACATCCAATTCATCAAAGAAGTTACGAAATTAGTTCTAGAATTCAAATAAGCAAACCAAGCGACAATTACATTTTCCTATCTCCTACGATTACATAATACGTTAATAACCGGGAATCTGAAACTGCAAAACCAGACTCCTTAACGCGCACTAGTGCACATGACCCTTTACGAAATGCCTCTAGAAGAATCCTCCACACTTGTCGTGTGGAAGGGTCGGGATAGGGTAGTGCGAAGTGCGGTTGCTAAGTTCCGCAAGCCGACGATTGATGGAAACAAGCTCCTCGCTCATGTCCTGAACTTTCTGGATAAGTTCAGCCAAGCGTTGAGTTGCGGTGAGATTCATCTCCGTCAATTTCTTGATTAGCTCATGGAGCTTAAAGAAATACTCTTGAGTCGTTGGCTCTCTAGTTTCAGTTCGGGGCTTCGTTGCAGGATTCCAATTGGAACTTCCTTGACTGGATTCTTTCATCTTTTCTTCGTGAGATTTTGGGCAGAAATGGGTGTGATGAAAGCTTGGAACAAGTGTGGTATTTATACACAGATCTGCAAAGTTGATCACGGGGGCGTGCTTGGGTAGGCACGGCCCCGTGCTTGTTAGAAGTCGCCTTAAATTCCAACTGTAACGTTCCAGAGTCGTCAGCGGAGATCGTGGAAAATATTTGTCAGAGTCACGGGGGCGTGCTTGGTGGGGCACGGCCCCGTGCTTGTGCTTGGGAGTCCTACAAAAAGCTAAAATTTGAAACAAATTCTATGTACAAGTGCTGTGTTTTCGTTTCGGGTCTTCGGCGCGACCCTTCCCCACACTTAATCGTTGTCGGGGCGGAGGTGTAATTCCTCCGAGAAAATCTTGGTTGGCCCATCGTTATATGGCTTTAAACGATGTCCATTCACTTTGAAACTTAAACCGTCGTGGTTGTCAATTTCGATTGCACCATTTGGAAACACATTTTTAATCGTGTAAGGTCCAGACCAACGTGATTTTAACTTTCCGGAAACAGACGTAAACGAGAGTTATACAGTAAGACACGTTCCCCCACATGAAATCATTTAGTGCTCCTTAAACGAGAGTCGTGGAATTTCCTTGTCTTTTCCTTGTAAACCCTAGCGTTTTCGTATGCTTGTTCTCTCAGTTCCTCAAGTTCATGGATTTGTAGAAATCGATTCTTTCCTGTAAGGCCTTGGTCTAGGTTTGCTGCTTTGAGTGCCCAATAGGCTTTATGTTCCAATTCCACAGGTAGATGACACGACTTCCCATAAACGTGTTTAAATGGTGTTGTGCCAATGGGAGTCTTAAAGGCTGTTCGAAAAGCCCATAATGCATCGTCTAGCTTGGCAGACCAGTCCTTGTGATTTTGTCCTACGGTTTTTTTCCAGGATTCGTTTGATACCTCGATTAGTGACTTCCGCTTGCCCATTCGTTTGTGGATGATAAGCGGTTGTAAAGCGATGATTTACTCCATAACGGGCCATTGCTCTTTCGAGCTGGTTGTTACAGAAATGGGTCCCTGATCACTAATCAAAGCCTTGGGGGTACCAAAACGAGAGAATAATTTTTAAGGAATCTGACAACATTTCTTGCATCGTTGGTGGGCAGGGCTTGAGCTTCGGCCCATTTTGAGACATAATCAACTGCTACTAAGATGTAACGATTTCCAAATGATACCGGGAATAGCCCCATGAAATCAATACCCCATACATCAAATAACTCGCATACTTGAACGGGTTTCTGAGGCATCTCATCCCGTGTCGAGATGTTGGTTGCTCTTTGACATGCATCATAGGTGCGTACCATGTTGTGAGCATCCTTGAAGATTGTTGGCCAATAGAATCCAGAATCGAAGACCTTTTTGGCTGTTAGAGTTGCTCCATGGTGGCCTCCTGTGGGTCCTTCATGACAGTGCCTTAGGCATCTTCGAATGAGTTGGTCCGCACCGATTCTGAATAGGTATGGATCTTCCCAATAGTAATGTTTAATATCAGTAAAGAATTTCTTCTTTTGCTGATAAGTCATTCCTTGAGAAGGATTCCGCTTGCCAAATAGTTTGCGAAGTCGGCAAACCAAGGATACTCATCGATTGAAGATTGGATGTTTAAAAGGAATTCGTGAGGAAAATTATCGTTTATTTTGAATTCCTCGGTTGTGGATGGTTTGAATCTTCAAGACGCGAAAGATGATCAGCCGCTAGATTTTCTGCTCCTTTCTTGTCACGAATCTCAATGTCGAATTCTTGAAGCAGAAGTATCCATCGTATCAATCTCGTCTTTGCATCTTGTTTGTTGAACAGATAACGTAGGGCTGCATGATCGGTGTAGATGACTGTTTTTGACAGGACTAGATACGAGCGGAATTTGTCAAATGCGAAAACTACTGCGAGAAGTTCTTTCTCGGTGGTTGTGTAGTTTTCTTGTGCGTCGTTTAAGGTTTAGCTCGCATAGTTAATTGGGTGGAATTGCTTGTCTTTCCTTTGTCCTAACACGGCTCCTACCGCAAAATCGCTTGCATCGCACATGAGTTCAAATGGTAACGTCCAATCTGGGGAAACCATAATTGGAGCGGTGACCAACCTATCTTTTAACAGATCAAATGCACTGATGCATTCGTTGGAAAACACGAATTTTGCATCTTTCTCAAGAAGTTGAGTCATCGGTTGTGCGATTTTTTAGAAATCTTTAATGAAACGGCGATAGAATCCTGCGTGACCTAGGAAGCTTCTAATTTCTTTCACGGTTGTGGGATATGGCAGTTTGGAAATAGTGTCAACTTTGGCTTGATCAACTTCGAGGCCTGCTCGAGAGATCTTGTGTCCCAACATTATTCCTTCAGTAACCATGAAATGACACTTTTCCCAATTTAGAACAAGGTTAGAGTCCTTGCATCTAACCAGCATTTTTTCCAGGTTTTCAAGACATTGTTCGAATGAGTTTCCAAAGACTGAGAAATCATCCATGAAAACTTCCATTGAGTGTTCAGTCATGTCATGAAAAATTGCTACCATGCATCTTTGAAATGTAGCAGGAGCATTACACAATCCAAACGGCATTCGTCGATACGCAAAAGTGCCATATGGACAAGTGAATGTTGTCTTCTCTTGATCTTCGGGAGCAATGGGAATTTGAAAGTACCCTGAGAAACCGTCGAGGAAACAATAGAACATTTTTCCAGAGAGTCTCTCGAGCATTTGGTCAATGAAAGGTAAAGGAAAGTGATCCTTTCTTATGGCATCATTGAGTTTGCGATAATCGATGCAAACTCTCCATCCTGTAACCGTACGAGTTGGAATAAGCTCATTCTTTTCATTAGTTACCACAGTCATTCCTCCTTTCTTTGGAACAACTTGGACAGGACTGACCCAAGGTGAATCAGAAATAGGGTAAATCAAACCGGCATCTAGCAGTTTGATTACTTCTTTCTTCACCACCTCTTGCATGCTCGGATTTAAACATCTTTGAGGTTGAATGACGGATTTGAAGTCCTCCTCCATCAATATTTTGTGAGTGCAAAAGGATGGATTGATTCCCTTGATGTCCATGATTTTCCATGCAATTGCTCGTTTATGTGCCTTCAGCACATTGAGCAATTTATTCTTCTTATCTTTTGATAGGGCAGATGAGATTATGACAGGAAGCTGAGAGGTATTTTCAAGAAAAGCGTATTCGAGATGAGACGGAAGTTCTTTGAGTTCTAAGGTCGGAGGGTCTTCGATAGAAGGTTTGGCTTTAGGTTCCAATTCTTGATCGATGATCTCAAATGCTTCTTGACAAGATGATGTTTCGTCAACTTCGAGTTCTGGGATGATTTGGTGCTCACAGACGGGCTCAGTGGTTTGGATTTCTATTAATTGAGTATCGCAGGCTTCAATTTGACGAGTGTTCTTCAGATGACAGCTTATGATTGAGTCGCAAACATCAATATAATAATGAGTCATCATGATGTTGAGGATGTTTCATGGATTGTCCTATGTCGAATGTCACTTCTTCCTCATCCACTCGGAGTGTGAGTTTGCCGGTGCAAACATCAATGAGGGCTCGAGCGGTTGCTAAGAAAGGTCGACCTAGGATGAGAGGAACATTCTTATCCTCATCCATGTCGAGGATCACAAAATCAACGGGAAATACGAACTTGTCGATTTTACTAAGAGATTTTCAACAATGCCCCTCGGATATTTGACAGAACGGTCAGCTAATTGAATGCTCATACGAGTAGGTCTGGCTCACCTAGTTTAGCTTTTCAAAAACTGCATAAGGCATGAGGTTAATGCTAGCACCTAAATCGACTAACGCGTTGCTGACAAAAAGATTTCCTATTAGGCAAGGTATGGTGAAACTCCCTGGATCAGTCATCTTTTGAGGTAGTTTGTTTTGAAGAACTGCTGAGCATTCCTCGTTCAAAACTACATGTGATAACTCTTCCAGTTTCTTCTTGTTTGACAATACACCTTTTGAAAACTTAGCATAATTTGGCATTTGGGCTAAGGCTTCCACCAATGGCAGATTAATGTGGAGTTGCTTGAACAATCCCAGAAATTTGCCATATTGTGCCTCCATTCGTTGTTGTCTCAGACGACCGGGATATGGAGGTGGTGGAACATAAGGTGGTGGTGGTACGTATTTCTTGGCTGGTTCTTCAACAATGACAGGTTGCTTTTGCTTGTCACTTGCATTACGTGGTGTCTCGAGTTCTATTTCTTCAAGGATGGGCTGTAATACAGGTGCATCACCTTGAGTGGTTTTCCCACTCCTTGTGGTGATGGCTTTGACTTGAGCATTGGGGTTTGTTACAGTATTGCTAGGCAAAGTACCTTGGGGTCTTGCAGATAGTTGTTGTGCTATCTGACCTACCTGGTTTTCAATGGTTTGCAATGATGCTTTGTTGCTTTTGATGTCAGCCTCGTTTCTTTGGAACCTTTCCTCGTTTCTTCGATCAGATTTCCGGATGTACTCATCTGTGGCTTGTGTGGTTAACAACAATTGCTGCAATAAGTCTTCCATTGATGATGCTCCACGGTCTTGATTACTACTGCTTGGACCTTGATATGGTGGTTTCTGTTGCTGGTAAGGTGGCCTACGGTTGAATCCAGTTGATGGTTGGTGTTACCCGCTTCTCTGTAATTCGGATTGCTCCTCCAATTTGAGTTGTTGTTATATGAGTTGTTTGGGCCTCCTACGTAGTCAACATCTTCAATCATCATAATGCCTTACGGACATTATTGGTCTTGTGTGAGTTTCCACATGTGTTGCATCGTGTTGGAGTCTTTTTAAGTTCAGCTTGCAATTGTTCGAATCGTTTGGTTAAGGATTCTAACTGGGCTGTGATCAGTGTTTCAGAGTCTACTTGATGAATTCCTCTAGAAGTGATTTTGTTTCTCAAGAGATTATAAGCAAAGCTCTTCTTAGCTGCTTTCTCTAGGGCTTGGTATGCTTCTGTTGGTGTGACACTTCCGAAATCTCCTCCCGCACTTTGGTCTACGGCTTGTTGTGTGCTTCGCTGATTGCATCATAAAAAGTTTGACATTGCAGCCATAGATCAAGTCCGTGATGTGGCATCTCCGAAGGAGACCTTTATATCTCTCCCACGCTGCGTGTAATGATTCATCATCGTCTTGGCGAAAGCTTGTGATGCTGCTTCTCAATTTGGCAGTGCGATCGGGTGGAAAGTATTTCAACAGGAATTGTTCAGCCATTTCCGCCCATGTGGTGATGGAACCAGGCGGAAGTGAATCAAGCCAGTCAATGGCTCGGCCACGAAGTGAAAATGGAAAAAGTCGTAGTCTAATAGCATCGTCTGAACAGTTGTTGATTTTGAAGGTTGCACAGATACGAAGGAATCGTGAGATGTGAGCGTTAGGGTCTTCGTCTTGCAATCCGTGAAACTGAACAGAGTTTTCTACTAGTTGGATAATACTAGACTTAATCTCGAAATTGTTGGCCGCTATTGCTGGTTGGACAACACTAGACTCATAACCATCGATTGCTGGTGTGGCATAGTGCGTCATCTTCATTTCCTCGTCTTGATTAGCCATGTCTCCTTCGGATGGTGTATCTTCCGAGATGTCTTCTTTGATGATTGTTGCTGCTTGTTGCGGTCTTTCACGTAACCTTTGTCGGAAAAGTCGTTCAGGTTCCGAAAGAGGTGAAACAAGTTCAGGACTAGACAAGTCGGACATACACTAACTTAAGGAAGCATAAACTAACTAAGGCTTAAAATGAATCAGGCAAATGTAACTAAACTAACTAAGGTAAACTAACTACAAAATTAAAATGAATTTGAACAAAAAATATTAACAAGATATAAACAGGACAGTCAAAAATTTAGATTGTCTTTCAAACTTGCCGTGTGTCCCCGGCAACGGCGCCAAAAACTTGATGCGGTGTGAAAGTATATATATTTTTGATAAAGAATTTTTCGCACAGATTCAATTTTAAATGGTTGTTACTACTACTAACTACACACACAAAAGGCAAGTGCACCTATCGTGAGGTAATATAGTGATGGTAAGAACCGAGTATCAATCCGTGGACACACAAAGACTACTCAACAATCCTTATAATTGACTATCAATTTGTGTTTAAGAGAATGATGAGTTGCATTGATGTAAATTAGGGTTTTAAACTAACAATAAAAATAAGAAATAAAGTAAAACAAGTTGAAACTTTTGGGTTTAAGATCAGGGGATAAAGGCTATCATCCTAACTTGGATTACACTTATGTAATTGTGATGAAGTGGTGGTGTGATTAAAGATATTGAATAAAGTAATTGTGTTAACGTTTATAAAGATGAGCTGGCACGATTTCTCGTCTATCCGCTCCGTAGTGACCAGGACCAACACAGGTTGAGATTTACTGCTTAGGTCAAGGCCCTAGTGATGTAGGTAAATCTTTTGTGTCCTTTTCGACATACGATTTCTGAAAACATAACTTAATGTAAGAAAAGAGTTGATCAAGTTCTATTCTAACATACCATTAATTTTAGAAAACCATAACAATTACTGTAGATTTCTCAGACTAATAAAAGGGAACCCGTAAATGATCAGAAAGTTAAGGTCTTATGATTTCTAATAACCATCTCTAGTTAATTAGCCATAGTTGTTATGAATAAAAGTTGATCATACGTTTTTCAACCGTGTATGACAATCACAATTACAAACCATAAACTTATAACCCCCCGTTCAAATGTAGGTGCTACCCATCGAAAGTTTTCCCAAGACCACCATAACATTAACACAATATTTATCACACCATTAATTCATCACAAATTACATAAATTTCATCCAGTTAGGATGATAATAAGAGTTTAGCTCATAATGAGCTTGAACATAACAACACACAAAATAGAAGATAAGTATGGATTCATCGGTGAAATGGAACAATCAAACCGGTGATTCCACAATAGATGATGTTTAGACAATCCCGAGCTTCTTCCAAGTGTTGTATGCACCTCCCGAGGGTCTTCAAAACTTGATTCCCGAGAGAATCCTGCAGAGTATCCCTTCCACCAAAAGCTTGCAAAATGAAGAACTTGGCCCTCTATTTATAGGCTTTTCGGAATGTTTAAGCACGGCCCCGTGACAAAAAGGCACGGCCTCGTGTTAGTACAATGCTTACGAAAGTTGGTCGGTTCGTACGTGCAGGAGCTATCGGGGCACGGCCCCGTGACAAATTGGGCATGGCCCCGTGAAAGGGGTAATCACGGCCCCGTGGTCATATGGGGCACGGCCCCGTGTTGACTTTTGGGGGACAGTACTTTTGTCCTGTCAGATGTCCAATCACGGGGGTGTGCCAAATTAGCACGGGGGTGTGTTTCAGGCAAGGCATGGGGGCGTGCTTAATGAGGCACGGCCCCATGCTTGGAGCTTTAAGCTTGGATTTCTTCAATTTCTTGTCCATTATGCTCCTTTTGTCCATCTTGCCCTTCACAACACCTGAAAACACAATTAAATGATTTTAAGTACATAATCACCATATTTCGGGAGGAATCAAGGAATAAATGATGTGCTTTTGATAGTGTTTTTATGTATAATTTGGAGCACATCAATGTGCATAAAAACTTAAACATTAAACACCTAATAAAACCTATTTCTCAAATAATTAAGGAGATACTAGTAAGTAAAAGTTATGCTTCTAACATTATCATTAACATTACCATTACTACTATTATTAGTATGAACACTGTTATCATTATTATTATAAATACTGAAGTCATAAATTGTTATCATACTCACAATTACTATTATCTTATTATTATTATTATTAACTTGTTATTAAAACTATTATTAGTAATATTACTAGTATTATTATTATTAGTAATATTATTATTATCATAGATGTTACAAAATCATATTATTAACACACTAAAATTAAGATGAATAACAAAGATGAGGGTCCAAATTGTAATTAACTAAACTTAAAGATAAGTGCCTTAGAAGTCCAGGGACTAATGTTGCCAATCTCACAAACCTAAAATGGGTACAAAAACCCCCCTTTAACAGCCTTACCCCTTTAATTCAAACCCTACAACCGTCACTCGCCCCTGCTCTCCGACCTTCTACGCGGTTCCTCCGGCCAATCGCTGCTACAGGCCGCCCAAAGCCGACCCCACGTAGGTACACGACCATCGTCGCCTTCTATTTCGCCCTATTCTTCTATCTCGGTGCAGTTTGGGTGATTTTGAGTGTTCCCGAGTGAGTGAGCGCTGTCGAGAGCTCCTAGGGTGCTCAAATTGCTAAGACATGTTAGAAATCAACTCCGGAGTGTGATTGTGTGCAACTTGAGTGGTTACAATGGCCGAAGGCTGCTGTGAGCACCCCGACACCCTTGTGACCTGCGTATGCGACTGAGTCCTGTCTGTGCGACTGTGTGCGATTGAATGTAGGTGTGCGATTGAGTCATGCGAATGAAAGTATGTGTGCGATTGAGTCATGCGAATGAATGTGTGTATGCGATTGAGTTTGTTTCGTACGAATGAGCATGTGCGATTGAAAGTATGCGTGCGATTGAGAGTGAGTCATGCGAATGAGTGTGTGTGCGAATGAATGTTGTGTCGTGCGAATGGGAGTGTGTGCGTATGAATGTAGAGTCATGCGAATGTGTGTGTACGACTAAACATGTGTGTGCCAATGAGTGATGTGTCGTGCGACTGAATGGCAAATCGCACGAATGAAGGTTCATTCGTACGAATGAAGGTCGATTCGTGCAATTGGATGTTGAGTCGTGCGACTGAAGGTTGTTTGTGTGTGAATGCAATCCTTGTGTGTAGTATGTGCAGATCGTGTGATGTTAAGGTGACATTGACACGGTCACCATTGCTAATGACACTATTAATGTTAACACTATGAGTATTACTAATATTATCACAAATATAATCAATGTTAACATTTTCACGATTATCAAGACTAATATTGGTAACTACTAATGTTTACTAAATATTGGTAACTACTAATGTTTACTAAGTACATCTCTAACAACAATGAAACCCTTACACTAATATCATTGGCAATGGTGACTACTCCAAGTACTTGGATCTATATAAGGTCTAACATGTATGCCTGTTTGTATGTGTGTGTGACGCGTGACCGATCCAACCCGAACCGACCGAACGCATCTATTCTCTTTGAACGTATCATTAATACTTAACAATAATTAATAATAGGTGTTTGACCAATTATTACTTCATCCTTTGGAATCTTTACTCATCTACTACTATCATCAATCAAGTGAGTTTCGTGGCCCCTTTTTATGTTTACTCAATTCTTCAATTATTTACAAATTTGGGGGAAAAGTATGCTCACCCTTTTTATGTTGTATAACTTATATTCTTGGAATTATCGTGTTGCTGTTTTGTAAGTACTTATCTGATACATGCATGAGTTCGTTGTTTGGTTCTTTATTCACAACCATTTAATTCCGGTGTTGGAACCGATGGATAGGTATTGGTAGTACTACTGAGTTGACTCCCCCACCCTCGTTTGTTGATATACTAGTTGGTACCAACTGTGGCCAGGAACGGGCCCTAGGGTGAATATATTCCGACAAATTCCTGTGTGTACGTCATAGGTTTGGTTGTGAGGCTCATGTGCCATGTGATTTTGCTTATTTATAACTGTAATTACGATATTCCGCAAAACTATTACACAACATCAATTTATTTACTATTAAACCTGCGAGCTCACCAACAATTTTGTTGACTATTTTGAGCATATCTTTTGAGGTGATACAGTTAATTGAAGATATTAGAAGTGCTGCCTTAGATGGAGACCCTAGAACGCATTTTTGAGACTATACAATACTTAACAAACATTACTTGACATTGTTGGTCTGATTACACACTATTATACTTTTGGATACTTGTTCCCGGATTGTGGGAATTTCATTACAACGATATTACTTTTGGTTATGTGATTCAATTACAATGTTTATACTTATGGCTATATAGTCGTGGTTATTGACTAGACACGACACAAGTCTCCTTTGAGTCGGGTGTCGTCATGACACGTCATTCAGTTTATACATATCTATTTGCATCCCTATTATTTACAATGTGTTATGACGATCCCGTCTCGTTACATCCCCATGTTTCCGCTCTCAGTGGGGGTGTGACAACAACCACTTCTAACGTCTTCTAAAGTCTGCAAATGATTAAAAACCATCACCCACAATGTCCACTACCACCACCGTCCGACACCACCATCGTCTTCCTCCACCATCGTCCGCCTCTACCCATCTTCCGCCACCACCCACCATCTACCATCACCACCCCCGTCCAGCACCGCCGTATACCACCACCAGTTGATTTTAGTAGTCTGCAGACGTTAAAAAATAAACTCTTCTTATTACAGACTACAGAGGTTTGGTCCACCTCTTCTCCCGCAGATGTCTGCAGATGTGGTCCACAGACTGCATACATTTTGGTGTAAAAAAATAACAACACCTTAGTTATTTCCGACCATCCTAAAAAACTTTCCTATGTCAACCACCGCCTATTGGTGAGGCTAACTTGGAGAATCTAATAGACTATGGTGGTGTTTGTTTTTTATGCAGGAAAATGTCTGCAGTCTGCGGATCACATCAACAGACATCTGCAGGAGAAGAGGTGGACAAAATGTCTGCAATCTGCAAGATGACTTTTATTTTTAACATCTGCAGACCGGTGATGGTGATGTCCGATGGTGAGCAGTGAGGTCGCGAGGGAGGGGGGGCGAGTAGGAGGTCGCCGGGGGTTGGCGGTGAGCAGGAGGTCGCAGGGGGTTGGCGGTGAGCCGGAGGTCGCGGGGGGGGGGGGGGGGTTGCGGTCGGCGCTGAGAAGGAGGTCGCCGGCGATGGGGGGGGAGACCGGCGATGGAGGATGGGGGCGGTGAGGTGTAGGAGCCGATGGGGGGGAGTGGAGGGTGTTGTTAGGTTTTTTTTCAATATGAAGAGGTTGGAAGATGACAAAAGAGGTGGGGTTGGGTCTTCTCCAAGAAGAGGACGAGAAGACATTTTTTAATGAAATGTCCTTCGAAAAACAAACAGTAAGTGTTTCCTTAACGACTTGTAAATTCGTCTATTGGGTGTTGATTTCACACTTTGCTTTCATCTCTAATATTAGCTTTGTTTTTTATTTGGCTCTATTATTATATTACCAACTTCGAGCACAAGCATGGTGGCATTTTTCAAATTTAGTGTTTGACTATAGCTCTAATATGATAACATGTATCTAATGTTGAATGTGACTATTTTCAGTATAATATTTGTCGTCATCGTTAATTCATTAATACAAAGAATTTGACTTAATAAGCACCACTAACTCTAAGTGGTAGTTGTAGGGGATGCATCAAACATAAGTAACACCACGTTACACCAAGTGTAAGTTGTGTCATACTATAAGCCTATAGCATAATGTATTTTGTTGTGTCATACTATAAGCCTATAGCATAATGTAACACTCACATTTCACAAATTTATTAGAAAGGATACATAAGGTTAAAGCCCGAAAAATGAAGGTCAAATGTGACTATCATCTAAATCCAATTCAACGGGTTAGGGCTAGCGAGGGGCATAACATATATCGTTTTCGTTTTCGTTTTCTAATGATCGCGATACCTTGATGACGTGGCGTTGTCTAAGAAACTCCTTATTGATGAAATCATTTACAAATACATCAAATTTCAGGAACCAATTATATTTTATACATAAAATTTGAATGTTTATACCAAATTGTTGCATTAGATACAAAATCCATAATCAAACCCATAGAAGCAAAGACAATGAGCTACTTATCAACTTGATTGAGTTTGCCTAAACCATTGCAATTAGCACAAACAATCTGTGCTTGGTCCTTCCTAGCTGCATTTGCATTCAACCTCCCACCCGATTTCCTCACGAACCCCGCCCCATCGCACTCCGGGCACCTGCATATCGACCCAAAACACCTTTTGTTCAATACTTATAACCTTTTACACATAGCTATTGCGTTCAATATGATTACAAAAACTACATTAATTCAAAATTCTGAATGATTTTTGACCCGTTAAAGATAAAACATAACTAAACTGGTACAAAATACCACATTTGCCAGATCGTTAAACGAATAAACGTACGTGTCCTTTCGGGAGAAAATGATCGGAAAGGCGGTTCCCAGAAGCGCTACAGCGGCTGCACCAGCGATGAGATAGGTTGTGCCATCGGATGAAACGTCACCCACGGCTGCAACCACAGTCAGTGATCCTCGCTTCGGGTTCATGGTTAGAGACTGGGGTCTAGGTGCAGCCAACCTGTGACCATGGGCAGTTGGTTTGGTGGAAGAGGTGAGAGTTTGTAGAGGAGAAATTGCAGCCATTTTTGTGTTGGTACATTAGATATGAGTTTGCAGTTTTGTAACATGGATCATAGTATAATGTCCATAGATATGTTGGGTCTGAGGATAAGGCTAAAATCAAATAAAACAGAAGAAATGGATATTGTTAGGATAAGGATGGACCCACATCAAGTGTCCAACCAAGACTCAACCTTTTCACTTTATGCCCATGTTTATATTAGAAAATTTAGAAATATAATTGTTTATATAAGATCTTTTGAAAGTTATATGGTTTATAAGAAAAATTAATCAAGTTAGTTAGTTTTCTTAAATCAGTTATAGCCATAATTTGTTGAAAAGGAACACATATGGCCTATAAAATGGATGTTTCATCTATTTGATCCATTGTTATGGAATCCGTCTTTGTTAACGAGTCGGGGGTCTCTTCGGAAGCGGTCTCTCTATCTCTCAGGATAGAGGAAAGACTTGCCACCACATACCCCTCCCAGACCCTGCTCTTCAGCGGGATACACTGGGTATGTTTGTTTGTTTGTTTATCTATTTGATCCATTGACAGAAAAGTACACATGAGATTCAAGTCAACCCCGACCCGAACTTTATTTCCAGCATTATTTAATATAACTTTGCCTCAAAATCCATACACACAAGATATTACTCTTGTTTAGAAAATCTAACAATATTTAGCATAAATCATATACTTTATAGAGGCTACAATTTGAGATTTTAATCTCATTAATGTGAGATGTCATTCTTATTTCCGTAAATAAGTTTAACATTTTCTTTTCTTCGATTATAGTTTCCATTTTTTTATTCACCATCCTACAAAGTTGCCTCGTATCTAATTGGCAAGTTCAATGGCAATTAACAATTCATAATATAACATAATTGCATTTCATTGTACATTAACTAACTCATGTTTCCAAGCCCTATAACTGTTAACAAGATACATATAACTAGAATTTCACCTATAATTTTCAGAATGATTAAGAAGCTAGAAGGGTACCAACCTTTCTTGGTTAGGATCATGATTCAGAATCTTCATCAGCATGAAACAAGTGTCTTCTTAGAGCTTTAACCAAATTATCACAAATTTGTTCGTTTTGAATCAGATACGTTTCTGCTTGTATTTTACTGTTAAAAACTTCTCCGTCTATGAAGTAGCAATTTCCTTCTCGCAGAACAATCCCGTGTTCACAAGCCAGTTCTAGGATCTCGGAAGCACGAGATATTCCTTTTCCGAATTCAATCTCCAGTTCCGCCTTTTTCATTGCTGGTGCTAATTTGTTCTTTATAACCTCTACGCATATGCCAAGACCAGTAACCTGAAAATAGAAGATTAAGAACTTAACTATAACACCAATAACTAAATTAAATACAATAGATTTGGTATTACTAAGCATAGCAAAATAGATGGGTCAGGTTAGATGGGATCATGTTAAGTTGTGGGCTCCGACCCATCTCGGGTGGGTCCGGTATTAACTGAAGACAGAATTAGGAGATTAAGGGACGGCCGCCCAAAAGCCCAGTTTGCTATTTTAGGCAAAGAGTGTTAACCCTAATTTGTCTAGTTAGTATAAATATATCTTTTGTACTTGTAAACATTTAACACCTCAATAAAAGAAAACCCTAGTTGCCCCAAGTGGACGTAGGTTACACACCGTAACCGAACCACTATAAATCTCGTGACTCGTTTATTGCTTTTGATTTATTGTTCTCGTGATTGTGTTCGTGTGTTTGAGCTCTTTGATCCTAACAACTGGTATCAGAGCCGGTTCAGGCTCTTGTTTACTGTTAAAATCTTCCCCCCTGTTTTCGGGGTTCAAAATTTTTTTTTGAAGATTCCGTACACACGAACTAGGGTTCCACCGCCGCCGCCATTGCCTAACCCCGATTAGGGTTAAGCCGCAGCCGTCAACCGCCGCCGCAGCCGTATTAGGTTTCCGGCGTCGTCGCTGCCGGAAATCTTCTCTACCGCCGCCGGAAACAGCCACTGCTGCTTCTTGTTGTTGATTTTCTTTGATTGAAGGTGCGTTATCAAACGAGTGCTTGCAATTTTTTGAAACTGATTCCATAAAACAGTGCTCAATAGAACAACACTCAAGTTCAGGCAGCCGGCCAAAGTTGTGTTTGGCATTGTTTTCAGTTTTGACTCGATTGTTGAGCACTTAGTTTGGAATAATGACCGATGACGGGAGAACAAAGATTGATAAATTTGATGGACATGATTTTGGGTTTTGAAAGATGCAAATTGAGGATCTGCTGTGTCAAAATGATATGATGGCAGCCTTGGATGAGGATAAACCGGCAGATATGACTGATAAAGATTGGAAGACTTTGGACAGAAAAGCAATTGCTGTTATCAGACTCTCACTGGCAAAGAATGTTGCGTTCAACATTGTGAAGGAAACTACTACTCATGGTTTGATGAAAGCCTTATCGAATATATACGAGAAGCCGTCTGGATCTAATAAGGTATTTCTAATCAGACAGTTAGTTAACACCAGATTAAAAGAAGGTGGTTCAGTTGCCTCTCATATCAATGATTTCAATACCATTATTTCTCGCTTGTTATCTGTTGAGATCAAGTTTGATGATGAAGTTTTAGCTTTGTTATTGTTATCTTCGTTGCCTGAAAGTTGGTCAGGGACAGTTACTGCAGTTAGTAGTTCATGTGGTACTACTAAGCTTACTTTTGAAGGGGTCCGTGATTTTATTTTTGGGGAAGACATTAGAAGGAGAAATTCTGGTGAATCATTTAGTTCTCTGCTGAGTACTGAAGGAAGAGGTAGGGCTAAAGAAAAGGGTAGTAGTAGGGGTCGTTCAAAGTCTAGAAGAAGAAGTCAGTCAAAGCCTAGGAAAGACATCCAGTGTTGGAACTGCAAAGAACATGGGCATTTCAGAAGCCAATGCCCTAAACCATCTGCTTCTAAAGACAAAAAGGAAGTTAATCTGGCTGAAGATAATTCAAATGATGTTCTTATCTGCTGTGTTGAAGATTCTACAGAGTCATGGGTCATGGATTCAGGAGCATCATTTCATGCTACATCTAGCACGAAGTCGATGAAGAATCTACGAACAGGTAACTTTGGTAAAGTTCATTTAGCTAATGATCATGCTCTTGATATCACAGGGATGGGAAACGTTGTGTTGAAGACTCCATTGGGCACCACATGGACCTTGAAAGATGTTCGGGTCATTCCAAGTCTCAGAAAGAAGTTAATTTCTATTGGGCAGTTGGATAGTGAAGGATATGATGTCATGTTTGGTGGGGGACAATGGAAGGTCGTGAAAGAAAATCTTGTGATTGCCAGAGGTACAAAGAGGGCACATTGTACATGGTTGAAGTTCCTGTAGATGGGGTGAATGCAGTGACGGTGGCCTCAGTCAATCTAATCTGTGGCACCGACTCGGTCACATGAGTGAAAAAGGTATGAAAATGCTCGTTTCTAGTGGAAAGCTTCCATAGTTAAAGAAGGTCGAATCTAAATTGTCACACCCTCAAAATCCGCTAACGGGATTTTACCGTCAGGCGTGTGACACACCAGGATCTCAGATAAGCATCAGTTACACCAAACACAGTAATTACAAAACATAACATTAAGTAATTAGTTGTTTAAATCAAACATGAGTGTTTCAGATTTGCGGAAGCGTTTCAAATATAGGAATCAACAGTGAATCGTTTCAACACGCGTTTCAACCATAAGAATCAATAGCGTTTCACAAATTAAACCAGTTGTGTTGTGATGTATGCCATGCATGCATCCTAGCTGAGTTCTTAATCTTGTGCGTTTCTGTGACCTGAGAAAACATGCTAAAATGTGTCAACATAAAGTTGGTGAGTCCACAGGTTTTAATCAACAAGAAATGTACCAGAAAGCGTTTCATATGTTTCATCAACCAGAACTGTGTCCAATAAGCGTTTCACATGGTTTAGTATATAAAGCATATCGATAGGTCGCGAGCCTATAAACAAGTTAGTTAGTGTTTCAAACCGAAGCTGACTGTGTGTGTTTAGTGCCTTTCCACCACGTCTTAACCGACCGTGGCAATCGTTACAGGTCAATTATGCACCCGTTCGACCTCCAATCAAGCTAGCGCGACTAGCCCGGGCGGGGTTTGTCAGACCCAGTAGTACTACTCAAAATTACCTCGCTAATCGTGTTACTAACGGTTTGATACTGTAAGGACTTTCAAATGCGTTTCGCACTAACATAACAAGCGATATCAATAATACTGGCAACCATGACAAAATAGTGTTTGCGTGTTTTCTCCCCCAAAAAGAAAAGAAGGTAAAAAGGGGCCGTGGAACTCACCTTGAACTGATGAAATGAAATGAACAAGAACTTCAAAGAATAAGGTAATGCACGATCAAGCACGTTCAACACCTATTATTGATCGTAATTGAGTCTTTAAAATGTGTTCATGGTGAATAAATATATTTGGTAAGGTTCGGGTTGGTTTGGTTTAACACGTGACACGTACACAAAGTTAGATGTATATGTTACAAGATTTTGATAGGGTTATTTATGTATTAATAAATAATTATTAATAAGTGTTAAGTTTACCAATAATTATTTACATTTTGATTCCATTAGAAGGATTTCATTTGTATATTTAAATATTTTAGAATTTAATATAAAATGTTGTAATTTATAATTACCTAAGGATAATTAAAAATGGTATTTCGATTAATAATAAGATAGTAATCTATACCATTTAAAATATATTTTATGAGAATAATATTCTTAATCATTTGGTGTAATTATAAAATATATTGTATCCGTTTTAATACATAATGATTTAAATTATTATGTAGTGTCCATTTTATAAAAATAATTGTGTATGACATTTGTAAATAATAATTTATATAATTTTTATGATTTTTGTGATTATTTCACAAATTAGAATCTATTTTTAAAAATAAGTATTTTTAATATTTATAAATAACATTTTATAAAAATTTATTAAGGTTTTTAAATAAAGAAATTTTCAGAAAATAATTTTGTAACATTTAAAACAAGGAGAATTTATAGAATTTATTTTTATAATTTTTAGAAATTTTTCCATATTTTTAAAAAGGGTTAAAAGCTTTAAAAAAATAAAAGAGGTTACCCGGGGTCGAACCCGGGACCTCACACTTGCACACACACACCCCGAACCAGTGAACCAAGGCTTGTAGCCGCGATGAGAACCTGTTTCAAATTCTTAAAAACCAACCTTTAAATCAATCCCCATTTTCCCCAAATTCCCGAAACCCTAATTCGATCTAGAATCAAATTGACAATCAATTCGAGTTTGTTAACATCTAGAATCATAGGGCTTTGATTCCCCATGTTAATCGAGTATGTTTATGTGTTTAACTTACGTGATGAAGTTCGAATTGAAGATAAATTCAACAAGAACAAGCCGCGGCTTTGACAGAATCTGTTTGAGTGGGAATTGTTGATGATAATCGAATTAAAGTCGTGTGAAGCTTCCACTGATGATCTTGATTCAAAGCCCTCAATCAATTGGTGTTAAAATCGCTTGGAAGATAGCTTTCGGGTATGTTGCAGGTCCGAAAGAAGATGGTAATCGAATTTGAAGTGTTTGTATGTTTCAGATTGTATTGATAGGTGTATTCGATTAGGAACAGGTCTATGAGTATTTATACTGGGTTTAATTTGATTATTAATATCGTTTGAGTGGAACTTGTTAGGTATTTGCTAGTGGATTCGATTAGTGGCCATTATCACAAAATCCCGAATACCTTTACCTAATTAAGGTCACATTATAGTTGGAAATTCGTTCGCGATCATGTTGGTGCTTTGTGGGGTTCGAAAGGCCGGGTTTTAAGGCCGTTTGGCGATCGCCGGAGCCGCGCCGGAGCATCGCCGGCCGGCGACCGGAAAGCGGGGGGGTCGAGGTTGGGTTTTGAGAATTACAGAAATGGTCCCTGTGGTTTGAAATGTTTAGATTTTATGTTTTAAGTTTTGAAACCAAGTTTTAAAAATTACAGAAATTCCCCCTGGACTTATAAATCCATTTTTTTTATAAATTCTTATAAATATAATATTTTCATTATTATTATTTTTATCATTATTAACATTAATTTTAATAATAATATTATTATTATTATTTTCATTATTTTTTTTTTATTATTAAAAAAATACCAATCACCTAATTATTATATTAAATAAAAATAAAAAAAATTCCGGGTTGTCACATCATCCCCCTGTTAGAGAATTTTCGACCCGAAAATTAAGATGTACTGACCGCATCCTTGAACAGGTTAGGATACTTGCGCATCATTTCGTCCTCTCGTTCCCAAGTGTACTCAGGACCATGCCGGGAGTTCCACCGAACTTTGACAATAGGGATACGACTGTGTTTGAGTGTCTTGACCTCTCGGTCAATAATTTCCATAATTTAACTGTTCTTACTTTCTATCTATAGCCATTTCCTAATTTTGATTGCTTCTAACTTGTCCTTGGGTCCTAATCGACCTAGGGCACACTTATGGTAATGGTCGGAACTCCAACCTTTTTAATGTCCCTGTTTAACGCATATTAGCTTAATCGTATTAACCAACATAGCTAGGTTCACAACATTAGCATTCTTGTCTACCTTACCGCTAGATTGCTTGTTCAACCCTCCAACTTCTTTCTACTACTCACTAGATTTTCCCAGTGTCCTTCTTAATTCTATTTGGTCTAATGTCATAAGGTATGACATCAGCTTTGTCAATTCATGGAGTTTGTCGGTATAAAGAGCACGACCTAACCCTACTATTGCATGGTTTTAGAATCACAATTCTAACTTTTTCATTCCTTAAGTAATAGTACTCAATCACCAAAGCTTTGACCTCACCTCAATAACCCTATATATAAGCATTACCGTATACTAAGAATGTGCTTAAACCGGTTACACGACATCCTAATTTTCCTTAGCATCATCCCAAAGAATACGTACAATGAGTTTCATCACTCTTCTATATTTCCTGTAGTTCACTTCCATTCTAAGTATTCAATCAGTTCCTCAGTTACCGAAATACTAAGTGGAGGTATGTATCTTAAAATGATTGGAAATACCATGAAGGCTCTAAGTAGGACAGCACTTAGGTAATAGCAAGTGTCAGTAATGTTTTGTTACCCTTAACAAGGTCTTACTAAAATTATGATCCTAGCACTCTAGGGTATAGAATAGAAACTTGTAATACTCATGATCGTTATCTCATGGTAAGATTAACCAGACTTCTCATGACAGAAAATTTCGGCTTGGTTTTTAGACAACCAATCCATGCCAACAACTACATCAAAACTACCAAGTGTGACAGGCATCAGATCTATTCCTAACTCATGTCCAGGTAATCCTAGTTTACCTCCCTTAATGATGTGAGTTGCCTCAATTAGTTTCCTATCAGTTAATTCTACAGTGTAACTAGGTTTCATTTCAACTAAGGTTACGTCTAGGATGTTAACAAAACTCTTATCAGCACCGTATCAAACAGTATAGAAGTAAAACCACTATTCAGAGGAGACGTACCAGTAACCACATCCTAATCATCCCTTGCCTCACCAGAGCCAATCACAAAAACTCGACCTTTGGCACCATTTCCATGGTTGTTGTTTCCATCATTGCCCCTGTTGCCATTCTTCAGTTGTGGGCAATCCTTCTTGTAGTGGCCCTCCTTACCACACTCATAACATCCCCTGGTCGCTCCGCCCTGGCGTTGTTGAGGTTGTTGCCTAGCCATTAGATCACTCCTGCAATCCCTAGCAATATGACCCGTCTTGCCACATCTTTGGCAACAAAACGATCACACTGACCATAATGATGGAAGTTGCACTTGTTACACCTTGGGTTTTTGCCAACGTAGTTGTTCGATCCCTGACCATTGTTGTTGTTCTGATTGTTGTTTATGAAACTTCTAGATGAATCAAACTTTCTGATTGGTTGTTGATCGGATGTTGAAGACTTACTATCGTTACCATCCCATTTCCTTTTGTGTTCGAATGGTCCAGAGGTGGCGCCACGTTTAGGTAGGATACCATGTGCCACTGCCTGATCAGTGAGCTTGTGAGCCAGTCGAATAGCCTGCTGAATTGTGGCAGGATCAGCAGCTATAACACTAGCTTGGATTTGAGGAGCTAGGCCATCAATGTACTTTTCAATCCGTTTGTAGGCCGGGGTCACCATTTGGGGACATAGAGTAGCCAACTCGTGTGAACGAGTCGTGTACTCCTCAATTTCAGAGCCAGTCATTTTGAGATTCCAAAACTCTGCTTCCAGCTTCTGGACCTCGTTTCTGGGGCAATATTCTTCTTTCATCAGTGTTTTGAAATCATCCCAAGGCATACCGTTAGCAGCATCAAGTCCTAAAGTCTGAACCTGTGAGTTCCACCATGTCAAAGCTGGTCCTTCCAGTGTGCCGGAGGCGTACTTGACACGACTTCCAGCAGGACAGTTGCACATGGCGAACACTGATTCGAGCTTCTCTAGCCAGCGAAGTAGTGTGACAGCACCTTCAGAACCGCTGAAAGAGTGAGGCTTACATTCCATAAACATCTTGTAGGTACAGGCTGTTGGGCCTCCTTGATTCAGATTCTGGTTGTTCTGGTTCTGGTTGCGGATCTGTTTATAGGCTGTGAGCGCATTAGTAACACGCTCATTAATGATGGCATCCAACTCAGCTTGAGTCAGGTTGATGTTTCCGTGTCCTCTCGGGCGTCCAGGTCTCCTTCCAGACATGATTCTTCAATTCACAATGTACGACAGTCACTATCGAATGATAACTATTAATAACATTAATTTGTTTCATACTAGTAGAAATAGAGGATTTGTTTGCATATCGATAGTGAGGCTTCATGAGAACCGAGACAAGTACGATAGAGTTAAGGAAGTAATGTGTGTTGTTCTCCTTGTTTGTCATCGTGTGTGTTTGAAAAGAGTTTCGCGTTCCCAAGTGGTATTGGTGGATTCGGGTTGTCGTTGCTTCAACTCCGAGAGTGAAGAATCATGTGTAGATGTTGGAAGTGAGCGAGCGGAACTCCCTACCCCTTTATTAGTCGAGGATGATACATGTGACCTAGATATTTGTGTATATTGACCATAGTTTATCACTCATCCCAGAAATCCCCAGGTAAGCATACCAGGTCTCGTAATGAGATATATGCGATATGCTTGCCTTAGCCCGAGGGCCTTTTGCCAGGAAATCCAGAATACAGGTGTCTATGTGTCACACAAATTTCTTTGGTTCATGGAATAAAACTTTAGAGAGAAATTAAAGGCACGAGTTATCAGTTTCTTTTCCTCAGGTATCTATGTGTCACAGAAATATGTTAAAGCAACAGTTCTCAGGCATCTAAAGTTAATAAGTACTGCTTAGTAATCTATGTGGGTGTAACTAATGCAAATCCAGCTATAGTCTAAAATGCAATGCAAATGAGATGCAAAGTCCATTTTAGTTCGCTATAACTAATGCTCTGATACCAATCTGTCACACCCTCAAAATCCGCTAACGGGATTTTACCGTCAGGCATGTGACACACCATGATCTCAGATAAGCATCAGTTACACCAAACACAGTAATTACAAAACATAACATTAAGTAGTTAGTTGTTTAAATCAAACATGAGTGTTTCAGATTTGCGGAAGCGTTTCAAATATAGGAATCAACAGTGAATCGTTTCAACACGCGTTTCAACCATAAGAATCAATAGCGTTTCACAAATTAAACCAGTTGTGTTGTGATGTATGCCATGCATGCATCCTAGCTGAGTTCTTAATCTTGTGCGTTTCTGTGACCTGAGAAAACATGCTAAAATGTGTCAACATAAAGTTGGTGAGTCCACAGGTTTTAATCAACAAGAAATGTACCAGAAAGCGTTTCATATGTTTCATCAACCAGAACTGTGTCCAATAAGCGTTTCACATGGTTTAGTATATAAAGCATATCGATAGGTCGCGAGCCTATAAACAAGTTAGTTAGTGTTTCAAACCGAAGCTGACTGTGTGTGTTTAGTGCCTTTCCACCACGTCTTAACCGACCGTGGCAATCGTTACAGGTCAATTATGCACCCGTTCGACCTCCAATCAAGCTAGCGCGACTAGCCCGGGCGGGGTTTGTCAGACCCAGTAGTACTACTCAAATTACCTCGCTAATCGTGTTACTAACGGTTTGATACTGTAAGGACTTTCAAATGCGTTTCGCACTAACGTAACAAGCGATATCAATAATACTGGCAACCATGACATAAATAGTGTTTGCGTGTTTTCTCCCCCAAAAAGAAAAGAAGGTAAAAAGGGGCCGTGGAACTCACCTTGAACTGATGAAATGAAATGAACAAGAACTTCAAAGAATAAGGTAATGCACGATCAAGCACGTTCAACACCTATTATTGATCGTAATTGAGTCTTTAAAATGTGTTCATGGTGAATAAATATATTTGGTAAGGTTCGGGTTGGTTTGGTTTAACACGTGACACGTACACAAAGTTAGATGTATATGTTACAAGATTTTGATAGGGTTATTTATGTATTAATAAATAATTATTAATAAGTGTTAAGTTTACCAAATAATTATTTACATTTTGATTCCATTAGAAGGATTTCATTTGTATATTTAAATATTTTAGAATTTAATATAAAATGTTGTAATTTATAATTACCTAAGGATAATTAAAAATGGTATTTCGATTAATAATAAGATAGTAATCTATACCATTTAAATATATTTTATGAGAATAATATTCTTAATCATTTGGTGTAATTATAAAATATTGTATCCGTTTTAATACATAATGATTTAATTATTGTAGTGTCCATTTTATAAAAATAATTGTGTATGACATTTGTAAATAATAATTTATATAATTTTTATGATTTTTGTGATTATTTCACAAATTAGAATCTATTTTAAAAATAAGTATTTTTAATATTTATAAATAACATTTTATAAAAATTTATTAAGGTTTTTAAATAAAGAAATTTTCAGAAAATAATTTTGTAACATTTAAAACAAGGAGAATTTATAGAATTTATTTTTATAATTTTTAGAAATTTTTCCATATTTTTAAAAAGGGTTAAAAGCTTTAAAAAATAAAAGAGGTTACCCGGGGTCGAACCCGGGACCTCACACTTGCACACACACACCCGAACCAGTGAACCAAGGCTTGTAGCCGCGATGAGAACCTGTTTCAAATTCTTAAAAACCAACCTTTAAATCAATCCCCATTTTCCCAAAATTCCCGAAACCCTAATTCGATCTAGAATCAAATTGACAATCAATTCGAGTTTGTTAACATCTAGAATCATAGGGCTTTGATTCCCCATGTTAAATCGAGTATGTTTATGTGTTTAACTTACGTGATGAAGTTCGAATTGAAGATAAATTCACAAGAACAAGCCGCGGCTTTGACAGAATCTGTTTGAGTGGAAGTTGATGATAATCGAATTAAAGTCGTGTGAAGCTTCCACTGATGATCTTGATTCAAAGCCCTCAATCAATTGGTGTTAAAATCGCTTGGAAGATAGCTTTCGGGTATGTTGCAGGTCCGAAGAAGATGGTAATCGAATTTGAAGTGTTTGTATGTTTCAGATGTATTGATAGGTGTATTCGATTAGGAACAGGTCTATGAGTATTTATATTGGGTTTAATTTGATTATTAATATCGTTTGAGTGGAACTTGTTAGGTATTTGCTAGTGGATTCGATTAGTGGCCATTATCACAAAATCCCGAATACCTTTACCTAATTAAAGGTCACATTATAGTTGGAAATTCGTTCGCGATCATGTTGGTGCTTTGTGGGGTTCGAAAGGCCGGGTTTTAAGGCCGTTTGGCGATCGCCGGAGCCGCGCCGGAGCATCGCCGGCCGGCGACCGGAAAAGCGGGGGGGTCGAGGGTGGGTTTTGAGAAATTACAGAAATGGTCCCTGTGGTTTGAAATGTTTAGATTTTATGTTTTAAGTTTTGAAACCAAGTTTTAAAAATTACAGAAATTCCCCTGGACTTATAAATCCATTTTTTTTATAAATTCTTATAAATAATAATATTTTCATTATATTATTTTTCATTATTAACATTAATTTTAATAATATTATTATTATTATTATTTTCATTATTTTTTTTTTATTATTAAAAAAATACCAATCACCTAATTATTATATTAAATAAAAATAAAAAAAATTTCCGGTTGTCACATAATTTTATGAGCCGTGTGTATTCGGGAAAAAGAAGAAGGTGTCTTTTGTGAAGACAGGAAAGCCACCGAAAGCTCAGAAATTGGAGCTTATTCACACGGATGTTTTCGGACCTTCTCCAGTTGCTTCTTTGGGAGGTGCTTACTATTATGTCACTTTCATAGACGATTCGACATGTAAAGTATGGGTCTACTTTCTTAAAAATAAATCTGAAGTTTTTGATGTTTTTAAGAAATGGAAAACTGTTGTTGAATTGGAAACTGATTTGAAGGTGAAATGCTTGAAGTCGGACAACGGAGGTGAATACATCACCAAAGAGTTCCAGAACTATTGTGCAGAGACAGTATTCGAATGATTTATACAGTCCCGGACACTCCTCAACAAAATGGAGTCGCAGAACGTATGAACAGAACATTGAATAAAAGAGCCAGAAGTATAAGAATTAATTCAGGGCTTCCAAAGATGTTCTGGGCAGATGCAATTAATACTGCTGCCTACTTAATTAATCGGGGACCATCTGTTCCGTTGGGTTTCAAGATACCAGAAGAAGAGAGGAAAGGTGAAGCTGTTAAATTTGGGCATTTGAAGTATTCGGGTGCACTGCTTATGATCTAGTGGAAGATGGTGACAAGCTTGATGCTAAAGCCAAGAAGTACACTTTCATTGGTTATGGTTTTGACAGTATGGCTACAGGCTTTGGGACTCTGAAAGCAGAAAATTAGTCAGAAGTAAGCATGCTACTTTTAATGAAGCTGAGTTATACAAAGATAGAAACACAACCACTTCAAAGGTTCAGAAAGAGCAAGTTGAATTTGATGTTGATGCTCAGAAACAACCAGATCCATATCCAGTTAATGAACCAGAGACGGAAACTGAAGATGATACGGTTCCTGAGTTTGAAGATGGTGGTATGGGTGGAGATGAAGAGGTATTAGAAGCTTCTGATAGTGGGAGTTCAGATTCTGAAGATGAACAGCATCCACAGACTCCAGACCAATCTCATTAGGTCAGGAGATCCACCAGAGTTTCTAAGCAGCCTACCCGGTACAGTCCGCAATCTCATTAGGTCAGGAGATCCACCAGAGTTTCTAAGCAGCCTACCCGTACAGTCCGTCAGTTAATTATCTTTTTTTAACTGAGGATGGTGAACCAGAAAGTTACTCAGAAGCAGTTGAGTTGAAAGACTCGCTTCAGTGGGAGCATGCAATGCAGGATGAGATGAACTATTTGATGAAAAATAATACATGGATCTTAACTAAGCTTCTGCCGGATAAAAGAGTTCTACAAAATAAATGGCTCTACAGAGTTAAGGAAGATCACAATGGTAACAAACGATACAAAGCAAGATTGGTCGCTAAGGGGTTTCAACAGAAACACGGGGTTGACTACAGTGAGATATTTGCTCCTGTGGTCAAGATGACTACAATCAGATTGGTGCTTAGTATAGTTGCAGCAGAGAAGTTACATTTGGAGCGGTTAGATGTGAAGACTGCGTTTCTGCATGGTGATCTTGATGAGACTATTTATATGGCACAACCAGAGGGTTTTCAGGTTAAAGGAAAAGAAAACTTGGTGTGTAAGCTACAGAAAAATTTGTATGGTTTAAAACAGGCGCCCAGACAGTGGTATTTGAAGTTTGATGGCTTTATGGGCAGAAACGGGTATAGGAGATGTGAGATGGATCACTGTTGCTACCTCAAGAAGTTCAAAAGTTCCTATATCATTCTTCTCCTTTATGTTGATGATATGCTGATAGCAGGTTCAGATATTGCAGAGATTAACAAGTTGATAAAACAGTTGTCTGCAGAGTTTGAAATGAAAGATTTGGGTCCAGCTAAGAAGATACTTGGTATGAGCATCACCAGAGATCACAAGAACGGTCTCTAATTTTATCTCAGGAGAAGTACATTCAGAAGATATTAGAGAAGTTCAGAATGAATGATGAGAAGACTACTACTCGAAGTACACCATTGGCTAGCCATATTAAGCTTTCTAAAGATCAGTCTCCAAAGACAGAGAAAGACAAGGCCGAGATGGCGAAGGTTCCTTATGCATCAGCTGTTGGCAGTCTTATGTATGCAATGGTATGCATAAGGCCCGATATTGCTCACGCAGTGGGAGTTGTCAGCAGGCATATGTCTAATCCGGGAGAGAACACTGGGAAGCAGTTAAGTGGCCGCTTAGATATTTGAAGGGTACTTCAAAGATGGCATTATGGTTCAATGGTAGAGATGCAATTCTCAAAAAGGTTATTCAGATGCTGATTTGGGTGGATGTAATGAGACCTACAAGAGTACTACAGGGTATGTGTTCACTATGGGTGATACAGCAATTTGTTGGATGTCTAGGCTCCAAAAGAGCGTGCCACTTCTACTACAGAGGCTGAGTACATGGCAGCTGCTGAGGCTAGTAAAGAGCTCGTTTGGTTGAAGAATTTTCTGGGTGAGTTAGGCAGAAAACATGCAAGTATCCGTTGTACTGTGATAATGAAAGTGTTGTTAAACTAGCAAAGAATCCCTCTCATCATGGGAAGACGAAGCACATTCATAAGATATCATTTCATCAGAGGGCTAATCAGCAAAGGTACTATTCAGTTGAACAACATCAAGGGGAACAAGAATCCAGCAGACTGTTTACTAAGTCTGTCACGCTGGATAAGCTGAAGCTTTGCAGGGCTTCAGCTGGCCTTCAGGAATAGTTGAGAAGGAGGGGGTAACTAGGAGGAGCTAAACCAGTTCGGGTTTATTTATAAGTACAAGACAATGCAGTTGAAGACATTTTACGCATCCAGGTGGAAGCAGGTTGAAGTGTTTGACGCATTCAAGTGGTGGGTTAGAGAAGATGTCTCGAAGCCCAAGTGGGAGATTGTTAAGTTGTGGGCTCCGACCCATCTCGGGTGGGCCCGGTATTAACTGAAGACAGAATTAGGAGATTAAGGGACGGCCGCCCTAAAGCCCGTTTGCTATTTTAGGCAAAGAGTTAACCCTAATTTGTCTAGTTAGTATAAATATATCTCTTGTACTTGTAAACATTTAACACCTCAATAAAAGAAAACCCTAGTTGCCCCAAGTGGACGTAGGTTACACACCGTAACCGAACCACTATAAATCTCGTGTCTCGTTTATTGCTTTTGATTTATTGTTCTCGTGATTGTGTTCGTGTGTTTAACAGATCAAAGGTCAAAAGACCAAAATAGGCTCGGGCTGTTTTTTTTAGGTTAACCCGATGTATTTGCTTTAAGGTGCCTAGTGACGATGGCAGCCAGTGGCAGTCATACGTTACGGTGGCCACAGTGGCAGCCAAAATGGAGAAAATGCCGATGGTGGAACATTTGGACCCGTTAGATTTATATGAGTGATCCATTTTACCCATTTTATACTCTGATTAATACAAATCAATACATTTAGCAAAAAAAGGAGCCATTTATTTATAAATGGGCCATGATTAAGTAAACAAAATTTGTTACCTTTTCCTGAGTCTTGAGCAATCCTTTTCTAGCAATTCTCATACGGACAGCAGAGTAAAAGGGCAAAGCATTTCCACCACAAGTTACCTCGCTTACATTTTTTAATCCCTCTTGACGGGATTTTAAATTTGATCTCACCTGAATAATTATGTAACTAGTTGGTTAGGAAATATTACAACTGTTTAAATTGCTGTAATAATAATATTCCAACCTGATTTATAAATATAATAAGAGTCTCTGACCGACATAATGAAAAATGAATCTTGCGGAGTGCTTGTGTCATTATTTTTGATTGCGTCTCAACACTATTATCACTTATTACACCTGCAATTTCACTTTGTGGGATGAGTGCAGCAACCTACCAAAAACAAATGTCAATGGCATCCAGAAAAGAAGTATATTACAGAATTAAGGAAACTGAGATAATTCTGGAGCATTTTGTATTAAGATATATATATATATATTATATATATATATATATATATATATATATATATATATATCAAATGAGAAAGGAAAGAAGCATGCAATTACATGATTTCTACTATAAATATCAATGTTTTACTTTGGGAAAAAAAAAGAACGACTCACACTGTCAACAACAATCACATCAACTGCGCCACTTTTTGTGAGAGTATCAACGATACTCAGCAAATTTTCGGCAGAATTTGGCTGTGAGATGAGAAGACGTTCGTATCTACACCAATCATTTCAAGCAGTTGAGGGTCCAGGGCGTTCTCCACATCCAGATATGCGCAATAACCTACCCACAAAATATAACTTCAGTAATATCAATGTAATATCCAATTAGAACAACTATAAACAAGTGGCATGATAGAATGTGAGAGAAAATTTAGTAATGGAAACAAAGTATTTTGGCACACCTCCAAGCTTTTGAGCTTCCCTGATTACATTTAAAGCAAGTGTTGTCTTGCCTGATGCTTCATGCCCATAAATTTCAACAATTCTTCCCTGTAATATACAGTTAGGTGTTGGTCAAGACTCCACAATGATGAGCTATTATGTAATATATAATACAAATAACTAACACAAATTTGATCATAGAACAAACAGAAAATAATATACAAGTCAGCAATAGACTTGGTTTTTAAAAGCGAAAGCCCTTCTAATGCATTTAGGTCAAGAAAAATGAGCCAAGAGGCATGAAGGCGAGTGCTTCACATACGCAAGGTGTTGCTCTATCTACAACCAAAATAAGCATTATGTACAACCAAAAGCTGCACTGCATCATCTCTTTTAGATATCAGCCTTTATCAAGTAAACCATTCATGATCACCTCATCTCTTTGGCTGTTTTTACGTATTAGCCTCCTATGGACCCTAATTTGACCAAGTTTGACCTAGATGCACACTAAGCGGCGCCTCAGGCCCAGAGCCGTTTTCCCAATCACCTCACGTGCCTTGCGCCTGTGCGCTTTTTAAACCAAGGCAGCAGAAACTTGGATTACAAACTAGTTAGGCATATAAAATATTTCATGTCACCTTTGGTAATCCTCCAATTCCAAGAGCAAGATCAAGCTTAATGAACCAGTCGATATTACAGGTTTCACTCTTGCACCAAAAAATCGCTGCAAGAACAACATAGACTCCCCATCAAAAGCTCCTGCAAGTTCTGATAAGGCAGAATGAAGAGCAGTATGCTTTTCTGCAGCTTTCATATCATCATGAAGCTTATCATCTTCTACATCTGAGACTTCAACTGCAAATATGTAACACCAGTTACCAAAATAACAAGAAAGCTACACCAGTATGACACAACGAGAGAAACTTGTTTCCAAATGAAATCCCTAAAAAAATCTTGAAACAAACAATAAAACCATATGTTCAAAATAGGAACTCCAGGGTTATGCATAAGGCACACAAACATGTGTAATTAACAACAAGTATCAAATTTATGCAAAAACTGAAGGAAATCAAAGCTTCTGATTACCTACAGATGAAAAACAACTTCTGCTCATATCACTCCAACTGACCCTTCCTCTCTTCCAGTTCTAAGTTCATCAAAAACCATCAAATGATGCGAACAAATGAAATTCGAAGAAGATAACATGATAAAAGGCGATTAAGAGAGAGAACCTGCTGTTGTTTGTAGGAAGAAAGGAGATTCGATCGGAAGACATTTCTTAATCGAAGAGATTTGATTAGTTTTGAAGACATTTGGGGATTTGTTGTCATGAAGTAGGAGGGATGTTTAGGGATTTTGAGACGCCATTTAGTTTGAATGATGTTACCATGGAATGCAAAAGAAAGTAAGAGAAGATAAGATTGAAGTCCGTACAAGTGGCAGCACCGTCGTTACCGGCGTTCACCGCCACACGGTGGCGCCGTTGATGAAGCTCTCCGGTCGCCGGTAACAGGGAAGGACGCGAGGGGGATGTTTTATGTTTGGGAGCAAGGGCTGTTTGCGATTGTTTTTTTTAACAATTTTTATTTTTGAAGGGGCTATTTTGATCTTTTCACCCCTCCAAAACTCAAAAGTTGTTTATAAAAAACAATCCGAAACAGCCTCTAGGATACTTGTAAGAGCATTCGTAATCCTATGTTTATACTTATAAGTTATAACTAACATCAAATGTTTTTTTTTTGTTGTTTTTTTTATTCTTTCAATTAAATAATGATTTCTCATACATTTATTTTTAGATTTTCTGTATATTCACTCACAACCACTTTAAAAAGTTAAAAAAATTATGAAAGTTGTATTGTGTTTCTTTAAATATGAGGAAATACGGTACAATCCTCATTAATTGTTTACCTCCTTCACTCACAACCACTCACAATCACTCACAACCGTCTTCTATAATATAAGACACACACTCGTATAAACATGAGAAACGGATTGTGAATGCTCTAAGAGTTTAAAAAGAAAATGCTAATTGGATTTTAATAATATAAATTATAACTTGTCGTACTATCAAACCGATCGATAATAATTCTAACTTATATTTTTGATGTTGATGGCAGGCCTTCTAGCATAATCAATCATTGATTTACATTTAATTTTTATTGGATTTTATTGATGATGATGATTGTTAATGAAATAGAAAGAAAAACAATAACGATTTAGAGTGAAAAATTATCACAAATCAAGTGCAAATCGGTGATTTTTATGCTACTAGGATTGTTTGTGATAACAAATATGGAAGTTAAGATTACTATTAGTCAGACTAATAGTTTGGATTTATCGATCATTGAGTCAATTTGTATTATTAAACTCTAATTTGTCTAAAAAGATGAACGTTTGTAATTAGTCGACTAGAATCTTATAATAAGATAAAATGACCATAGCTACATAGTCATTTTCTAAAATGTTCACATCATCTTTATCTATGCTCCACTTAGGATTGTCCACATGTCCTTAGCACACTAAAACTTATAAATTTTGATAAATAAAAATTTTAATTTTAAAGAGTTTCATTAATAAATATTTTCATTTACTACCGTATTAATCAATAAAACTCTCTCTATAAATAAATAAATCATTTCATATGATGTGACTTAATCTTTTTTAAAATACATTTTAATTTCTAACTAGTCATAGTAAAACTAAAAAAGATTAAAAATATACAAAGAGGTTATAGATTTTTATGAATAGTAAATGTTTTTTCTTTATTGTATTTTATAATTTAAATATTAATTATATTTCATTAATATGTTTATCTATACCATATATGTGATTATACGTATATATAATCTTATATATGATTTTGTTTTTTCAACCAATATAACAAACGAGTATCCAATTAGTATAACAATACTTTGAAACTCGTTTGAAGAATACTTAAAGATGAGGGAAAAAACATCTCATGATACTCTATATCATTTATGTGAAGGTATATACTAATAGTGTTACTTATTACTATCACTAGAATAGTATCACAGTGTATTACACAAGTGAATAAATAAAATAGAGTTATTTGATTTTAATAATCCCAACTTTTATTTATTAGCCGGGATTAATCTCAACTCAGAAAATGTTTACAGACACTACTAACTTTGAACTTATTTTCTTCCAATGATCATTTTTTAACTGAAAGTTAACCCTCGTTAGTTTTTTTGATGAAATGAGGTCAACTTTGAGCCATTTTTCAACTCTGGCACCGTCTAGTCTCAATTAAGTCCGTTTTCCATTGTCTAACATCTATAATCACCTGAAATCTACCTCCAATGAGTTCAGTGGTTCAAATCAGGAGGTGGAGATTAACGGGTTTTTTTGGTGCGAAAGTTTCAATTTGACGGACCTGATGATAGATTTCAACTTTCTGTTTAGTGTTTTGGCCATAAAAACAGTCCACGCCATCAAAAAACAACGGGGTTAACTCTCAGTTAGTAAAAGATCGTTCGAGGAAAATAAACTCAAAGTTGAGAGTTTCTGTAAACATTTACTGAGTTAGGATTACACCGACCAATAAATGAAACTTGGGATTATTAAAATCCAATAAGGCAATAAAATATAAATAGTTAGTATGAAAAATAATTATAAAATGATATTTTGAAATAAGATATGGTTAAAGTTACATATGAGTAATGACTATAAATAATAAAATAATTATATTATTTTTTAAACTTTTTATTATTAGACAAATATTAGTTTGTATTTATTAGGCAATAAATGTTAGTCAATAGTGGATCCATGTATAGGGATTAGGTTGAGTGGATCCATGTTTTAAGGATTATGTTTCCTTTATTTATGTTTCATGTCTTGTCTTATTGTCCTATATAAAGGACCTGCTATTGTTTACACAGAATCACAAATACATTACAATTTCTGATTACCAATCTTAACTTGGTATCAGAGCCGCAACAATCACTGCAGCAGCCACAACAACAGCTGCCGCAGACACAACCACAAGCGGTGCAACCACCGCAACAACAGCAGCACACACAATCACAGCTGCCGCAACCACACAGCAACAACAACAGCCGCTGCAGACACAACTACAACCGACGCAACCACCGCATCAGCAACAATGACCACCATCACACCTTTCGATCAAAAGAAAAGCCATTCACAACTCCCCAAATTCAGTTTTCTCTTGAAACATGACAACTATGGCCACTAGAAACTCATGATAGAACCATTCTTGGTATCCAACAAGCTGCTCGGTTATGTAGACGGCATAATCCCTCGTCCAGCAGCCACTATCCTAGCCGGGTCCTCCTCCTCGCAAGACAAAGAAACCGCAACCCCACCCACATCCCAACCGAACCCAGATTATACTGCTTGGGTGTCCAACGATGTAACATCTCGTATTTTCACGGCGCGTTAATAATAATAATAATAATAATAATAATAATAATAATAATAATAATAATGATAATAAAATAATAATAATAATAATAATAATAATAAAGATAATAATAATAATAATAATAATATAAATAACAATAATAATGATAGTAATAATAATAATAGCAAGAGTAATAATAATAATAATAATAATAATAAAGTCCAGGGGGTGTTATGTCAATTTTAAAACTTAAAATGAAAGTTTTAACATAAAATGTTAAAAGATGAAACTGCAGGGACCATTTGTGTAAATATTAAAATCCTTCTCCTTTCTCTCTCTTCTTCCTCGATTTCCCGGCGGGTTTTTCCGGCCACCCTCCGGCCGACGCCGGCGATCTCAAAACACCCAAATTACACGGTTTTAAACCCCACAACCGGTCCGAAATTCTTCTAGGATCCATTTCGAATTGGATTCCAATATAAAAGCGTGTGAATCAGTCAAACAAACGGTCACAAATTTCACTTTATTAACGGATCCTAAGCCAGCTCATAAACCCACTCAAACAACGGTCATAAACAAATTGATGCTATATAATTGATCATTTATCAGTTCCGAATCTACCAATACTCTCGAATTCATCTGAAACACACACAATCATCAATTTTGATTCTCCCTAAGCCGCGGACCTATCTCGAACTCGTATCCATCGAATTCCACATCCATAACAGGTAATAAAACACTCTTTGGGTTCGTATTTACATGGGGAATCAAAGCCCCATGATTATTCCCACAAACAACATCGAATTGACCTTCGATTTGGATCTGTTCATTTCTAGGGTTCATCGAATTTGGGGGTTTTGGGCGTCGATTGTTAAAAGGAATTGAAACTAAATCAAGACAGGCGCAGGCGCCCTAGCCTGCTGGTAAAGCGCAAGAGGAGAAGCAAGGGGTCACGGGTTCGAACCCGAGCCCCTGCTATTTTTTTTAAATAGACTTTTAAAGTTTTAAAAAAATTATAAAAAATTTCTAAAAATTATAAAAATTAATTTTATAAACTCTGATTTTTTTTAAAGTCATCCAACAAATTTTTATAAAATTATTTCTTTGAAACACTTAATTTTCATATAAAATATCAATTAACAAATATTATAGTTAGTTTATTTTTACAAAAATAAACTTTAAATAGCCAAAATCACTACGTTATTATTAGTCATTACGTATTCTTTCATTATGACAATTATAAAATTTAATTTACATTTTATAAATTTAATCATGTTATAAGAATTTAATTTCTTATAAATTATTATAAAATGGATTAATTAAGTTTTCTTTTATTGTATAAAATATACGATTTTGAGAACTAATCATATTTACAAAAACCCAAACTTCTATCGAAACCCTAGTACTCGTTAATTCGTCAAACTTAATATTAAACTTAAGCCTGTAAATATATATGTACTTTTAGGTACCTTGTGAGGATTTCGTTGGAACGATTATTCATATTCTTAATAATCATCATCCAAAATACACCTATACACCAAGTGAGTATTTCTATACCCCATTTTCATATTTTCACACTTTGGGGTGAAACATGTTACTTATTAACCATTGCACTTGTAAACACGTTGAATCTTGTAATCTTATGGCAATTTACTTGGGTGTTGTGATTAGTTGAATATTGTAGCTACCATGTAATGTCGAATACATGTACAATCATTAACTATTGCTAGCCTAGCGACGTCATAGATCTATGGGCCTGACAAGCCTGCTTGGTTGATCCAAGTACACTTAGCTAATCGTATATACTTGTAAACGTTTGAGAACTTGTAAAACTTTGTCAAGGTTTGATTTGCATTCTGTCTTACATCCGTAGTTACCTTTTCTCTAATTTACAACATAAATTGCCATCTTTTATATACTTATGTATTCAAAACTATAGAATGCTCACCAACAATATGTTGACCTTTTATTTTTAACATGTTTCAGGCAATAGCGTTATGTGGCTGTGAACAATCGTAACTCTCACGCCTCGACGATTCCGCCGTCAAGGTTGGGGTGTGACAGATTGGTATCAGAGCCCATAACTATAGGGATTTAGGTTATTAGAAATGGTGACCTAGACTATAGTTTATGCATGCACCTTATAGTATTTTATCTTGTAAATACATGGTTTGCATGTTACATAATGCTATGCCTTCTTATGTGTAATTTGATACCTTAGCATAGGATTGCCTAAACTTAGTTACTTGTCTCCCTAAACTTATCTTTGACTCTCCCCGAACATAAAACCTCTCAATCTTATTCTCGATGACACGTGGAATTGTATACTATTACTTATGATCTGGATCTTTAGACGTATGTCTAATCTATATCAATCTCATCAAGGTTTTGATTTCATGAACCAAAGAAATTTATGTGACACATAGACACCTGTATTCTGGATTTCCTGGCAAAAGGCCTTCGGGCTAAGGCAAGCATATCGTATAAATCTCATTGTGAGACCAGTTATGCTTACCTGGGGATTTCTGGGATGAGTGATAAACTATGGTCAATACACAAGTCTCCAAGGCAAATGGTCAATTTACCTTGACATGTCAACGATTCCAAATGGTAATGCGTTACCAAATGGAACCATCCTTTTGTATCTTAAAAATCCTTGAATCCTTGAACTGGTTTTATCATCAAAGTTTAAATACTTTCTCATTCTTAACCTAAATAATATTCCTGTTAATATTAAACCCATCCTACAACTCAACTCTTACATTTAAACGCTCACGTGTAACGTGAACATGGATTTCAATATACCTAAAGATAATGAGAATCTAAACCGTATTGTCTTTAAAACTTTAAACCATTACTTATGATTCCAAAATCCTCTTAAGGATGTGTCCCATAACTAAGAACATGCAATACGGTAGGTGGAATTCCTACATCTCGGGATACTTTGCTAATTGAATGATAACTTTGTCACCACTTATAAGTACGCGTGTCTTCAAGAAGGTTATGGTTGAGAAGTCCTTGTATTTTCCTTTCGATTGTGAATCGAAATTCACATCTCCTCATGGTGTTTAATCATTCTTGTCCTTGATTTCGCCTTCCTGATTTAAGATATCCAAGATTTGAACGTCATAACAAATCCTGTTACCTCGAACTGTGACCTAGAATTTTGTAAGTATGATTTTCCTTTTGGTTACATTGATGTAATTTGAAATTTTCTAAATTTCTAAGTGATATTCCTTTCCTATCGTTGTTAAGTCGAACCTTGAACCATCTGCACCATGGGAGATATAAGGGTTTGTAAGTCAATCTATGACTAAGAACGCTCGTACCTCCTAAATAATTCTAACTCATCAAAACAGGGGTGATTCTCTTACTTTGATGGTTCTCTATTCGTTTCGATAAATGGTTTCCAATTGTGTGTTTTATGAAATTTCATCCTCTGAATAAGGGCAATTTCCTCATCCGGAGGATTGACTTCAATTATTCTCATTGTAACTTGTACTTCACAAATGACATGATCTCACCAAAATAGGATTGAAACCCGTACTTGGTGGTAAATGTTAATCCTCGATTGTTTTCTTGTTATTATGGAACTCAATCATCAAGATAGGCATAATTTCATACCTTGATGATAATTTCATTTTTATGGATTGTATTTTCGCAAATGAATCGACCTCATCAAAGAAGGAGTGAGTTCTGGATTTTGATGAAGAAGTTCATCCTGTTATATTTTGTTTTTGTAAAACTTCATCGTTAAGATAGGAGTGATTTCCCTTACCTTAATGGTGAGTTACCTCGTCTTACTTATGTGGATCCTCAACAACGAGTTGGGATCGAACTTTTTGATTGGTAAGTTAGTGGTCATATCTTGGGAATACACCATCAAGTTAGGAGTGAAAACCACACCTTGATGACTAGTCTCATTTCTTGATCTTCAACTTACCATGGTTGTAACCAAGTGACGAGAAGCATGTAGTAACTTGACGGGTGAAACAATGTTAGTGTTTTGACCTATCAAGCCAAAGCATGATCTTTGAACTTGAAAGAAGACCCGGTCGTTTTAGGTTGATTTTGACTCCAACCTTGGAGCACTTAAATTCTTAAATCGATTTCTTCCCCTTATTTTTATTGATTTGATGTAGCTATATGGAACCATTTATTCCTCACTTATCAACTTTCATCTTGAGATATCATCAAACCCATAAGTATAATCCTCCTAAACAATCCTTTGTCAAATAAAGATATCATCGAATACCTCTCTTATTGTTTGATGAATTACGTATGCGATCTGCATTTGGAAAATTGTTACCTTGCAAAACGTGGTTACAAATACCTTTCTTATTGTTTGTATCACTTCTTGAATCGATTTTGAATCCATAACCTTGGAAATATTTAAAACTCTATCTTGAAATCGAACAACAAGACTCGTTATTATCCTCATTGCAATGTGGATATAATGGTTCATAAAATTTCGTAATTTGTGGTCATGGGTTTTGGCATAAAGGAAAAGGCGTAACTTGGCATGTGTCCAAGTGTTTTACCTTCACATATGACAAAACCTAACCTCCGTGTTCCCGTGAATCTCCTGTTTAATTTTTCATTCACTAAATGCATCTTATTTTAAATGTCATGATGACAATTGGTGCATTATAGACCGATTGGCTAAAAATTCAATTCGACCCATTATCTCACAACGTCGAGAAATTGACCTGTAACTATTTCAAATATTCGTATACCATGGTATGGCGTTGAAACATCGATCGTCATTTTGAACGATTGATTCACTCCCTGTTTTTAATAATATTCTTAACCATCGTTGTGAACTTATTTCAAGATCTTCGCATAGTGTATTATTCTTAGACCGATGGTTGATCAAAGGAGAAATACATATTCACAAGATATGCGTTAAGGTCGTTTCATATGGTGATATTTGGAATTTTTTAAATTCTGACGATTAACCTTTCTTATCATTGTTGGCCTCTTATTGATTTTTAGACATCACCTTACCATGAAATTATATTCTGGAAGTTGTGATTTATAAGTCTAATATAAGATGGTAACTCGCATCGCTTTCCAATATTTCATCTCAAAACGTCTCACATTTCACTAATAGGGTTCAAATTGGCATGCATTATGCCAAGAATCTTGTAAGATTCCATCAAGTGAAGCGTTTCATCTGTAATTAAACGTCAATCACTGTTAGTTTGAACACTTATCTTTCATTTTAACTCTTTTGCTCATTTAAGTTCATTATTAATTTCGAAACGAAATTCTTTAAAGTAGGGGAGACGGTAACATCTTGTATTAACGTTCATTCTTAATCAACGTGAAAGCTTATAATGTTAACTAGAAGTCACACACTTTAGGCTCTCTTTTTACCTCTAATGGCTCTGCCATTGCACATAAGTAAACACTAAAGAGGTCAGCTTAATCGATGATGAATTTTCTTCTTTTGGATACCTTATCAAAACCTGAAAGTTCTTCAAAGTGTACCTCAGAAAATGAGAACACAAACTGCATCAAGAAAGAAAAGGAGAATCACTATGATCTATCTGAGGCTTCGTGCTCATCTTCTGATTCACTTGAGAACGTGAGGATCAAACGTAATCCAAGCGTCCTCATCTTTTCGTCTCAGCCTCCTCGTGAACAAATTTCGGGACGAAATTTCCTAAAGTAGGGGAGACTGTAACATCTCGTATTTTCACGGCGCGTTAATAATAATAATAATAATAATAATAATAATAATAATAATAATAATAATAATAATGATAATAATAATAATAATAATACTAAAGATAATAATAATAATAATAATAATATAAATAACAATAATAATGATGATAATAATATAATAATAATAGCAAGAATAATAAAATAAAAATAATAATAATAAAGTCCAGGGGGGTGTTATGTCAATTTTAAAACTTAAAGTGAAAGTTTTAACATAAAATGTTAAAAGATGAAACTGCAGGGACCATTTGTGTAAATAATTAAAATCCTATCCTTTCTCTCTCTTCTTCCTCGATTTCCCGGCGGGTTTTTCCGGCCACCCTCCGGCCGGCGCCGGCGATCTCAAAACACCCAAATTACACGGTTTTAAACCCCACAACCGGTCCGAAATTCTTCTTGGATCCATTTCGAATTGGATTCCAACATAAAAGCGTGTGAATCAGTCAAACAAACGGTCACAAATTTCACTTTATTAACGGATCCTAAGCCAGCTCATAAACCCACTCAAACAACGGTCATAAACAAATTGATGCTATATAATTGATCATTCATCAGTTCCGAATCTACCAATACTCTCGAATTCATCTGAAACACACACAATCATCAATTTGATTCTCCCTAAGCCGTGGACCTATCTCGAACTCGTATCCATCGAATTCCACATCCATAACAGGTAATAAAACACTCTTTGGGTTCGTATTTACATGGGGAATCAAAGCCCCATGATTATTCCCACAAACAACATCGAATTGACCTTCGATTTTGGATCTGTTCATTTCTAGGGTTCATCGAATTTGGGGGTTTTGGGCGTCGATTGGTTAAAAGGAATTGAAACTAAATCAAGACAGGCGCAGACACCCTAGCCTGCTTGTAAAGCGCAAGAGGGAGAAGCAAGGGGTCACGGGTTCGAACCCGAGCCCCTGCTATTTTTTTTAAATAGACTTTTAAAGCTTTGAAAAAATTATAAAAATTTCTAAAAATTATAAAAATTAATTTTATAAACTCTGATTTTTTTTAAAGTCATCCAACAAATTTTTGTAAAATTATTTCTTTGAAACACTTAATTTTCATATAAAATATCAATTAACAAATATTATAGTTAGTTTATTTTTACAAAAATAAACTTTAAATAGCCAAAATCACTACGTTATTATTAGTCATTACGTATTCTTTCATTATGACAATTATAAAAATTTAATTTACATTTTATAAATTTAATCATGTTATAAGAATTTAATTTCTTATAAATTATTATAAAATGGATTAATTAAGTTTTCTTTTATTGTATAAAATATATACGATTTTGAGAACTAATCATATTTACAAAAACCCAAACTTCTATCGAAACCCTAGTACTCGTTAATTCATCAAACTTAATATTAAACTTAAGCCTGTAAATATATATGTACTTTTAGGTACCTTGTGAGGGATTTCGTTGGAACGATTATTCATATTCTTAATAATCATCATCCAAAATGCACCTATACACCAAGTGAGTATTTCTATACCCCTTTTTCATATTTTCACACTTTGGGGTGAAACATGTTACTTATTAACCATTGCACTTGTAAACACGTTGAATCTTGTAAACTTATGGCAATTTACTTGTGTGTTGTGATTAGTTGAATCTTGTAGCTACCATGTAATGTCGAATACATGTACAATCATTAACTATTGCTAGCCTGGCGACGTCATAGATCTATGGGCCTGACAAGCCTGCTTGGTTGATCCAAGTACACTTTGCTAATCGTATATACTTGTAAACGTTTGAGAACTTGTAAAACTTTATCAAGGTTTGATTGTGCATTCTGTCTTACATCCCTAGTTACCTTTTTCTCTAATTTACAACATGAATTGCCATCTTTTATATACTTATGTATTCAAAACTATAGAATGCTCACCAAAAATATGTTGACCTTTTATTTTTAACATGTTTCAGGCAATAGCGTTATGTGGCTGTGAACAATCGTAACTCTCACGCCTCGACGATTCCGCCGTCAAGGTTGGGGTGTGACAAACGATGCCCACGTACGCATGCTTATTCTCTCTACAATCTCTGAAGAGGCGTTTCAGCATGCTCAAGGTACTACCACCTCGAGAGATCTTTGGCTCTCACTAGAACGTGCCTACGCTCCCCATACCTCCTCACGTGAATACACACTGAAAACTCAGCTTTTGCGCATTGAGATGAAACCAGAAGAAACCTTCTTTGCTTACTTGACAAGGGCTCAGGAGTATGCTAATACCCTTGCCAACATAGGAGAGCCGATGAAGGAAAAAAATATCGCGATGCTTGTTGTTTCTGGTCTCCGATCAGAATACAATGGACTCAAGACTGCAGCACTCACCAAACAGTTAGCCCTCAACGAACTTCATGCCCTGTTTGCAGATCATGATTACATGCTTCAAAAGACAGCCCCTACCATACCTCCTACACAGGCATTCACAGCAGCTCTCAAACCACCATTCACAGCAGCCCTCAAACAGCCATCAGATGTTACTGCTACGCCATCCGATGCTGCTATCCAAGCTGTCCATCAGCTTGCGGCCCAACTAGGAGTTCAATTACAACTCCCCACCCAACCTCAAGACTTCTACACCAATCGTCCATCCAGCAATCGCAACAACAGGCAAAACAGTAACCGGGGACGAGGAGCCTTCAACCGTAATAATGGAGGTAACAAAAATCAATTTAGTTGGGCATCTAACCAGAACACTGTCTATGGTTCTTGTAACAGGTATGGCATTGGTCATATTCCATCTCAATGCCCCAATCGTGATCCATCCACCATTCGGCCTAGACAACAACCCTCGGCCAACTATGCCAACTACAGGTCATAGGGATCTCCTACTTGGCTTCCAGATACAGGCTCCAGTCATCATGTTGCACCAGACCTCTCCAACTTCGACACTTCTGAAGCATATCATGGCAGTGACAACCTTCTAGTTGGTAATGGTAAGGGCTTACCCATCTTACACATTGGCTCCAAACATTTCCATTCACCCACCCGTACCTTTAACCTTCACAAAATCCTTCATGTTCCCGACATTAAACAAAACCTCTTATCTGTTCAAAAATTCTGTCATGATAATAATGTTTATTTTGAGTTTCACTCTACCTTCTTTTCTGTGAAGGACAAGTCTACACACACTATCCTCCTCACGGGTCCAAGCACTGACGGGCTATACTCTTTCAAGCTCCCGTGTTCACAAGCTGTTCCTAAAGTAGCGTTTTCCATAAGACGAGCATCCTCCAACCTTTGGCATCAAAGATTGGGACATCCTCATCCACAACTTTTGAAGTCAATGCTATCTTTTTATCATTTACCTTTAGAAAAAGATGGTTCTCTTTCCTTTTGTGAATCCTGTTCAATTGGAAAATCTTCCAAACTACATTTGTTGAATTCTACCTTTCACAGTTCAAATGTGTTAGACGTTGTGCTTTGTGATGTTTGGGGTCCTTCTGCTATTACATCTATCGAGGGTCATAATTATTTCCTTTTGTGTGTTGATCATTATTCAAAATTCATGTGGTTTTTCCCATTCAAATTAAAATCTGAAGTTTTTGACTTATTTAAACAATTCATGATTATGGCCGAACGTCAGTTTAATACCAAACTCAAACAAGTTCAAACCGATTGGTGTGGTGAATTTCAGAATCTTTCCTCCTTTTTTTCGCTCCCTAGGGTCATTCACCGTCTTTCGTGTCCACATACTAGTGAACAAAACGGTATTGTGTAACGTCGACATCGCCATGTCGTCGAAACCGGTCTCACTTTGCTTGCTCATTCTCATGTACCACACCGTTTCTGGAATTACGCCTTTGACACGGAAACTTACCTTATCAACCGCATGCCCTCTCGTACCAACTCCTACATCTCACCTTTTGAACGTCTGTTTCATCTTCCTCCCGATTACTCGTTTTTACGAGTTTTCGGTTCTTAATGTTTTCCCCACCTTCGTCCTTACAACAAACACAAAATTGAGTTTCGCTCCATGTCGTGCGTTTTCTTAGGCTACAGCCCAGATCACCACGGCTATCGTTGTTTTGACCCTAAAAGTGACCGCATGTACATTGCCCGTCATTTTTGCTTCAACGAACTCTGTTTCCCATTTCACCAACTTACATCTACCCCACCTACAAAACCCCCAACCGATCCCTACATATCCGTTTATCCCGACCCACTCCCTTTCTTTGACACTACTACTACCACTATCCCCACTCCACCCCCACCACCACTGCCACCCCCACCACCTCCCACTATAAAGACTTATCAACGATGCCACAAAACTGCCGCAGCCCCTACACCAACTCCTACTCACACTCAACCACCCAACCCACCTCCTACTACGCCAAACAACCACCCAACACCCGTAACTACTACCTTCCAGCCCTCAGACCAAACGGCCCCACCCACTGCTCCCTGACAACGACCTTCCAACCTAAGACCTTCCTCTAAACCTACCAAACTATACAATCCAGCCTCATTCCACACCACTCCTCTTCCCCAAGACACTGTACCCACCTCCTTTACCGTTGCTAACAAATTACCACAATGGCGTGCTGCCATGGCTGATGAATACTCGGCTTTGTTGAGGAATGGGACATGGACACTGGTTCCTCGTGTTCCTAATTCCAATGTAGTTGACTGCAAATGGGTTTACAAGATTAGAGAGACCCACAAGGGACTATTCAACGATACAAAGCACGTTTGTATGCACGAGGCTTTCGACAACAGCCCAGTGTTGATTATGATGACACTTTCAGCCCAGTTGTAAAGGCGACCACCATTCGCCTCCTGTTATCTTTGGCAGTTACACAACAGTGGTCTCTTAGACAGTTGGATATTCAAAACGCATTCTTACATGGGGACTTAAAGGAGCGGGTCTATCTCCAACAACCACCGGGTTTTGTTGACCCGACAAAGCCGAATCATGTGTGTCTTCTCCACAAATCATTGTATGGGCTCAAACAAGCACCAAGAGCTTGGTTTCAACAACTATCCACACACTTTACAAGCTTGGTTTTCGTGGCTCCAAAACAGATCCATCTTTGTTTATCTACTCCTCGGGCCGCACCTTACTTTATATGCTTGTCTATGTTGATGATATAATTTTGACAGGTAATGATTCACAGGCAATTAACTCAGTTGTTCAGCACCTTGCTCGCACCTTCCCTGTATGAGACTTGGGTCGCTTATCCTATTTCTTGGGTATTGAGATTGCTCCTCAAGGAACAGACATTGTTTTATCTCAACAAAAGTATCTTTTGGAGCTGTTACAAAAGGCCGGTCTGTCAGACGCCAAACCTGTCTCCTCCCCTATCACCACTAACGCTAACTTGGCTCTTGGAGACAGCCCACCGTTTGACAACCCAATCAAATATCGGCAGATAGTTGGGGCTCTTCAATATGCAACCTTATCCAGACCAGACATTGCCTACGCCGTTAATAAGTCTGCCAATTTATGCACTCCCCGACGGAAAATCATTGGTCCACTGTCAAACGAATCTTACGGTATCTCAAAGGTACTATCTCTTATGGGCTGCTTATCTAACGACACTCCTCTTCCGTTCTACATGCCTATGCCGACTCCACTCACAATAGTCTGTCGGCTTTCTCTGATGCGGACTGGGCAGGTTGCCCAGATGACCGTCGATCCACGGGGGGATATGCTATCTATCTAGGCTCAAACCTTGTGTCCTGGTCTGCACGCAAACAGAAGACTGTCTCTCGGTCATCTACAGAGTCCGAGTACAAAGCCCTTGCAGACACAGTTGCCGAACTCATATGGCTACATGCTCTTCTAAATGAGTTACGTGTTCCAATTCGGTCCGCTCCCGTGTTATGGTGTGACAACTTAGGTGCTACATACTTATCAGCTAATCCTGTCTTCCATGCTCGTATAAAACATGTAGAGGTAGATTATCATTTTGTTCGTGAGAAGGTTGCTCAAGGTCAGCTTTCAGTTCAATTTATCACCACAGATGACCAGATTGCAGATGTCTTCACAAACCTTTATCTTCGCCAAGATTTTTGTTCTTACGATCCAAGCTAAGAGTCGCTCTCCGGCCTTAGCTTGCGGGGGGATGTTAGACAAATATTAGTTTGTATTTATTAGGCAATAAGTGTTAGTCAATAGTGGATCCATGATATAAGGATTAGGTTGAGTGGATCCATCCTTTAAGGATTATGTTTCTTTTATTTATGTTTCATGTCTTGTCTTATTGTCCTATATAAAGGACCTGCTGTTGTTTACACAGAATCACAAATACATTATAATTTTTATAAAGCAAAGTTAAATATTTTGTTCCAAAACAAACCGTTTTAAAAAAAATATTATTTTTAAAAAAACTATTATAACTCTAAACTTTAATTATTTCGGTTTATAAAAATTATATTTTTTAGAAACATTGATTTACAAGTATTTTATATTTTTAAAAAAGTTTGATGTTTTAAGAAAATATTATACTTTCATTTGTTTCCTTAGAAATCACATTTATAAAAAGATATATTTCTTAATTTATTAAAAGAGTATTTTTCATTTAATCAAAATTACATAATATAAATAGTAGTTAATTTAATTATTTAATAAGAGAAAGAAGCCGCAAAATTATAATTAGGATGTCTAAATTTATGAGAAGTGTCCACTAAAAACATTCTTTTATTATAGTAGATATATTAAGATATTATTGATATATACGGGGAAAAAATACCTGACAAAACAATATGAAGAGACATTCAACAAATATACTTGGTGCATGAAGAGGTATAAGGTTTTTCCGAGACGTTAAGTACATTAGTCATAGTAATTGGTTGTGGTCAGAGTGTCTTAGGTGCTGTTTGTTTCTGAAGAGGTAAAACGTCTGCGGTCTGCGGACCACATCTGCAGGAGAAGAGATGGACCAAATGTCTGCAGTCTGTAATAAGAAGACTGTTTGTTTTTTAAAATCTGCAAACTATTAAACCCTTGTTTCACACCCTTTATCTCCCCCTGCACATTCACCACACCCACTACCATCTCCACCACATCTTCACCGACGCCGACACCCGCCTTCGTCGGAGCCGCCCCATGCCACCCCACCTACGTCGGAGCACTTTCACAGACGTAGACCACCGCCTTCAAAACCGCCTTCACCGCCGACACCCACCTTCGCCCCCAAAATTCAACAACCGACACCCAACTTCCCCCTAATTTCAGTACACCATCTGCAACCTTCTTCAAAATCGAGATTCATTCATCTTATAGATCCATCAGAAAGATCCACAGGATCAACAATGTCAATTGATCCTTCGTTGGTTACTGAGATGGGACCTGATGGTCTCGTTCGTGAATCTCCGGTCATCGCTCACACCGAGCGGGTGCGTGTTGTATTTAGTGTCTATTGACTTGCTGTTGTTCGTAGGTTTTGATGATGATTATGTCGAGTATATTGATGATTATGTTTCCGTGTTGTTCGATTTGTTTCCAGATGATTGAAGAAGAGCAAATTCAATTGAGAAAGTACGTTTGATTCTACTAATGACTTGCATTTCGATTTTGAAGAAGGTTGAAGAAGGTTGCAGATGGTGGAGTTCGATGATGGGGTGTGGGTATTTGGGGGTTTGGGGTTGAAATGTGAAGAAGAGGTGGGAAGATTTCTGAAGACTTTAGTCCACCTCTTCTTGGAGAAGAGGTCACGCAGACCTTTTTTAATGAAATGTCTTCAGAAAAACAAACACTCTGCAGACCATAAACGTCTGCCCGCCTCTTTTTGGCGCAGAAAAAAGAGATTCAGAAGCTCTTTTTCAGAAAAACAAACACCACCTTACTATTTGATAGGGTCAACTTCAGCAACGTGACTATCCACACGATCACACCCAACCATTATGCTTGAGACCATGACATCACATGATCTTTGGACTTTACATTTATTCTTTGGTGTTGTGGGATCAAAAAACGATATAATTGCTTTGGATTAATCGACCATTTTCAATGACATTAAAGGGGTTGTACTCGGGTCATTATATTTTTACAAATGATACGAATAAACGAACATGGGTTTTATCTTACCAGCTGGATTTGTCCTGAGTATCTAACCTTCCTGAAGTCATTTACAAGTCCACAACCAAAGGATCAAAGAATATGGTATTTTAAAAAGTTCACGAATCAACAAGAAAAAATATCAAGCTAGCATTTGACGTCTTAAAGAGAAAGTGGCACACCACTACATTCCTTTTCACAATCATAAATATTTGTCTAGAAAGTATGAATGATAATTAGTAAATAATGAGAAAACAATCAAAAACTAAATGATCATTATCGTATCACTATCTCCCTTTTCACAAGTATAAATATCTGTCTTAGAATGATAATTAGTAAACAATCACCAAGAACTAGATGATCACTACCGTACTGCCACCCTTTTTCACCTTCACACAACGTTGATGTCGTTGCACATTTTCTCTATCACAACCCTACCGCACTCTCTGCTACTAATGGCCTAAGCCAAGTAAATATTTTAGCTTTTTTCTCAATTCTCTCTCATCCATGTAGCGGCACATAAATCATCCTTAAAACGCTTAAACGCATTTTGCAACAATCTCTAAATCTTTATTAATTAAATTCAAAATGAACCGACTAATCTAAAGTCCTTTATTTAATTCAATTTTTAAATAACTAATGTTTCATTAAATAGAAATTTACAAGGCTAGATAATATAAAAATAAAGAATATATGATTAAATAAAATTGAAAAAGTTAACTATCCGTATAGAGATGGCATATGTGTATATTCAATATAGTCGATGAGATTGGTTTGAAGGTTATTACAAGAGTCACTGCGTCGCAACTCCAAAAAAATATCATTATCGTCTTCTTCATCGAGTATATCATCATTAAATTTAAGATTGTCTGGGAAAAAATATTTTACAAGATATTTATGTTTTAATAAAAGTTCCTGAGTTTATGGTGTCTTCAACTTCGAATCCTAGCAAAGTGTTGGCGACTAAAATGAAGGATAATAATGATATTATTTATTTGTACGTATGATGCATGATCGTGTATGAAATTAAAGAAGGGTTTTAACGAAAGTAAAGTATTTTATTTATAAAAGGAAAATTGGTAACAAACGGTCCCAACTTTAACCTATTGGTAACCTTGGTCCCAACTTTACATTCGCTGGGGATAGTCCCAACTATTTATCTTTGTGTTGTCATCGGTCCCACTCTAACAGAATGTTAACTCCGTTAACTTTTGCTGACGTGGCAATCCAGCTGTCGTCCACGTGTAAACTAGGGGACCCATTTTTCTCCTTTCATCACAAACCACCTGTTGATACAGTTGACCAAACCAAACACATCACTACATTTGACCCAAAATCCCAAAATCTCCAAATATGTATATCGATTGCATTGATGAACAAAAATTGAGATTAACAATTGAAAATTGCTTACACAAGACTGTTTATAATGAGTTCACCCAGCATCTTCTTCCAATATTCTGCATCATTAATTGCAAACCCATTGGCGAGTGTGCTTTAACAACACCCAATTTGATGTAGATGCAATGAAGGGATCTTAAATGGGAAGAGCATTTACCTTATTGATTGAAACCGATTTTGATGATGCTTTGTGGGTATTGAAGGAGATCAATGGAAGTAGTTAAGACGATGAGATAAACACAAAATGTGTAAGATTCTTGTTATGGGGAGCAACAATGGCGACGGTGTGTGTCTGTGTGTGTGTGTGTGTTTTTGGAAGGTGTAGGAGAGGGGTGAAGGGGGGAGCAAACTCAGATAATAATACGAACAACAGATCAAGTAACCGTTCGATATCCCTCCGGTGACTCCGTTTTCGCTCAACGACGCCGGTGATTGCAGCATGTTCTCTGAGATTTGGATGTTTTTAGGGCATTTTGTGTCGATTGCGTCCTCCGCGTGCTGAATCCCCCAATAGAAGTTCGAGAGGACCGATTGTTCGGCGAAATCAAGGATTCGTGTGTGTGAGTGTGGAGATTTGAGGTGCAGGTGGATTGTAGGGTTTTGCGGATTTACGATCGGATATTAGCGAGTTTATGTGATGGTTTATTGAAGTGATTAGTAGGTTTAAGAGATTAGGGTTTATGGATTGATGGAGGTTGTGGATTGATGATGGTGATGATGATGAAGTTGAAGCCATTGGAGAGGTGAAGAAGAGATAAGAAGAGTGTGATGAAGAAGATGAAGATGATGAATCGATGATGATGATGATGATGATGATGATGATGAAAGGAGAAAAATGGGCCCCTAGTTTACACGTGGACGACAGCTGGATTGCCACGTCAGCAAAAGTTAACGGAGTTAACATTCTGTTAGAGTGGGACCGATGACAACACAAAGATAAATAGTTGGGACTATCCCCAGCGAATGTAAAAGTTGGGACCAATGGTTACCAATAGGTTAAAGTTGGGACCGTTTGTTACCAATTTTCCTTTATAAAACTAGAGCTCACTCAGTAACGCTAACTTTTATGTGTTTCCAGTTGGCAGGTAAGAGTTGCTGAGAATGGCACGGGGGCAGCTACTTGACATTTTTGGGATGACATCCATTCGTAATGCAATGATGTTTTTGTGATGTAATGCAATTATAATATTTTGTAACAGTTACTACATTGTATATTTTGCAAAAGCTGTCATTAATATATGAAATGGTTTTAAGTAATTCCGCTGCGATGTTTTACATAAATGTATATTTATGTATTATGTGCAATGATAGTCCAACTGTGAGGTGCCCGGAAACGGGGCCTTACAAGTTGGTATCAGAGCCAGGTTTAAGTAAAATGGGTAAATATTTTCAAAAGAAACCTAAACTTAAACTGAGAATGGGACAAAGGGGAGGGATGCCAGTCCGAGTAGCTACGTGCCATCAGGTATTTTCTTTGATATTAATCAGTATTATGTGCGCATGTTATTTGATCTATTTGCCCTTAGTAGATTTAGATACTGATGTAGTCAGGATAGGAAATGCTTGGGGTATGAAGAGTAAAGTAAGTGGCTAATCACAACTGCTCACTATAATTAGGAACTTACTATACTCAACATGAACTAAGCTATTACCTTGAATGACCATGTTAGTATTTGAATCTTATAGTAATTAGAGAATGGCGGGAGGTAGATCTTCTAAGGCTTCTAGAGGAGGAGCACTAGGAGGATCTGGTGCTGGACCACGGGTTATGAGAGGAAGGCCTATAGCTAAAGAAGTGGCTCATGAAGAGCCCGAGACCCCTCATCCGGAAGGTGGTGATAAGAGTGTTAACTTAAGGGCCTTGGTGAAGGAGGTTGTGGTAGAAGAGGTTCACCAGCTCATGCAGACGATCTTACCATCTGTGTTGACCGAAGTAATCAAGGCTGTAAGGGAAGGAGAAAAGAAGGAGAGGAACAGGTCCTCGGGAAGGGGAGAGCAAACAGAGACTGAGACGGTTGTCCCTACTGACGAGGAGGAGGAAGAAGAGCATGTGCCTAAGACAGCACGAGGCTGTAACTATGGGGTATTCCAAAGATGCAAGCCCCATACCTTTGATGGTAATGGCACTACTGCTGCTGCTCGCCGATGGGTAGAGAGATGGAAGTTATGCTCGACATTAGCGAGTGTAGGGAAGATCAGAAGCTGAAATTTGCCACTCATTTGTTTGTGGACTCGGCTCTATGTTGGTGGGACAACATTGTCCAAGCCAAGGGTAGTAGAGCGATTGGCAGAATGAGGTGGAGTGAGCTGAAAAAGTTGGTGATTGAAGAGTTCTGTCCTCATCGGGAGTTGGACAAGGTAGAAAGAAAGTTCCTGCAGTTGGAGGTGGGAACCATGACACATCAGTAGTACACCACCAAGTTCAAGGAAATGGCACGGCTGGTGCCGGATCAGGTGACGCCCTTGTCACGGAAGATCAAGAGATACATTTGGGGCTTGCCGACGGATATTCGCAAGCATATGATTGCCGCCCGACCGAGTACGTTTAGGTCGGTGATTGATTTGGCTAAAAGATTGTATGATGAGAGGGAGGCGACGATGGTTGAGGTGAAGAAGACTGGTGATGGTGACCGGAGTGGAACAGGAAACAGTTTGGGTGTGGCGGCTTTACCCCGAACAACAAGAAGGCGAAGGTGGATGATCGACGGGTGGTTGCAACAGGCTTGGGAACGAAAAAATGTGGTAAGTGTGGGAAGGAGCACGCTGGTGAGTGCAGGCTGGGGCTAAATGTTTGTTTCAAGTGCGGGAAGCCCGACCACATCTCTAGGGATTGCAGGACAGCAAGGTGCTTCAATTAAGGTGAAGCAGGTCACCTGAGCAGGGAGTGCAAGAAGCCGAGGGCAAAGAGTTCCGAAGCAGGGAAGAAGACCGAAACTGAAGGGCAAAGGGCAAGCGCCAGGGCATTCACAATGACTAGGGAGGAGGCTAGGACGGTCCCCGATGTTGTGTTAGATATTTTTCTAGTAAACCAAACTTTTGCTTCTGTGCTATTTGATTCAGATGCTGGTAATAGTTTCATTTCTGCTGCCTTTTGTGCTAAGCTGCTATTTGATGTAGAAACTGTCATAGTTAAGTCTACAAGGATTTCTGACTGAATTGAGGGTTGTGACATAGAATTAGAAGGTCATAAGTTTCCTGTTAAACCGTTCTTGATGACCTTAGGCGGTTTTGACGTAGTCCTAGGAATGGATTGGTTGGCGGACCACGAGGCGAACATTGTGTGTCGTAAGAAGATGATTCGATTAGTTACGCCCGATGGAAGTTCGGTGACGGTTTACGGTGATTGCGTCGCTACGATTCCGAATGTGATTTCGATGGCGGTGGCGGGAAAGTACATGCGACATGGATGTAATGCCTATCTGGCCTACGTAAAGGATGTGAACACGTTAACACCATAGTTGTCCGTTGTACTTGGGTGTGTGATTTTCCCGATATGTTCCCAGAGGAGTTAACATTGTGCCACCGGACCGCGAGATTGAATTCAAATCGACTTGATACCCTGAGCTCAGCCTGTGGTTAAGGCACCATGTCGGTTGGCTCCGACTGAGATGAAGGAATTGATGGAGAAACTGCAAGAGTTGCTCGATAATGGGTTCATTAGACTGAGTATCTCTCATTAGGGTGATCTGGTCTTATTCATAAAGAATAAGGACGGTAGTATGAGGATGTGTATTGACTACCGTGCATTGAACAAGTTGACAGTGAAGAATCGGTATCCATTATCGAGGATTGATGACTTGTTTGATCAGCTCCAAGGTGCCAATTGGTTCTCAAGGATAGATCTTCGATCTGCCTACCATCAATCGAAGGTGAAGGAGCAAGACATCCCTAAGACAGCTTTTCGCACGCGTTATGTACACTACGAGTTTCTCGTTATGTCTTTTGGTTTGACTAACACGCCAGCTGCTTTTATGGATTTGATGAACCGAGTGTGTCGCCGATGTTATATAAATCAGTGATCGTGTTTATTGATAATATCCTGATTTATTCGAGAAGTGAGGAAGAACATGCCAGCCACATACACGAGATATTGGAGACACTTATGAGAGAGAAGTATGCGAAATTCTCAAAGTGTGCTTTTTGGTTGCGCGAAGTTCAGTTCTTAGGTCACGTGGTAAATCCCGAGGGGATTATGGTAGACCCGGCAAAGGTGGAGGCGGTAATGCAATAGAAGTCTCCAAAGACACCATTCGAAATTTGTAGTTTCTTGGGATTGGCGGGGTATTATAGGAGATTCATCCAAGACTTCTTCAAGATAGCTTCTCCGTTGACTAAGTTGACCCGCAAGGATGTGAAGTTTATATGGGGTCAGGATTAGGAGAAGGCTTTTGAGGAGTTAAAAGCAAGGTTGACTCAAGCTCCTGTCTTGTCATTACCTGAAGGAGTGAGGATTTGGTGGTCTATTCAGATGCTTCTTACTCGTGGGGTTGGGTTGCGAACTGATGTAGCGAGGAAAGTTATAGCTTATGCATCTTGACAATTGAAAGTTCATGAGGTCAATTACCCTACTCATGACTTAGAGCTAGCAGCTGTGGTATTTGCATTAAAGATTTTGAGGCACTACCTATAGGGGACGAAATGCATAATCTTCACGGACCACAAGAGCTTGAAGTACTTCTTCGAGCAGAAGGATATGAACATGAGGCTGGCGATGATTAGAGCTCATAAAATATTATGATTACGAGATCCACTACTATCCAGGCAAGGCCAACGTGGTGGCCTATGCCCTTAGCCGAAAGGAGAGGCCCGAGCCGATTCGAGTGAAGGTATATCAGCTAGTGATGATCGCAGACGTGATGACGCGGTCAAGGAATTTCAATACGAGGCTTTGAAAGAAGATCATCTTAACTCCAAAAGGATGAAAGGTCTAGTCGTAGAATTAGGTGAAAACACTCTCGGTGTTAGAACCTGATTTGGACGGATATGGATTCCTCGTTATGGGGATCTACGGGGAAGGATCATGGACAAGGCTCATAAGACTAGATACTTCATTCATCCTGGTGCCACCATGATGTATCAAGACATGAAGAAAGACAACTGGTGGTCGGATATGAAACGTGATGTGGTGGAGTATGTAAATAAGTGCTTTACTTGTTTGTAAGTGAAGGTGGAGCATCAGAAGCTATACGGGAAAATCCAACCTTTGGATATACCCGAGTGGAAGTGGGAACATATCACCATGGACTTTATCACGAAGTTACCGCGACCGCGAGAAGGTATGATGCCATATGGGTGATAGATGATCGTTTGACAAAGAGTGCTCACTTTCTACTGATCCGAGAGACGTATTCCTCCGAAAGATTAGCGGATTTATTTATCAAGGAGATTGTAGCTCGTCATGGTGTACCGGTGTCTATTGTATCGGATCGTGACACCCGTTTTACATTGAATTTTGGAAGAGATTCCATGATGTGATGGGGCGAGGCTACACATTAGCACGGTTTATCATCCTCAGACAGATGGATAATCTGAGAGGACGATACATGTCACACCCCAACCTTGACGGCGGAAACGTCGAGGTGCGAGGGTTAAGATTGTTCACAGCCACATAACGCTATGTTAAAGTATAAAATGCCATTAATCAATTGTTTTCGAAATCACATACATCAATGTCTCAAAATAAATCAAATGAAAACAAGAATCCAATTGTCTTTATTAAGCCTAGGTCCATGTTCTAGGTTTAAGCATTCCTTCAATCATTGCTAAGCTTGCACATTACCTGAAACATGTTGAAAATAAAGTCAACTAACTAGTTGGTGAATTCTCATGGTTTTAAATACAATAAGTATACAAAATGTGGCAATTCTAGTCAATGGTCACAAGATAGCAAGTATATAGAACATGCATAGTTACAATCAAGCCTCGACTGAATAATATGAATAAGCATGATTAGCTAAGTGTACTTGGTTCCCTAGTGCACAAGCATACGGCTCCTAGGAGTCGACAATACATCGACTTTAGCACCAAATAGGCTTGTCAGGCCCAAAGATCTAAGACTTCGCTAGGCTAGCAATAGTTAATGATTGCACACGTATGTCACATCTCATATAATACTTAACATATCCAAACAACCACGACTATGTAAAGAATTGCACGTGTGTAATAAGTATCAAAGCGTGTATTGTAAGTTTGTATAAGCAACATGTTTCACCCTGAAAGATGTGAAATAATCGTAAAGCGGGCATAAGAACTCACATGTTTAATAAAGGAGACTTGTAGACGAAATGAGAATAACCACGAATAAGATTTCCAACACAAACGTCACAACGCACCTAAACGAAATAAAGTAGCGCGTTATAATTTGTTTGATGATTAATTGTAGGTCTAATAGGATTTAATATTATTCGTATTTATTACATGTTAATAACGTGATCGGTTAAATGAAACGAATGAATTTTTATCCTTGGTATAATCAATTGTTGCGCGTAAGAGAAAGAATAAATAAGTTGATTTAATTGTACGTTGAACCGATTTATAAGGATTATAATAATGATTTAGCTATTATAAGGAACTATATATAACATATATATATTTATAGGTATAAGAATTAAACAATTTAATTGTTTGAATATATATTAATATATATACTAAACAATTATAATATTGTGTATAATAATCATAATAAGTGATTTAACTATTAAAAGAACAATATATAATATATATACATATATAGGTATAAATAACTAAACAATTTAATTGTTTGCATAGATATATAAATATACATACTAAACAATTATAATATCATATTAAGTGATTTAGTTATTAAAAGAACTATATATAAAAATATATATATATGGTATAAGTACTAAACAATTTAATTATTTAAAATATATATATACATATACAAGTATTTCTTTTGTATTTTTAAAACTAAAATTATGTATTTATAAATACACAAGTATTTTATAAAAATTAATTTAGTCACAATTAATTAAACAAAAATAAGAAAATTAATCTGCATTTTATAAAATTAATTTTAGAAATTTTCAGAATTTAAAAAGGTTAAAGAAATGAAAGAAAAGAAAAAAAATCGGAAAAAGAAAAACAGGGGAGGGGCTGCCCGGGGTCGAACCCGGGGCTCCCTTGTATTACGGAGCGTAGGAACCAGTGAACCAGGGCCAAGGCCTTGGTTTCACTTTGGTTTCTTTTGATTTTAAACACTGTTTCCCCGTTTTCCCCAATTCGAATAAGATGAACCCTAGTTTCACAGATCCTCAATTGACCCTCGATTCGGTGTTAGACACCCAATCATCATAGGGCTTTTGATCCTTGGATCAAAACGAGTAGTTAACAGGTTTTGATTACCTGTTTGGATGAGAGAAAAGGTGATTTCGAGTGTGGTTTAGGTTTCGGGTTTCTTGGTTTGGGGTTTTCTGATCGAAAGATTTTCTTGTGAAATTGGAGGTTCAGGGAGTTTAGGAACTCCACAATGAACCGAAAGACCACAATATAGCTTTGATTTCATGGATTCGAGCTTAACTCGTTTGATATTGAAACCGCGTTCCCGTTTACCAAATTTATCGATTATGAGCTGTAATTTTACGATTCTGATTGATTAATTGATTGATTAATCCGCGTGTTAAGTTTAGTGTGATTAATTTGATTGATTTCGTGTATTTGGACGAGATTTGATTCGAGGTTCATCGCGGTTTTGATTCGGAGAGACGAACGAGCGGGAAAGTCAAATTTAATTGGGGCTCGGGTTCGAAACTAGGGGTCGAGCGAGTTGGGGGTTTAATTTGGGGTCAATTCGGTTTAAAATGGGGTTTTGGGGCTTCGCCAGAGCTCGCCGGAGTCCGGCTGCCGGAAAATCGGGGGTGGGGGGATTTGGTTTGGGAATTTACACCAATGGTCCTGCTTTTTCCAAGTTTGTTATTTTATGTATTAACTTTTGTTCAAATTTTCAAAATGCCAAATCAACCCCCTGCACTTTTAATTCTAAGTTTTATTATCATTATTATTATTAACATATATTATATTATTATTATTATTATTATTATTATTATTATTATTATTATATCATCATCATCATCATCATCATCATCATCATCATCATCATCATTATCATCATCATCATCATTATTATTATTATTATTATTATTATTATTATTATATATTATTATTATTATTATATTATCTATTATTATTATTTTTAGTATTATTATTTAAAAAAATTTACTAAGGATGTTACAAATTGCATAAATAAAATGAGCACAAAAATACCGGATGTTACAGTCTCCCCAACTTAAAAGAATTTCGTCCCGAAATTAAGAATCAAAAGGGGTTACAAAAATAAGAAGGGTACGTCTTCTTCATATGTTCTTCACGCTCCCAAGTAAATTCCGCTCCTCGTTTGTTCTCCCATCGAACCTTTACAATTGGGGTCGTAGAGGTCCTAGTCTTCTTCATAATCCGATCCATGATTTCGACGGGTTTCTCAACGAAGTGTAGTGACTCGTCGATCTGAATGTCTTCCAATGGTACATGCAAATTATCGTCGGTCAGACACTTCCTCAGATTCGAGACGTGGAAGACCGGGTGAATTCCGCTAAGGTCGGAGGGTAGTTCTAGTTTGTAGGCCACTTTCCCGATTCTTTTCAGAACCTTAAAAGGCCCTACAAACCTCGGAGCTAACTTGCCTTTCCTTCCAAAGCGAACCACACCCTTCCACGGTGAGACCTTGAGAAGGACCATCTCCCCAACTTGGAATTCCAGTGGCTTGCGACGTTTATCCGCGTAGCTCTTCTGTCGACTCCTGGCCACTTCCAGGTTCTTGCGGATGATAGCGACTTTGTCGGTCGTCTCTTGTATGAGCTCGGGACCGGTAATAAGATTCTCGCCAATGTCGGTCCAGCAGATTGGTGAACGACACTTACCACCGTAAAGTGCTTCAAACGGTGCCATTTGGATGCTTGAGTGGTAACTGTTGTTATAGGAGAATTCTGCGAGCGGCAGGTGTGTATCCCAGTCGCCCCCAAAATCAAGGACACAGAGACGTAACAGGTCTTCCAGGGTTTGGATCGTCCGCTCGGTTTGGCCATCGGTTTGGGATGGTAAGCCGTGCTTAAATCCAATTGCGTACCCAGAAGTTCTTGCATAGTAGACCAGAAGTGAGAAGTGAATCGAGCGTCTCAGTCGGATATAATGTGAAGAGGCACACCATGACGGCTTACGATCTCGTCAATGTAAATCCGGGCTAACCTTGATGTCTTATACGTGTCGCGTATGGGTATGAAATGTGCCGACTTGGTCAATCGGTCGACGATTACCCATATGCTATCGTGCCCGCGAGATGTCCGAGGTAACTTGGTTATGAAGTCCATGGATATATGTTCCCACTTCCACATGGGAATTTGGGTTGTTCGACTAATCCACTTGGACGTTGATGCTCCGCTTTAACCTTCGTGCATGTAAGGCATTTAGCAACATAGGTTGCTACGTCTCGTTTTCATCCCGGGCCACCAATATTGACTCCGCAAGTCCATGTACATCTTATCGGAGCCCGGGTGAATAGAATAACGAGTCCGATGTGCTTCGTTCATGATAGAAGCCCGAAGGTTATTGCGTTTGGGAATCCAGATTCGGTTTGCGAAATACATTAACCCATTGGCTTTTGTTTCCAATTGGGCTAAGAGATTTGGCTCGAGCTCTTCCTTCATACTCCCTTCGATTTGCACCGCTTGCTGTGCTTCTCGAATACTTGCCTCGATGTCACAATCGATCTTTAAGTTCTGCAATAACACTGTAGCATTGTTGACATCGAGTCGGACTTCAGTGTCAAACTCTCCCAATGTATCGAACCATTGGCGTCGGTCGCGAATCTCTTGAACGGAAACCATCTTTTGATGCGTCTTTCGACTCAATGCATCGGCTACGACATTTGCCTTGCCGGGATGGTAGCGGATATCACAATCGTAGTCGCTAATTAGTTCCACCCAACGACGTTGCCTCATATTGAGGTCCTTCTGATTGAAAACGTGTTGGAGGCTCTTGTGGTCCGTGTAGACTATACATTGCGTGCCGTATAGATAGTGTCTCCAGATTTTCAAAGCAAAGACCACCGCTCCGAGCTCGAGATCGTGCGTCGTATAATTTACCTCGTGAACCTTCAATTGTCTCGAGGCATATGCGATGACCTTTCCCCGTTGCATGAGAACACAACCAAGGCCTTGCTTCGACGCGTCGCAGTATACCGTGAAGTCGTCATTCCCCCGGTAGCGTCAGAATAGGAGCATTGCACAACTTGTGCTTCAGTGTCTCAAACGCCTCTTCTTGCTCGGCCTTCCACTCGAAAGGCTTGTTCTTCTGAGTCAAGGACGTGAGTGGCTTTGCGATTTTTGAGAAGTTGGCAATAAATCGCCGGTAATACCCGGCTAGACCAAGAAACGATCGAACTTCTGTCGGAGTTATGGGAGCACTCCAATTCTTTACGGCTTCAACCTTCGCAGGGTCGACGTGAATTCCTTGACTATTCACAACGTGCCCTAAGAACTGTACTTCTTCAAGCCAAAACTCACATTTCGAGAATTTCGCGTACAGTTGTTCCTTCTTCAACAGTTCGAGGATTTGACGGAGATGAAGTTCATGATCGGAGCGAGACTTGGAATAAATAAGAATGTCGTCAATGAAAACGATTACGAACTTGTCTAGGTATGGCTTGCACACCCGATTCATAAGATCCATGAAGACCGCTGGAGCATTGGTTAAGCCGAAAGGCATAACCATGAACTCGTAATGCCCATACCGAGTGCGGAATGCAGTCTTTGGAATATCGTCGTCGTGGACTCGCAGTTGGTGATAACCCGAACGCAAGTCGATTTTTGAAAAGATTGCAGCTCCTTGAAGTTGGTCGAAAAGATCGTCGATACGAGGAAGAGGATACCGGTTCTTGATGGTCAACTTGTTGAGCTCGCGGTAATCGATACACATACGGAAAGACCCATCTTTCTTCTTCACAAATAAGACAGGTGCACCCCAAGGAGAAGAACTAGGGCGGATAAACCCCTTCTCGGATAATTCCTGGAGTTGGCTAGAGAGTTCTTGCATTTCCGATGGTGCGAGTCGGTAAGGTGATTTAGCCGCGGGGCTTGCTCCCGGAATCAAGTCGATTTTAAACTCTACTTCGCGTACGGGAGGTAACCCGCTAAGATCATCGGGAAAGACCTCAGGGAATTCTCGTACAACTGGAACATCTTTGAGTTCCTTCTCCTTGGCCTTGGTGTTGACTACATAGGCCAAGAATGCCGGATAACTCTTACTTAGGCATTTCTGAGCCTTAGTACATGACATAAGCTTGAGACCTTTGGAGGACCGTTCACCGAACACCTTATCGTGTCACCGGAGGGTAAGGGCATGCGAATACACTTCTCGAAGCAGATGATCTCGGCATGGTTCTTGGATAACCGATCCATGCCAATAATAACGTCGAAGCTTCCAAGCTTCATTGGAATGAGGTCGATAAGAAATTTATGGTTGTCGAGGCACAATAGACAATCGCGGATAACCACGTCGACGGTGATGGGTTCTCCATCAGCAACTTCGACGGTGAGAGGTCTCTCTAGATTTGAGCGAGGTTTAGAAAGTGTCGGCTCGAACTCTAAGGAAACAAAACTTCTATCGGCGCCCGAATCAAATAATACGTATGCATAGGTGTCATTAATAAGAAACATACCTGTATAGGTTTTAAAGGTACTTAAGGACACAAGTAAGGAATTTTAAGAGAAATTCTATGGAGATAGGGTTGCAATTTTTACGTACCGTTCACCACCTCGTTGTTCGCCTGAGCTTGGTTCGCGTTGATGTTGAAAGCACATCCACGAGCTTGTGGAACATTGCCCACAAGACGAGGGCACTGGGGTCGGTAGTGACCTGGTTCTCCACAGTTGTAGCAGACCCGATTTGGTTCCGTCACTGCGTTTCCCAATGCTCGGCGACACGTTGCCACAAGGTGCCCGTACTTGCCACATAGTGTGCAGATGCGACACGGAAGGTTTCCCGGATGATGGTACCTACACGTGTTGCACATAGGTAGAGGGCCTGCATAAGCCCTTGCCACGGGCACTTGTGCGGCCGGTGTAGCCCCGGTAGTACACTGTCTTTGGGGCGGTTTAGGAGCAGCCACGCGTAGTTCCGTGCCGGTACAAACTTCCGTTTCTTGTTTTCAGGCTTGACCTCCTTGACCTCCTCGGGGGTCGTCTTCTCAGTCTTCTTGGCACCCTTTGCAGACATAGTGCCCGCTCGGATGTGGTTCTCCGTCAGCTGTGCAGTGATAGTGATGGCTTCTTCCAAAGTTGCGGGTCGACTACCCACAACGGCATCCTGGATCTGAGGCGGCACCCCCTTAATAAATTTTTCCACATTACGGGAAACAGTATCTACCATGTGTGGCAGCAGTATACTCAGTTCATGATGACGGGTAGAATAAGCCAGATGGTTCCCGCCATCCTGTTTCAGGTTCCAGAATTCCTCCTCCAGTTTCTGGATTTCACTTCTCGGGCAAAACTTGGCGATGGCTATGTTTTTGAATTCCTCCCAAGTTAAAGCCAAGATTGCATCGGGGCCTCGGTTCCTCTTTTCACTGTTCCACCACGTTAAGGCCCGTTGCTGCAGCATACTGGTGGCATACCTTACTTTGAGTGCTTCGGGGCACTCACAGTTGACGAAGGTGTTCTCCATCCCCTCAAACCATTCTAGCAGACCGGTGGCACCTTCCTTGCCACTATAACTCGGAGGCTTGCATGAACTAAAGTGCTTGAAGGTGCAAGATTGGTTGTTACGCCGTTGGTTCGCACTATTTTCCCCTTGGCCATTGCTGTTGTTCGTGACGTTTGCGATCATAGTGCTGCTGAGTTCAGCCACCATGGTCGGGATGACCGCAGCCATTTGCCGCAATCATTTGCCGGGCAATCATGGTAGCAAGCTTACGGCCGGATCTTCCTCGGTTTCCGTGGTAGCGAGACATGCTGGAAAAATACAAACTGGGTTAGGATCGGTTAAAGGATAATAAGGATGGGCAATTAAGGTAAGAATCATGAATTATACGGAATGATTCCATTTGGTGACGCATCACCATTTGGAAACGTTGACACGTCAAGATGAATTGACCCATTCACCTCAGAAACTCGTGTATGTTGGTCATAGTTTATCACTCATCCCGGAAATCCCCAGGTAAGCATAACTGGTCCCGTAGGATTTATGCGAAATGCTTACCTTAGCCGAGGGCCTTTTGCCAGAAAATCCAGAATACAGGTGTCTATGTACCACACTAGTTCTTTGGTTTATGAAATAAAAATCTTGATGGGATATTTACAAGATTAGACATAAAGTCTAAAGAATTCCTATCAATAGATTCTACTTGGAGACGAGAATAAGTTTAAGAAATAGTAACTGTCGGGGAGAATTAACATTTAAGATAAGTCTAGGGGAGACGGGTAACAATATGTAATCATGTAGAAAGGCACCTATGCTAAGGCATCACATTGCCATAATGATGCATACATAATGATGCATAGCGTTAGGCAGCATGCAAACAATAAGTATGTATTCATAAGAATACTATTCTATAAGGATCATGCATAAACTATAGTCTAGGTCACCATTTCTAATAACCTAAATCCCTATAGTTATGGGCTCTGATACCAATCTGTCACACCCCAACCGTGACGGCGGAAACGTCGAGGTGCGAGGGTTAAGATTGTTCACAGCCACATAACGCTATGTTAAAGTATAAAATGCCATTAATCAATTGTTTTCGAACATCACATACATCAATGTCTCAAAATAAATCAAACGAAAACAAGAATCCAATTGTCTTTATTAAGCCTAGGTCCATGTTCTAGGTTTAAGCATTCCTTCAATCATTGCTAAGCTTGCACATTACCTGAAACATGTTGAAAATAAAGTCAACTAACTAGTTGGTGAATTCTCATGGTTTTAAATACAATAAGTATACAAAATGTGGCAATTCTAGTCAATGGTCACAAGATAGCAAGTATATAGAACATGCATAGTTACAATCAAGCCTCGACTGAATAATATGAATAAGCATGATTAGCTAAGTGTATTTGGTTCCCTAGTGCACAAGCATACGGCTCCTAGGAGTCGGAATACATCGACTTTAGCACCAAATAGGCTTGTCAGGCCCAAAGATCTAAGACTTCGCTAAGCTAGCAATAGTTAATGATTGCACACGTATGTCACATCTCATATAATACTTAACATATCCAAACAACCACGACTATGTAAAGAATTGCACGTGTGTAATAAGTATCAAAGCATGTATGTGTAAGTTTGTATAAGCAACATGTTTCACCCTGAAAGATGTGAAATAATCGTAAAGCGGGGCATAAGAACTCACATGTTTAATAAAGGAGACTTGTAGACGAAATGAGAATAACCACGAATAAGATTTCCAACACAAACGTCACAATGCACCTAAACGAAATAAAGTAGCGCGTTATAATTTGTTTGATGATTAATTGTAGGTCTAATAGGATTTAATAATTATTCGTATTTATTACATGTTAATAACGTGATCGGTTAAATGAAACGAATGGATTTTTATCCTTGGTATAATCAATTGTTTGCGCGTAAGAGAAAGAATAAATAAGCTTGATTTAATTGTACGTTGAACCGATTTATAAGGATTATAATAAGTGATTTAGCTATTATAAGGAACTATATATAAACATATATATATTTATAGGTATAAGAATTAAACAATTTAATTGTTTGATATATATATATAAAATATATACTAAACAATTATAATATTGTGTATAATAATCATAATAAGTGATTTAACTATTAAAAGAACAATATATAAATATATATACATATATAGGTATAAATAACTAAACAATTTAATTGTTTGCATAGATATATAAATATACATACTAAACAATTATAATATCATATTAAGTGATTTAGTTATTAAAAGAATATATAAATATATATATATAGAGGTATAAGTACTAAACAATTTAATTATTTAAAATATATATATACATATACAAGTATTTCTTTTGTATTTTTAAAACTAAAATTATGTATTATAAATACACAAGTATTTTATAAAAATTAATTTAGTCACAAATTAATTAAACAAAAATAAGAAAATTAATCTGCATTTTATAAAATTAATTTTAGAAATTTTCAGAATTTAAAAAGGTTAAAGAAATGAAAGAAAAGAAAAAAAATCAGAAAAAGAAAAACAGGGGAGGGGCTGCCCGGGGTCGAACCCGGGGCTCCCTTGTATTACGGAGCGCAGGAACCAGTGAACCAGGGCCAAGGCCTTGGTTTCACTTTGGTTTCTTTTGATTTAAACACTGTTTCCCCGTTTTCCCCAATTCGAATAAGATGAACCCTAGTTTCACAGATCCTCAATTGACCCTCGATTCGGTGTTAGACACCCAAATCATCATAGGGCTTTTGATCCTTGGATCAAAACGAGTAGTTAACAGGTTTTGATTACCTGTTTGGATGAGAGAAAAGGTGATTTCGAGTGTGGTTTAGGTTTCAGGTTTCTTGGTTTGGGGTTTTCTGATCGAATGATTTTCTTGTGAAATTGGAGGTTCAGGGAGTTTAGGAACTCCACAATGAACCGAAAGACCACAATATATAGCTTTGATTTCATGGATTCGAGCTTAACTCGTTTGATATTGAAACCGCGTTCCCGTTTACCAAATTTATCGATTATGAGCTGTAATTTTACGATTCTGATTGATTAATTGATTGATTAATCCGCGTGTTAAGTTTAGGTGTGATTAATTTGATTGATTTCGTGTATTTGGACGAGATTTGATTCGAGGTTCATCGCGGTTTTGATTCGGAGAGACGAACGAGCGGGAAAGTCAAATTTAATTGGGGCTCGGGTTCGAAACTAGGGGTCGAGCGAGTTGGGGGTTTAATTTGGGGTCAATTCGGTTTAAAATGGGGTTTTCGGGGCTTCGCCAGAGTTCGCCGGAGTCCGGCTGCCGGAAAATCGGGGGTGGGGGATTTGGTTTGGGAATTTACACCAATGGTCCCTGCTTTTTCCAAGTTTGTTATTTTATGTATTAACTTTTGTTCAAAGTTTTCAAAATGCCAAATCAACCCCCTGCACTTTTAATTCTAAGTTTTATTATCATTATTATTATTAACATATATATTATTATTATTATTATTATTATTATTATTATTATTATTATTATTATTATTATTATTATTATCCTTATTATTATTAATTATCATTATTATTATTATATTATTATTATTATTATTATTATTATTATTATTATTGTTATTATATTGTTATTGTTATTGTTATTATTATTATTTCATTATTATTATTATTTTACTATTATTATTATTATTATTATTATTATCTATTATTATTATTGTTAGTATTATTATATAAAAAAATTACTAAGGATGTTACAAAATTGCATAAATAAAATGAGCACAAAAATACCGGATGTTACAGTCTCCCCAACTTAAAAGAATTTCGTCCCGAAATTAAGAATCAAAAAGGGGTTACAAAAATAAGGAAGGGTACGTCTTCTTCATATGTTCTTCACGCTCCCAAGTAAATTCCGCTCCTCGTTTGTTCTCCCATCGAACCTTTACAATTGGGGTCGTAGAGGTCCTAGTCTTCTTCATAATCCGATCCATGATTTCGACGGGTTTCTCAACGAAGTGTAGTGACTCGTCGATCTGAATGTCTTCCAATGGTACATGCAAATTATCGTCGGTCAGACACTTCCTCAGATTCGAGACGTGGAAGACCGGGTGAATTCCGCTAAGGTCGGAGGGTAGTTCTAGTTTGTAGGCCACTTTCCCGATTCTTTTCAGAACCTTAAAGGCCCTACAAACCTCGGAGCTAACTTGCCTTTCCTTCCAAAACGAACCACACCCTTCCACGGTGAGACCTTGAGAAGGACCATCTCCCCAACTTGGAATTCCAGTGGCTTGCGACGTTTATCCGCGTAGCTCTTCTGTCGACTCCTGGCCACTTCCAGGTTCTTGCGGATGATAGTGACTTTGTCGGTCGTCTCTTGTATGAGCTCGGGACCGGTAATAAGATTCTCGCCAATGTCGGTCCAGCAGATTGGTGAACGACACTTACCACCGTAAAGTGCTTCAAACGGTGCCATTTGGATGCTTGAGTGGTAACTGTTGTTATAGGAGAATTCTGCGAGCGGCAGGTGTGTATCCCAGTCGCCCCCAAAATCAAGGACACAGAGACGTAACAGGTCTTCCAGGGTTTGGATCGTCCGCTCGGTTTGGCCATCGGTTTGGGGATGGTAAGCCGTGCTTAAATCCAATTGCGTACCCAGAAGTTCTTGCATAGTAGACCAGAAGCGAGAAGTGAATCGAGCGTCTCAGTCGGATATAATGTGAAGAGGCACACCATGACGGCTTACGATCTCGTCAATGTAAATCCGGGCTAACCTTGATGTCTTATACGTGTCGCGTATGGGTATGAAATGTGCCGACTTGGTCAATCGGTCGACGATTACCCATATGCTATCGTGCCCGCGAGATGTCCGAGGTAACTTGGTTATGAAGTCCATGGATATATGTTCCCACTTCCACATGGGAATTTCGGGTTGTTCGACTAATCCACTTGGACGTTGATGCTCCGCTTTAACCTTCGTGCATGTAACGCATTTAGCAACATAGGTTGCTACGTCTCGTTTCATCCCGGGCCACCAATATTGACTCCGCAAGTCCATGTACATCTTATCGGAGCCCGGTGAATAGAATAACGAGTCCGATGTGCTTCGTTCATGATAGAAGCCCGAAGGTTATTGCGTTTGGGAATCCAGATTCGGTTTGCGAAATACATTAACCCATTGGCTTTTGTTTCCAATTGGGCTAAGAGATTTGGCTCGAGCTCTTCCTTCATACTCCCTTCGATTTGCACCGCTTGCTGTGCTTCTCGAATACTTGCCTCGATGTCACAATCGATCTTTAAGTTCTGCAATAACACTGTAGCATTGTTGACATCGAGTCGGACTTCAGTGTCAAACTCTCCCCAATGTATCGAACCATTGGCGTCGGTCGCGAATCTCTTGAACGGAAACCATATTTTGATGGTTCTTTCGAATCAATGCATCGGCTACGACATTTGCCTTGCCGGGATGGTAGCGGATATCACAATCGTAGTCGCTAATTAGTTCCACCCAACGACGTTGCCTCATCAGGTTCGTGCACAATGTTCGGGGCATTGTTATCGATCCGTACGAAAATGAAAGAATGACGTAACGTACGAAAAGAAAGTATGAAAGTAAAAGAACGATGTAAAGTATGATACGAAAGTACGAGAATGAAAGTAAGAGATGATGAAACGTATGAAAATACGAAAGAATGAACACGAAAGAGAATATAAACGAAATGAATGAATGTATGAACATGATAATGAAAGATAATGAATGGTAATGAAGGATAATAATGATATTATCTATTTGTACGTATAATGCATGATCGCGTATGAATTAAAGAAGGGTTTTAACGAAAGTAAATATTTTATTTATAAGACTAGAACTCACTCAGCAACGCTGACTTTTATGTGTTTTCAGTTTGCAGATAAGAGTTGTTGAGGATGACACGGAGGCAGCTACTTGGCATTTCTGGGATGACATCCATTCGTAATGCAATGATGTTTTTATGATGTAATGCAATTATAATAATTTGTAACAGTTACTACATTGTATTATTTTGCAAAAGTGTCATTAATATATGAAATGAATTTAAGTAATTCCGCTGATATTTTACATAAATGTATATTTTATGTATTATGTGCAATGATAATCCAACTATGAGGTGCCCAGGGACGGGACCTTATAATTCACAACTTTTATAGGATGGATGTTCATCATTATCCTTGACAGGAAATTCATCCATCTCTACAACTATATAATGAAGTGGGATGACTGTGCAGGAGAAGAAGCATTCCGAGCTGCAAAAGATAGATTTATGCAAGATTTCACGCTCTTCCCTGTGATGCTGAATCAAAAAATCCAGATTTATATCTATGTTGACAAAATCAATCGGAGAGTTTAAATACTTGTTTGTATATTTTCTTAATCATAGGTCAGGTCTACTTGTACTGATGGGATAATTCGTTTGATCATTCATCCTATCCCTGGTTTTAAAAAGCATTTAGCATTTCAAAGCTTTTAGATCCTACAAAATACAAGGCATGTAGCAAAAGCTTCACATACGCGAGACGTTCTGTACAAATTTACGTCGTTATCATTTCATTTCTTTCACACATAAGCAAAAATTTACGTCGTTATTGTTTCATTTCTTTCACATATAAGCCTTCTTAATACGATTCGTAACATCTCCATCCTCTTTAGTTGTTTTACCGGACTCTAAATTTGATCAATTTAGACCCACATATATGCACTGCTTCGAGGTCCTGAAACGCGCTTATTACAACCAAGAATATGTCAACTTAAAATAAGAATAAGTGTGGTGATAATCAAGAGAGAAAGAAGATTATATTATAGAATTACAAAAAAAAATGAAGATTTGCTACAAAAGCCACAAGCTTAACAAAGTGCTAGTATTTATCATATAATCTAGTGATGTCATCAAAATTGCAACTTCATCAAATCGTCTAGATTACTAGATTACAATTTAAGAACAAGGCCAATTGGACAATGATCACTTCCTGCAACATCTGGGAGAATGTAGGAATCATGTACATTTTCTGCAATTGATTCTGATACAAGGAAGTAGTCCAGCCTCCATCCTGATTATGATTTACCATACAAAAGATAACATCAAACATAATATATTATATAATAATTATAATCATACATCAGAGGAGTCTCAAACGTCAATGTGGGGCTAGCCCACTTGGTAGAGGCTTTGCCTCTTAGAGGGGAGGTCTTGGGTTCAAACCCAGGCAATGGTGTAATTTGGTGTAATATACGAGTAAGATTCGTTCGTCTTTCAAAAAAAAGATGAGTCTCAAACAAATGTTTTAACCATCAAGTTTAAATCAAGATGATAATCATGATCTTGTTTCTGAGGCGTGAGGAGCTCAAGAAAACACATCAGGTTAGAAAGGCGTGCCTCATGTAGTTGTTGGTCAAAATTGATCATATTTGATCAAAATTAGGGTGTGTAGGAGGTTTATATGTGAAAACAACCAAAGGATGAAGAAATTGTGAAAGGTATACTTGATAAAGATTTACACGCTCCATGTACGTTGTGTCCTCGGCTTTAGGGACCAAAACTCAGACCGCCTCACGCTTTTTTAAACCAAGATGATACAGGAAGAAAGTACCTTTATTAGTTTTTCGTCCACCATGTCTGAATCCCCAGTAAGTGTAGCCAACGACATTAGGATGATGTTTCCGGAAGGTATCAACGAAACCCTTTTTGAGGAAATTTTCCTCGAATGATGTTCTTTCTTCAATTGTAAAACCAGCACTTCGCTTGTTTCCCTATAGAGAATAGTCAAATGATAACAAGATGAGTTGTAGATCAAATCCATAAATATTGATTTGCGCTTGTTTCCCTATATTATTTTATGAACATAAAAGTGTCTCTATATGGATTAAATACCGCGGGATTGTAGATGTCTATTTCTTCATGAGCACAATTTAGATCACCAGTTAAGATAACGGGTTTTGACTTTTCCAGCTCCTGTAGATCACCAGGTAAGATAACTGTTTTGACTTCATAATATTACATCATTGAGATTATTTCATGATATGTGGAGGTATTACCTTAATGTAATTGCTAAGACTAGGATCCCAGTCTGTTATCCTGTATGACTAGATTAAAGGCACAAAAAATCACTACTTTAATGACAAAGAAACTCAAAAGATTGGTTTTGTACAAGTTTGATATATTACCAGCCTTTTAAGACCATCACCAGAATTAGGTACATATCCACTTATTAAATAAAATGAATCGAATTCTGTTGTCACAAGCCTGCCTTCACTATCATGGTCTGGTATGCCAAGTCCATATCTAACAGACAGTGGTGGAATCTGTCGAAATAACAAAATATCAAGATAATAAATAAAGTCCCACATCCATATGTATGTTGTAAATAAAAATGTTGCAAAGAGGAATGATACCCTAGAGATAATTGCAGTACCAGAGTAGCCAAGCTTAGAGATACTACAAGTCCAGAAGCTATTATCATATCCTTCTAGAAGACATTGTTTTATTGACTCAACATCTTTCTCCTACTTTCACAATTAAACAAAACAAAATTCACAACTTATGATATTATAAGTTAAGGAAATGATAACCATGGCCCTTATGGCTAACTACTTCATGATTTTGTGGGCGGGCTTTGGAGCAATTGGTAAGGTTGTTGCTTTGTGACCTTGAGGTCATGGGTTCAAGTCATGGGAAGCAGCCTCTTGCACAAAGTGTAGGGAAAGGCTGCGTACATCAGATCACGAAGCATTTTAGCCCCTCCACGGATGCGCCAAGGCGCGACCTAAGTCAAGCATCAGGGTCGGCCTTAACTACTTTATGGTTATAATTAATTGTAAATATATAGTTAATCATAACCTTTTGAGATAAAACACAACCCAAATTGACCTAGTTACAAGTAAATAGGTTGAAATTGCCACCTTAAATTTACACATCGTGTTATGGATATCAAGGGAAGAAACTAGCCTGTAATTTGGTTTCTTGCAAGCAAAGTATATCAAAATCTTCTCTTTGTGCAAGTTCCAATGCAGAAAAGCCTTCTAACTTTAGTAGAGCCCTTAGACCGTTAACATTCCAAGACATTATCTTCACATTTTTTATATCACCAGTTAGAGCAGGAGGCCTCATGGTTTTAGGGTTATAAGGTACCCATTCTTTTTGCGGTTTCTTGTGAGCAAGAACAGTCCATGGTTCAACTTCATGTTCTAAAATATCATTTTTATTACAATTTTCAATGACCTTAGAATTTTCCAAATTGATGTTTAGAACTTTTGTGGTTTGTTTGGCTCGTTTGTTGACCCTTTTACCTACAGAAACTGTGCTCACAACCTCAGCGTGTTGTTCAACCCTTAAACTCTTTGTCTTATTTTTGGAGCTTTTTTCACCTTCCACTTGATTCAATTTATGGGATTCTTTCTCTTCAACAATCTCTTGAGAATCTTGCATGTAAATAAAAAAGATTAAACAAGCGGATGAAAGCTTAGAATTATAATCTATAGGAATAGGAAGATGGAAATTTAATAATGTATAATTACAACATTGAGTACCATCTACTTCTTCATCAAAGAACTTTTTGAAGGCGTTTATGAGATCACGTTTAGAACCTTTTGTTGAGCCCCCGACGCTCCTACAACTCATAAACATCAAAGGATACTAAATATTATAAATGTTGAAATTTCTTCTCTTTGAACAAGATCTTGACATGATAAAAGGAAAAAGAATCAAGAATTAATTTAGAGGCAGTAGACTAAATGCCTTGATTATTCAAAAATTTTACAGCCTCCTATAGCTGCATAAATGCAACTTCATCCAACATTAATAATCCTATTTGACATTCAACAGATTTCCAATAGAGAAGTTACCTCAATTTTGCTTTTAGCTCTTGAACTGTCATTCTCTGCAAGCCGTCTGAATTGTTGCTGGCACTTGAATTTTCAGCAATTTCACCTTTTGTAATAGTTTCCTGCATTACATTCAAATTGAAACAAAGGTGATTAAAACAATGACAAGTTGACAATTACAAATTTACGATATATGCAGATTAAAGACAAGCTTAGAAATAGTAAAGGGATGTGAAGAGCAACTTATGTGAATAACATGATGAGTTACTATAGGACAGTTAGAATACAAATGAATTCACAAGTCTTATTGGATTCAAGCATGTGGTGATACTCTCTCCTTCCATTGTCAACCGTACAACTTACCAAAGTTATACACTGTAAGTAACTATTATGTAGTGTCCATGGACCAATTACATAGGTAGTTAAAGTAGTTATCTATTTGTTTCAATTTAATCAATCCTAAGCAAAACAAGGTAGGCAAAATTCGATTAAAAGGAGATCTCAGGCTGTGTGTAGGATGCTTGATGAATTGTTCAATTACCTCAGGCTGGATGCTTGATGAATTGTTCATCTTTGAACTTGAAGAAAGGCTTTGGCACCTCATTCCTCTAGGGTTCTTACAGATCAAAGCTCCTATTCTCAAGCTCTTAGGAGTTACTTCAATACTACACCTACAAAAAGGAACATGACAGAAGAAAAAAAGAACTCATCAGTCACTTCACACCATTCATAAGAAACATCAGCTTTCTATCAGTGCAGGACAAACCAAAGCATTGTTCATCGATAAAACCACTGCAGATGAAGCAAAACTAACTACAATCAACGAAATAAGTAACAAAACATTATTCAATCACAAAGGTGATACCTTTGGTGGATGATGAAATTTCGAAACCCTAAAATCAACGTTTGATTCATGAGTATGGAAGAAGAGTGTAGGAAAGGAAGTGGGTGAGTTAATGTTGAACTTAATGAAATCAAATTGCGTGCTAACAAGAGCAATGTTGTAGGAAGACAAAATTGGGGGTGGAAACAATGGTTAGATTGAAAATGGTGCAGCAGAAAGAGGATAAACACCTTGATGACGACGATATGATGATGATGATGATTGATGATTACATGTAGCGCTCCAACACGCAGGTGTTCTTCAAGAAAATCGACCAGAGGTGTTTGGAAGTTGATTTTGATTCCAAGGACCGACCTTAATCAACACTTAAATGTTTAATCTGGTTTACAGCATTTAATGATTTCATTAAAATATTATATCTCGTTTGAGACAGAGTTTGTTTAATTTACTTAAAAGTCATATTACACTGGTTTATATAGTATTTAATAGTAAGTTTTAAAAACATACGAATAATGCAAAGCCTGCCTTTTATTCATTTAGGTTTCTTAGTGTTTAACATAAGATGTAAACACCTCTTAATCGTAAACATATTATATCTTAATGGTAAAGTTTCGAGACTCATCCATGGCCGGTTGGTGTAAATTGGTTGTTTTGTAAAATTAAAATAGGTCGTATGAGTGTGTGAGTTTGGTTTTGTCATTCAATTGGTCGTAGGTAGTTTACTCATGTACTACTTCTTGGTTTATAAATCTTCAAAGAAGGTTGTTGATTCTTTTGAATAAGTTAGAAATAATTTGTTATGGGATGGAATGGAATGGGAAAAAGATACTTTGAGTAGCTTGAAACAAACCAGAGTTTCAAGACGCGATAGGAGTGGGTAGCTTGAGTACGTTGAACATAGCACTTCTGTCTAAATGGTGATTGAGAGTGAGAAAAGAGGAAAAAACACACTTTGGTTTAAATGCATAAAGGTTCTTCACAATGTTATGATAATGATGGAATGAATCTTGTTCTCTTTTAAATACTTATCCGCAAGATAATATAGGAATGACAATCGGAGCTAGGCATGTGATAGGTTGGGCTATTCTCTATGCCAACAATAAGAGCTGTGATCATTGAAAACTCATTGAGTGTGAGCTTGATCAAATATGTTAAGTGGGTTATATGAGTTATTGTGAAAAAATACCTCTTGGGCTTGTTTAGTTTATTTATATCTTGTAGATTTAACATTGGGCTTGTTGAATGGCTTAGAGCTTTAAATTTTCTACCCGGTTGCTTTGGGGGTTGATCCCGTGATATGTTTTATCTCTAAATCGCACGCGGGTCATGGAATCTAGATGAGTCTATTTGCTTTAGCTTTTAGATCCTATAAGGGATAGAGAGTGCTTGGTTATCATATTCTCGCACTATCTCTTACACCGACTCTTAGATCTATTCTAGTATATTTGATTGGGGTTTCATCTCTAAAGAATCGTTTGTTGTTTTTGATTATTATACTGATAAGATCATTGTGGTGATGATCTAATAAGTGTTTTTGTCTTTGTCACAATTGTTTATAACTTTGATTGTGATACTTATGTTGTTTCTGCTTTTGTTTATTTCTTGGGTGTAAACATATTGTTGTCGGACTAATTTAAAGTGAGTCTCATTGTTTGTGAATGGTATTAGAGATATTATGGCTTGGTAAGGTAAGAAAATTTAACTCATTTTGTTGCATAATCATCAAATTTAAATTTGTTCTCCTCACATTCGAAATTCACATGTTGAATTCCATTGAATAATTTAACATAGTTATTGAGGAGGGGTCTTATAGTAACCAATAAGATGATTGTTATGTAACCTTAAGATCATGAGTTGAAAAGATGGACATAACCTCATACGTGAAAGTGTAAGATAAGACTTCTTTACATCTGATCGAATCAATCAGTCTTTTTACCGGATCCTATGTAAAGTAAGAGCTAAATCAAACATTGAATACACCAATTTAACGAACCAATTTAACGAAGTAATTGTCCAAACTAATTATCAGACTTTGCTATTTTTACCTTAAATTATATTTCTCAATTTCTAACCTTAACATCACTTTATATCAAATAATGGTTATGACAAATAGAGACCACAAATTAAGGTCCATAAAACCCAACATTCTGTGATATTTCATATTTGGTTAGTTTTAGTAAAAATGGCTCAAAACTCAAAGATGCATTATAATAATATAATATGTAGGTTTTAGAACTTGAAACTAGCTAATAGCTTCAAGCATTTCATGTGAATTCTTTTTTTGTAATCTTTAAAAACCATCAAATGCACACTTAAAATCAAGAAATTGGATCCAAGGGATGGAAGTTACTTACAGTAGTTTCTTAAGTTATTTATTGTTGTTCAAAAGTTGATTCTCTCACTTGTGTTTCGAAAAACCATAGTGTAAAACCAAATATTCACATATACTCATGAAATGAAGATCACAGGATTCGACCAGCGAATCACTGCTTGACAAGACAAGATCTTGCTTTGTATACCTGATAACCAATGTTGACAAATAAGCCCGAGTGCATCAATAGGAAATGACAAGTATGCGAGCCGTAAATAATATTCCTGCTCAACCTCGATCTGTGTGAATCTAATCTATGTAACATCCGCCTAAAATGTACATCACGCTTGGTTATAGATCGGGAACATTCATACCAAACAATCATTCATATATCATCATTTACGGTTGGAGGGGGCAGTGGTGGAACTGCAGACAAAACTAAGTCAGATGCTTCTAGAACTTTCCTACCGGTCAACTCAGCTTCTCTTGTTTTGTCATTGTTCTTCCCATCAAATGCTTTAGAGGCAGTGTTATTAGTGGTAACGAGTGACAAAAGCTCCGTCCCAGATCTACTGTTTTGTGCAGATGCAATAAGAGAAGTGAATGTGCCAGCTTCTCTTAATCCTTGAATGATCACCTGTTGAAGTAAGAGTATGAAGCACATAAGAAACTAGAAAAAGGGAAGATGTGAAAAGGAAAAGGAAAAGGTCAAAGTCAAAGTTGAAGTCAAAGAAATTATACTCACCATAGGAGCATTAATGCGGGTCAAAATTCCCTTCCTAATGAGTTTCATGTTTAAGGCTTTATCAGTCCATACAACATGTTCACGATACCTGCACATCAGCAAGCGTGTCAAGAACATGTGAAGTTACTACTCTATGGAGGTGGTAAAATGGACGGGTTTGGTAAATGATTAAAAGTAGTTAAAAGTTTTATAAACAATCACCGTGTCCGATCAGTTAAAACGATGACACTATTCAAATGAACTCGTCTTTTAATAAAATGATTTGACCTGTTTGACTTGTTTCTTTTAACCTCATTTGATTTTAATCAATTTGTTTGACCCATTAGATATAAGAAAATAACTCGAATTAACTGTTACTACTCAATAAGCAGATCGCAATGGGTTCTAATCATGTAAATTACCTTTGTATTGTGCAAAGGAAAGTTTTGTAAGAAGCTACTATTGTCAAGTGTGGAAGAAGAAAAATTCACAATTTTCACGAGGAATATGGAATCAATTAGAAACATTATGACAATTAAGTTGAAACATAAAAGTGAACCAACTAATATCTTTCACATACATGAAAAAGTACAAAAATTCTTACCAGCTTAGCATCTCCTCCTCTGTTGCAGTTGATGCAATTATAAAAGCCTGCAAGCACAATTAGTGGATATCATTAGCAGTAAGAAAAATAAATTATCTAGAAATTAATGTGGCTGTTGACCTTGGTTTTAAAAAGCGAGAAGCGCACCAAGGCGACAAGGTCTAAAACCGAAGCGCAAAGCGCGAAGCGCAAAGCGAAGGGCTTTTCGTACGCTAAGCGCACTAGTTTAAAAAATGTACATTATAAGTTTATAACTTATAAGTTACAACACATTAACACATAAAACACATTATATAACAAATAAACACCATCATATATAATTTTTCGATTATGGGCCTTATTTTTCGATTACCGCTGTAGGTTTTTTTACCGCTGCAGGTTTTTTTACAGGTATTGGGCCTTATTTTTCGATTATGGGCCATAGCAAATCCAATATATGAGCCCATTTGAACCTAAATAATGTTTCTGGCCCAACAGGGCTTGTTGTGTACAAGAAGCTCACGTTTCTTCGCTTCGGGGATTCAACAAAAAGCGACTGAAGCCATCGCTTCACGTACGCAGCTCGCCTTGTGTGAGGAAAAGCGACCGAGCCTGCGCCTGAGGTCGCTTTGCGCCTAGGCGCGCCTCAGGCGCGCTTTTTAAAACCAAGCTGTTGACTGAGATCACTAGAAATTATTTGACAGAAAGATGCTATATTTTTTAAAACCAATAATCAAAAGCTAACATAAAAATGCAATCACATATTTCTAAACAATCATAAGAAAAGGCACCCAGCTTATAAGTTCCAACAATTTCCTTTTTGAGATGCTCTATTGGTGTTGAAACAGTTCTGTTTTTGGGAAGTTTTCAAATTAAGATTGCTTATTGGATCATTATCAGTCATTGGAAATAACCTGATGGTATTGATTTTAGCAGATGACTTATCATAGAGACGGGTAAGGAAAATGACTTGATGATCTCTTGACCTTTGAGCATAAATAATAAAATAGAGCATAAATACTTACAGATCTGTCAAATTCTAACATGAAGCATCTTTTAACATCATCTTTGGTTGGTTTGCAGCCACAACGGTCACGCCTTGATGTCAAATCTGAAAACTTTGTGTATGTGTAATGCAGAACAGCAGCCTCATCCAATTTTATTTCACTAAATACACGCATACAAGTTACTAAAGATAGACAAGTAAAATTTACACGCAAAAGGAAAATAACGCCTTATATGGTGGATATTAGAGGTGACAAAATGGGTGGGTCGGGCGGGATTGGTGATGGGTTCAGGTCAAAGCGGATATTTTGGTGTTGGGTTAAGGCGAAACACTTTTTTTCAAAAAATATTTTAACTTTTATAAATAAGTAGTGTATTATACTATTATTTCACAAATAGTATATTATTTAATATAACGATACGCGATTTCATGCATTATTAATAGACTTGGGCGACTTTCAACACTTTCTATTAAGCTAATTATTTACTTTACCGCTTAACTCGTAAAAGATAGAACATAATCTGAATCAAGCCACTCATAAATGGGTCAAAATAGCCATTTCTAGGAAATAGGAAATATTATGACTCAATTAAAATCGAAGGCCTTTGGACCAATACAGTACTTCCTTTGTGAAGTAAAAATTGTGAGACTTTTCTGGGATTTGCCATAAGTTTGCAAAATTTCCTCTGTTGAGTTATTTCAATCCATAATTATTTTGCTCGTTTTCATCTTTTCAAAGCATTGGAGTATCAACTTTAGCGAGAAAGATTCTCCAAGTTCATCAATGTTGAAGGGTATTTAACCATATCTGGTTAGTAGTCAAACAGTTTTCTTAAACAGTTTGCCTAAGCAAATACTGCAATCTTCAAGAGAATGTAAGCAGTTAACAGAAACAAAGATACTTTTAGCAATTAACTGCACAAAACTGATACCATGTGAATTATTTACAATAAGATCATATTATTATTGTAATAGTACAGTTTTTGAAATTATATTTAGCATGCCAGTTATTTATTTAACAGAGTTTTAGATCTGGAGAAGTGTTTTGGAACACTCCAACCCCGGTGGACCTATATAGAAAATTACCCATGTTGCCACCACTAAATATGAGGAAGAAGTATGGGTCATTACTTTGGAGTCTTCATGTAATTGTGCCATCTGTGTGCACCATTTGGACGAAGATGATGTTGGACACGAGCAGCAGATTTTCCATTTCCATATGTTAAAAAGTAATTAGGATTACCACGAGTTGATTCTTTGTAATTGCCAAAGTATGTGTCCTTTGGAAGATGGTCATAATTCTTCTTGAACATCGAAACCTGCAGAACGTAACAAACTGTTGTTTCCATCTCACATGTAGTCCCCTGCTAGTTTTCTAATCTTTTTATAGAATAATGACACGAGACACGAACAATATCTGACTGCATCAAGTAGAAACGAGTTTAGAGTTTGCTCTATTGATGTCAGGGAAGTTTTACAAGAAAACTCAATTATTGGTAAATTCCATATTCAATTATTGATTTATTTCTTTCTTTCAAGTTTAGCTATTTTTAAAATAAATATACATGTAAGTAGCAAAAGAATTTTGTACCTCACTGAAAGGATCCTTTATGTCATCACGTTCTACACTGCTCTCCTACAAAAGTGAGTAGGAACCATTTAGAGATAAATGAAGAGTTGTATTATTTTATTTATATATTTATTTATTTTAACAACAATAAAGAGATAATTATTAACACATGCTTCTAGCAAGAAACTAGAAGAGGGTACAGCCAAATATAATTTATTTGAAACGGGTCGAAAGTCATCCAAAGTGTATTATTAATTCTTAATGCATACAACCTATGATATCATTTTGTTCAAGTATTTATATTATTATTATTGATAAACTTATTTTTTGTAATTAATTTAATGCATACGCATTTAATCAAAAAATAATAATTGAGAAAAAGTGATTGTGGGCAAACCAAACCCCGCCTGAACAGTACTAAAATAACCTTTTTTTACCTTTTACCAAATCCACCCACTGCACCAATTTTGACACATTAGCAAATCACCATAAAATCCATGAAGGATAACTATCCTTCCGGGCACAAGAGATAGTCAGTATAACTTACATAATTTGGAAACACAACCATATCAACATTTTGGGGGACATCTGACAATAGCTTTCTGAGAGAGTATTCACGAGTCCCAGCTGGATGTATCAACTCATCAGTGTCCAAATGCAGGATCCAGTCCATGTCAAGTTCCTACAAGTAAATAGACAAGATCTTCATGAACTTCATCCTGATGTTATTGCAAGTAGGAATAAAAAGAAAAAAATTCATACCCTTGCCATAATGATAGCCATTTCCATATTAAGGGATTGCTTGACAAACAATTCATAGTTACATGGTTTGTAGAAGAAGCTTGACAACCATGTCTCATTCCATATTCGACTGAAGATCAAAACATTGATTCATAAGAATATGGTAAAAAATGGACTTAGAAAAACATATAACATTGACATCATAAACTAGTCTTGAAATATTCAGCCAATGAGAATTTCAAGAGTCTTGACACTGGAAGTTCTTATGATGCTGTTGCAAGAAATGAGTTACTTTATTCCATTAGCATCCAGAAAAGAAGACTTTTCAAGCAAAAAAACTTTGACTACATTTAACTACAGAGGTGGCAAGTTCAACCTCATTTAACTAGGAATGGGTTGATGCACGTTAATGGATGAATAGTCAAAAGTGGCCCAAATTGTATTTAAATGCTTACAACCTCATAAATCACCTTATTGAATAATATAAGAGTACTGTTTTAATAATACACCATGTGTACTAATATTGAATACACTAACTATATAAAAAATTCACAAAAGGGGAAAATGTCAGTGGGTCAACCAGTACCTGAACCGTTTGGGCGTTTGACCCGTATTAGATCGGATATCCAACCCGCCCATTGGCACCTCTGTTTAACTACTAAAACACATATGGGGCCAAAAAAAGTTTTACTTGCTAATTCTATGCATTATTTTACTACTCTTAAAACAAAGAGTTCATATTTAAATTCTTGTCAACATAACATGAGTTCTCTCTTTTTGGTGTCCATAAGAATCCGTTACGGTAAACTTTTAACTGTAACAATCCTGAAAATATCTGGTTCAAATAGAACTTTTCATTATAACATTAAACCAATGGAACCATGCATTGGTTCGCTTCTTTAGCATATAAACTCAGATATGCAAACACCACTAACCTCTTGGCTTGTTGTTCTTCAAGTTCTCTTGTTCTATATATCAACTTTACCTCCTACAAACAAATTAGTGCAATTTGTTTACTAATAACTATTTACTGTAACAATGATCCAAGTTCTTTGAGGAAGCAAAAAGACAAGATGTGACGTGAACTCACAGGGATAGACTCTAAGACTTTAGATACACCTGGGGATGCTGCTTTTCCTTCCACGAACAGAAAGAAATTTGATACACCAATAACTTTATGATAAAAAATCCATGGTAATATTTGCTCTAAGCCAGCAGAAGTGCTTGTAGTGATGCATATCTGAAATTAAAAATATATGTAGATGTCATTGGTCTTTTGGATTCTAAAAGTTTCTCGCATTGAATAAGTCAAACCAATTTGAACACATTCAGTACACCTATAGGTTGCAACAATAGATGGATGGGGAGTATCATGTAACGGGTAAACTTTGAAGATGGGTCAAAACAGGTTGGGTTGGCCTGCCAACACTGTTCTAGTTTTTTTCCTTGAAATTAATAAATAATTGATACAAAATATAAGATTGCAAAACTGTTTAATAAAATAACAATCCAGCATTTTTGAATAAAAACATATGAGGATACATGGATAACTTTTAAGCTGTTTGGCCTCTTTTATTTTTTATATCAATTTCTTATTAAATCCATTTGACATGAGATAAATAAAAATAACCCAAATGACCTGTTTTCTTATTAACAGATTGCAACATCCCCCTCTCATTGCCTGACATGGATGATAATACAGAAGCCAAGTCGTACCCCATCAAAAGGTCTTAAATTGTATCAGGAGAACCCACCGTAACTAATGCTAGATAGTAATAAAGTTTCAATTGTCTTGCTTTTCTTGCCATTTTGTTCTTTCTTATAATGGGGACATGAGCTTTGGGATGGCATAAGCATAAATTGTCCATAGGCTTCCCAAGGAAGTGAAAGGAATTAGACTCAGGGGGTTGGGTCACATAAAACTACAAGTTTCTTGAGTATGTCATCACACAATATGAACTAATGATCTAACACTACCAGTTGGTACGGATTTCGCTATTAAAACTGATCAAGTAATTTTGAATCCCAATTAAAGAACCTAACCTATGTGTTGTATGCTTATGAATATACTTATGAATATGCCTATGCTTATTCTAAACCCTTATGTGATATATACCTATGTGTTGTATGCTCTATAATCTGCTTGCTATGGTCTTCGAGTCGGGGGTCTCTTTGGAAACGGTCTCTCTATCTCTCAAGATAGAGGAAAGACTCGTCACCACCTACCCCTCCCAGACCCTGCTTTTTAGTGGGATATACTGGGTATGTTTGTTTGTTTGTCTGTTTAGTTAAAGAACCTAACCTATCCTTATAATGAATGACTACTTTACACCAACCTAAAATGCACAAAATTTCATTAACGACACTCTGTCAACCACGGAACATGCTACAACACGCTAACTGTGTTTAAAACTTTAAATCATTGAACATTTTAAGCATTATTAACTTCATATGATCCAAAGATCAATGAAATAGTAATCCTACTACTCTACTAGAATGATCTCACAATCAAATCTCACATCCTAAAATGTTCTCAACACCTTCAAATTCTGATAAATCACAGACAACACCAAGCCCTAATTCAAAGCTACAACAACACCCTTCCTCAAAACAAACAGTGCACATAAATCCCCAAACCAACAGGTTCCATAAACACAATAACACTTATTACAACCGTTAAATCCATGTAGTAACAGATTATATCATTTTGCATCAAGTGATCACTAAAAAGTAAAAACACCATCTCCTTCCCCAAATCGACAAAATCATCCATCAAAACTCAAAACACACAACACAAATTCCGAAACATACCTTAGGTTTCAGATCGGATGTGTAATTGAACTTCCAATCCCTATAATAAGGAAACGAAACCGAGCGACTTTGCCCCAAGATCTCCGCACAACTCGACGGCGATTTTCGCGTAATCTGATCGGATGACATAGAAGCATCCATGCCGGGAACTCAAGGCGATCCTTGGGGCTCCATCTCGTAGTCGGATCATCGATTTCACCTCGCCATTGGAGAACGAATGCGAATACTGCTAGAGACAGCGGAAGGAGTGTGAGTAACAGTAAGATTTTTGAAGTGAAACCATTGGAAGATTGTGGTGATGAATGTGAATATGAAGATGATGAAGATGATGATGATGATGATGATGTGAGTCTTGTGGATGAATAAGCACCCACCATTGGTGATCGATCGATGAAGAATGAAGAAATTGTTGGGGTTTTTAAGAGTGAAATAATAATAATAAACAATAATAATGATGATGATGATAATAATACAGAAATGGAAGGAGATTGAAGATGGAAGAAGAGGTGTGTGTTGTCGTTGGTGACTTGGTGTTACCGTCTGTTTTGGTAATGAGTTAATAATAATTTATTTTTTGGTTTTATTATTGTATGCGGTGTTTGGAGTAACGGTAAGGTTGTTATCATGTGATCTGATGATACTGGTTTAAGCTGAGGAGATGATCTTTTGTAGAAATACAGGGTAAGGAGTGTGTATTAGGAGAATGTGGTCAAACTGGCCTTGGACCTTGTGCGTACGGGAGGCTAGTGCGTCGAGTTTATACGTGAGATTATATTGTTATTGCTGTTGGATTTAAATTTGGTTTTATTCTGTAAGGTTTGCTGAAAATAATCTTTTTTTTAATTTAAAAACTTCTTCGGTTGTTTCAATTTCAGTTTAACTTAACTTTGAATGATGAATATAATAATGATGAATATAATTTAAATTTGAATGATGAATATTTTGAACTGAAATTAAATAATAAGATGAAATTTTTGGACTTAAGTTGAACTAAAAGATGAGATTTTTAGATTTGAAATTGATGTTAAATTTTTTTAAAAGAAATCAATATTCTTGTAAAATTTCATGAAGCAAAAGTGAATTAAACTTTGTTATTAATTACGTTTTTTAAAATTTATGCTTTGATTGTTGACATTTTTTTTATTATGAAATACGAATCAAAGATAATAAATACCATGGAACGTTAATAAAATTTAAGATATAGCTAACTACATTTTGAGGGGTGTGAATAGGACGGTGTGGTCTAATCGAGCCATCATAGTTGGTGTTGGAATAACGATTGTGGTAATATAACTTATGATATATGATCGATGTTGTAATGATAAGTATTGTTACAAAACTCTGATTAAATGTAAACAAAAGGCAAAAATGCATGTTAGTAAAAACATACTAAGTGTTAATCCAATTTAAATATTGAAACAAGATGTTTGATCGAATACCAAAGGTTTTACGGATGCCCAAATAAAAAAGGTTATCAAGTTATGTTTTGAAAGTAAATTACAACTAATCTTGGCGAAAATAATCACTAGAACTTATAATTATGTAATATAAAGTTTTAGATTTATTGAACTATGATTTCATTATTTGGTTTGTTAGTTGCATAGTTTCCCATAAAAAAATTCTTTTGATTTCTCGTTTAACTAATTAATAGTTCACTGGTAAAAGTTAAAAACTAACTGAAAAATATAAAAGTTTAAATTTTAATATAAGATAGATTATAAATTAATATAATTTTGAGTAAGAATGAACGGGTGAGTCGTCATTCAAAAAACTGCTATGATTCATTGAGTAGGTAATTACAAAGTTAAAAGTCTTAAATTAGTTATATCTATTAGTTGACGAGTCATTATTCATTAAATAAGTAATTACACAAGTTGGCATTTCAGTTTATATATTTGTTTTATTGATAAATAATTTAAGGAATTTGAAGAAATCCTAGTTTGAATTTATTTCCTGATTCAACACAATTTTTATAGCGGTTATATAGTCTTCATAATATGTCATAACAGTGTTACTTGATAGGTTGATAATCTTTAATAATTTAATCAGCTTAACATTTGTTGTAATTGTATTTTATAACATAAAAGATCTTTCAAATCGTTTAAATCTTGCAACATGATTATTTTATTAGTCATATTTGTTAATTTATTTAATCTTAGTTATTTATATATTACTTTAAATATCAAAACCACTCAGTTAACGTATTTCGAAATAGTTATCCATCATTTATTATAGAGTAAAACGTTATTTTCGTCCCTCACGTTTCGTTGAAATTTGTCATTTCAATCCAAAATTATTTTTTTTTGTTATTTCAATCACTATAGTTTACCAAATGTTATTATTTTAAATATTAGGATATTTTACTCTTTTTCAATACCCTACTTATCCAATTAAAAGAAATTAACCAATTAATATTCATTAAAACAAAAAAACACATGAAACAAGTAGTGAGACCAGACTATTCGATAGACTCTAACCATTATTGTTCGATTGAGGTCTGATGTGGGATTTCAATGAATCTTCACGTTTTGTTCAAACGTGTAACAAAACGTGCGCCGTTATTCGATCGATGTCTACTGTTATCACGTTTTGTTTGATTGAGGTTTGCTGTTGTCACGTTCGAACAAATGTGACAATATCAGACCTCAATCAAACAAAGTGTGACAACAACAAACCTCAATCTCACAGCAGATCTCAATCGAACAACGGTACATGTTCGAATAAAACGTGAAGATTAACTTAAATCCCACGCTAGGCCCCAATCGAACAGCATGAGTTAGAGTTAATCGGAAAGTGTCCGGTTTCACTAGTCGTTTCATGTGTTTTTTAGTTTTAATTGAATATTAATTGATTAATTTGTTTTAGTTGGATAATTAAGGTGTTGAAAAAGGCTAAAATAACCTCATTTTTAACGAAGGTTTTAACAGTGTTACTGAAGTGGATAAAAATATTAACATTTGGTAAACTACAATGACTAAAAATGACAAAATAAAAATTTATGGATTGAAATGACAAATTTAACAAAACATCAAAGACCAAAATGACATTTTACTCTTTATTATATATTTTGATAAGCCTTGTAACATACATGAGGTGTAACATCCCGTATTTTTATAAACAATTAAAGTTTAATACGTTATCGATCCCAATAATTACAGAAATTATAATAATAATCATAATAATAATAATAATAATAATAATAATAATAATAATAATAATAATAATAATAATAATAATAATAATGATAATAATAATAAAGGTTATTATTAAAAACTAAACCCTAAAAAGTTTAGGGATGAAATTTCAATATTTAAAACTTGGTTTAAAAACTTTGCACATAAAATAGTAAACTCAGAAACTACGGGGACCAAAGCTGTAATTTTTTAAACCACCCCCTTCCCCCACCGTCGACCACCTTCACCGGCCGGCAACAACTCCGGCGAACCCCCCAACACCCAAAATCACTCGTTTTTAACCGAATTAATCATCCCCGACAACAACGCGGGTAAGATTCGAACTAGAGCCCACTGTAATTTGAATAATCGAGTGCTGTCTGCTACCAAACCCACCCAACCCGATTGTCGGCATCTTTACAGTTAATAAATCCCACTAAAACGATATAATAATCCAAAGTAATCGCACCCACACCATAGTATGAATGCTTATAAGCGTACACCACTCACAAATCCAACTGCAATGAACTAAATCATCGAATTCAATTACTCCCCTCGGTCACGACCTGCAACTTAACGGGGATCCATGTTCTAAGCTTTTTCACACCAAATTGACATAGGTCTTTGCAACAAGAACATCACACGAAGCTACACACGAAGTTAATTTGATTTTCATTAACATCTGCACACGAATTGGATTCAAACTCTGTCGCGACAGTTCTTCGTGGTGTTCATCATCAAATCGACTTCTTCTGGTAAATTAAACACATGAACATGCATGAAATTACATGGGGAATCAAAGCCCCATGTTTATTTCTATAATCGTTGATGATTTGATGCTCAATTGAACCCAAGAACATCCTAGGGTTCGCGGATTTGGGGGTTTCTTTTTGTTAATGTTTAAAACCAATTGGAACCATTGTTTACCGCGGCTACGGCCTTGGTTTACTGGTTAGTCACAAGCCCTCACCACCTTGAGGTCCCGGGTTCGAACCCGGGCACCCTCAACCTATTTTTTAGGGCTTTTTAGGCTTTAAAAAAATACAAAAAAATTTCTAAAAATTATAAAAACAATTTTTGTAAATCTTGTTTATATTTTTGAGCATCAAATAATTTTCTGGATTATATTAAAGTTTTACCAACTTATTTAGAAATATGATTTATTTTATAAAATATACTTTAAACGAACGGTTTAGAATAATATTTTTGTAATCATTCTTCGTTAATCATACGGACTTAATTACATGTTGAACATCATCGTTACCTCAAAATTCATTTCTAAAACACTTAATAATTCGTTAAATGGATTAAAATATGTTATTTATTTTATAAATTTAATTACTTAAACAAAACTCATAATTCTACCAAAACCCTAATCCATATTCGAATATTCGAACGTTAATCATATTATTAACCATAAACTCGTAAATAATAACTAACATTAATTATATTCCTATTAAATGAAATTCAGGTTAACTGAAACCCTAATCGTTGTACGAACATTATTTCATTGCTGTGCAATCAAGGTGAGTTTCACGGCCCCTTTTTACTTTCTTTCCTTTTGGGGGAGAAAACATGCAAACATATTTTATGAATGGTTTTAGTATTATTGATATCGCCTGTTACGTTAGTGAAAACACACAAACTGTCCTGACACTCTCGAACCGTTAGTAATCGAGATTAGCGAGGTAATTTTGAGTAGTACTACTGGGTCTGACAAACCCCGCCCGGGCTAGTCACGCTAGCTTGATTGGAGGTCAAAACGGGTGCATTATTGACCTAACATTTGTCACTGTCTTGCGAGACGTGACGGGGAAACAACAAACATATAGGACACGCAAACAGTCAGCTTCGGTTCGAAACGCTAAGTAACATGATTATAGGCTAGCTACCTATCGATATGCTTTAATTACTATAGAATGGACAGTCGAACAGTTACGAACAATCGAACAGTTACAAACAGTCGAACAGTTACAAACAGTCGAATGGTTACAAACAGTCGAACAGTTACAAACAGTCGAACAGTTACAGACAGTCAAACAGTTACAAACATTTTTATTTGGGATAAAACCTGTGAACTCACCAACTTTATGTTGACACACTTTAGCATGTTTTCTCAGGTCACAGGAACGCTTAAGCTCATGATGCACGATTAAGGAACGCACTCAGGACATGCATTCATCAGATTCATTATCTTGCATGAAATATTATTTTGATATAGCATTTTCAGACTTTCAGTATTGTTTACATTTCGTTTATTCGATTCCGCACTGATGTTTAACTTATTTATTGTTAACTCTGATTTAAGTCAAACGTTTATTTTTAAACTCATATAGTGTCGTTTGATATGACCATGTCTGAGATCCTGGTATGTCACACGCCTAACGGTAAAACCCCGTTTGTGGAAATTGAGGGTGTGACAGATTGGTATCAGAGCCACTGGTTATAGAGAACTAGGATTGCATTTGCATCTAGACTATAGCCTTAGACACGACACTGTTACTGCATAGACACTCTTACATGATTGCAACTATTGTAAGAACATTCTCCTGGCATGTTAACATTACATTACTGAACAATCAAACATTAGACATTTGTTTGACACATAGACACCTGTATTCTGGATTTCCTGGCAAAAGACCTCCGGGCTAAGGCAAGCATATCGTATAAATCTCATTACGAGACCAGTTATGCTTACCTGGGGATTTCTGGGATGAGTGATAAACTATGGTCAATATACACAAATATCTATGTCACCTGTATCATCCTCGACTAACAGAGGGGCGGGGAGTCCCGCTCGCTCACTTCCAACATCTATATATGATTCTTCACTCTCGGAGTTGAAGCAACAACAACTTGAACCTAACATCACCACTTGGGAACACGAAACTCTTTTCTAACACACACGATAAACCTAACGATGATAAACAAGGAAAACAACATACATTACTTTCCTAACTCTACTGTACTTGTTTCTACTACCAACATGCCCTCTCATCTTCTCTAGTCTTAACAGATAGTACTTGGTACTTGACAAAGTATGTTATCACGAATGGGAGGAACTATGAATGATCATGCAAAGCAAATTAGAATCACGGGTGCACACGTAATTGTAATTTATCGTGCATGAGAATTATGGCAACTCTATAGGGTGATAACGGTCATAATCAGTACAAATTTTCATTTCTAAACTTGGAGACATGAGGTCTCGGTTCTCATGAAACCTCACTATCTATATGCAAACAAATCCTCCATTCCTACTAGTACGAAATAGATTATTGTTATCAATAGTTATTATTCGATAGTGACTGTCGTGTATTGTGAATTGAAGAATCATGTCTGGAAGAAGACCTGGACGCCCAAGGGGACACGGAAACATCAACCTAACCCAAGCTGAGATGGATGCCATCATCAATGAGCGTGTTGCTGATGCGCTCGCAGCCTATGAACAGACCCGCAATCAGAACCAGAACAACCAAAATCTGAATCAAGGAGGCCCAACAGCCTGTACCTTCAAGATGTTCTTGGATTGTAAGCCTCACTCCTTCAGTGGTTCTGGGGTGCTATCACCTTACTTCGCTGGCTGGAGAAACTCGAGTCAATTTTCGCTATGTGTAACTGTCCGGTGGGAAGCCGCGTCATGTACGCCTCCAGCACACTAGAAGGACCAGCTCTGACATGGTGGAACTCACAAGTCCAGACCCTAGGATTTGAGACTGCCAATGGTTTACCGTGGGAAGACTTCAAGATTTTGATGAAAGAAGAGTATTGCCCCAGAAACGAGGTCCAGAAACTAGAAGCAGAGTTTTGGAATCTCAAAATGATTGGCTCTAGGATTGAGGAATACACGACCCGTTCACACGAGTTGGCTGCTTTATGTCCTCAGATGGTGACCCCGGCTTACAAACGGATTAAGAAGTACATTGATGGTCTAGCTCCTCAAATCCAAGCTAGTGTTATGGCTGCTGATCCTGTCACTATTCAGCAGGCTATCCGGCTAGCTCAGAAGCTCACTGATCAGGCAGTGGCACAGGGTACCTTGCCTAAACGTGGCGCTGCATCTGGCTCATCCGACAATAAGCGAAAGTGGGATGGTACTACTAACAAGTCCTCAAACTCCAACAACAACAACAACAGCAGTTCAGAAAGTTTGATTCATCTAGAAGCTTCACAAACAATAATCAGAACAACAACAACAATGGTCAGGGATCGAGCAACTACGCGGGCAAGTATCCAAAATGCAACAAGTGCAACTTCCACCACCATGGCCAGTGTGACCGCCTCCGTTGCTAAAGGTGTGGAAAGATGGGTCATGCTGCCAAAGATTGCAGGGGCGAGCTGATGACTCAGCAACAACCTCAACAACAACACTAGGGCGGAGTGACTAGGGGCTGTTAGGAGTGTGGTAAGGAGGGCCATTACTGGAAGGATTGCCCACAACTGAAGAATGGCAACATGGGAAATAATGGAAACAACAACAATGGAAATGGCACCAGAGATCGTGCCTTTGTGATTGGTTCTGGTGAAGCAAGAAACGATCAAAACGTAGTTACCGGTATGTTTCCTCTGAACGATTGTTTTGCTTCCGTGTTATTCGATACCGGTGCTGATAAGAGTTTTATATCTACTAAGTTTAGCAAGCTTTTAGATGTAACCTTGACTGAAATGAACCCTAGTTATACGATAGAACTAGCTGACGGTAAAATGATCGAGGCAACTCATATTCTTAAAGGATGTAAACTAGAGCTATCAGGACACAAATTTGGGATAGGCCTTATGCCTGTTACACTGGGTAGTTTTGACGTAGTCGTTGGCATGGATTGGTTATCTAAAAACCAAGCCGAAATTTTCTATCACGAGAAAATCATTCGTGTACCACTCCCTAGTGGCGAAGTCTTATCCGTTCAGGGTGAGAAAAGTGGTGTCATTTCTGGCATCATTTCGTATATGAAAGCTCAGAAGTACTTACGCAAAGGCCATACTGCCATCTTAGCTATGATCACAGAGAAGACCACCGAAGAAAAGAAGATTGAAGATATTCCTGTTATACGTGATTATCCTGAGGTTTTCCCTGAAGACCTACCTGGTCTCCCACCGCATCGCCAAGTCGAGTTCAAGATTGATTTGGTACCTGGAGCCGCACCTATCGCAAAAGCACCGTACAGATTAGCTCCAAAAGAACTGCAAGAGCTGTCTACGCAATTGCAGGAGCTATTGGATAAAGGATTTATTAGACCTAGTTCATCACCGTGGGGAGCTCCAGTCCTGTTTGTCAAGAAAAAGGATGGAACTTTTCGCATGTGTATTGATTACCGTGAACTGAACAAAGTGACGGTTAAGAATCGTTATCCTCTTCCGCGCATCGATGATTTGTTCGAGCAGCTTCAAGGGTCGAGTTTCTATTCCAAGATAGATCTGAGGTCAGGATATCATCAGCTAAGGGTTCGAGATGAAGACATTTCAAAACTGCGTTCAGAACTAGGTATGGCCACTACGAGTTTCTGGTTATGCCATTCGGGTTGACCAACGCACCAACGGTTTTCATGGACCTCCTAAACCGAGCGTGCAAACCCTATTTGGACAAGTTCGTCATTGTCTTCATCGATGACATCCTTATTTATTCAAAAAATAAGGAAGAACATGAGGAACACCTTAGACTGATTCTGGAACTGCTGAAACGGGAACAATTGTATGCCAAATTTCAAAGTGTGACTTCTGGATACGAGAGGTCCAATTCTTGGGTCATGTGGTCAATGAGAAAGGAATACATGTTGACCCGGCAAAAATTGAAGCCATCAAGAACTGGGCGACACTTAAGACTCCGACTGAGGTACGACAGTTTCTTGGGTTGGCCGGCTATTATTGACGATTCATTGAAGGGTTTTCAAAGATTGCTCAACCTCTCACCGCGTTAACTCATAAAGGCACTACGTACAATTGGGGTGACAAACAAGAATCCACATTTCAGGTCCTGAAGTAGAAACTCTGTACGGCACCGATTCTATCCCTGCCTGAGGGAACAGACGATTTTGTAGTTTACTGTGATGCTTCTATCCAAGGTCTCGGTTGTGTGCTAATGCAACGCGAGGAGGTGATTGCTTACGCTTCCCGTCAACTGAAAGTTCACGAGAAAAATTACACAACACATGACTTAGAATTGGGAGCCGTTGTGTTTGCACTCAAGATATGGAGACACTACTTGTACGGTACCAAATGCACCATTTACACCGATCACAAGAGTCTCCAGCACATCTTTGAACAGAAGGAGCTGAACATGAGACAACGTCGTTGGGTCGAGTTGTTGAACGACTACGATTGCGCGATCAAGTATCATCCAGGGAAGGCTAATGTGGTGGCCGATGCCCTTAGTCGTAAGGAAACCCTAAAGCCTTGTCGGGTGCGCGCATTACAAATGACTATCCACTCTGACTTACCAGTGCAAATCAAAGCTGCTCAATCTGAGGCTTTGAAGACAGAGAATCTGAAAGCTGAGTCACTGCGAGGCATAGAGAAACAATTAGAGGTCAAACCTGATGGAATTCGCTACTTCATGGACCGAATATGGGTTCCTTTGTATGGAAACCTACGAGAGCTGGTAATGGACGAGGCCCACAAGTCACGATATTCTATTCATCCTGGTTCGGATAAGATGTATCAGGATTTGAAGACTTTATACTGGTGGCCAAATATGAAAGCTGGTATTGATACTTATGTAAGCAGATGTTTAACCTGTTATAAGGTTAAGGTGGAATATCAAAGGCCATCCGGTTTGCTCCAACAACTGGAAATTCCAGTATGGAAGTGGGAACAGATATCAATGGATTTCATCACGAAACTTCCTCGGACGCCCAACGGATGCGATACCATTTGGGTGATTGTAGATCGTTTGACGAAATATGCACATTTCCTGGCAATCCGGGAGACTGACCGAATGGAAAAGTTGACACGTATCTATCTAAGGGAAATAGTCTCTCGGCACGGTGTGCCAATTTCCATTATCTCTGATCGTGACGCTCGATTCACTTCACACTTCTGGCAATCCTTACAACGATCATTGGGAACGCAGTTAGATATGAGTACGGCATATCATCCACAGACTGACGGCCAGAGTGAGCGTACGATCCAGACTTTGGAAGACATGTTACGCGCTTATGTGATTGATTTTGGCGGCAGTTGGGAAACTCACTTACCGTTAGTTGAGTTTTCATACAATAATAGTTATCACACGTCGATCAAAGCTGCTCCATTTGAGGCACTGTATGGGCGTAAGTGCCGGTCACCTATTTGCTGGGCGGAAGTTGGAGAAAGTCAACTTACCGGTCCAGAACTTGTGCACGAGACGACTGAGAAGATCGTGCAGATCCGTAACCGTATGGCAGCAGCACGTGACCGACAAAAGAGTTACGCCGACAAGCGTCGTAGGCCATTGGAGTTTCAGATTGGTGACAAAGTACTGTTGAAAGTGTCACCTTGGAAGGGCGTGATTTGTTTCGGGAAACGTGGAAAACTAAACCCTAGGTACGTGGGACCATTTGAGATTGTCAAACGAGTTGGCCCCGTAGCCTATCAGTTGAACCTACCTTGTAAGGCCCACCGACCCCACAGTTGGTCATTCACAGCTTAACAATTGTTTAAGACATCATTTACTCATATATGTATAAATATATATATATATATATATATATATATATATATATATTACAGCAAAAAATACTGTAATTTCAATTCATTACAAATAAAATATAACATTGTCTTTAATCCTCAAAACTATTTAGGAGTCCTTTGTTTAGCTTTTCTTCTTCAGGGATGCCAGTCTTCTAGTGCCAAGAAGCTTCAATCCCATGCCTCTATTCCATAGCTCTACTCTTACCTGTCAACTGATATGCACATAAAAGTCAGCTTCGCTGAGTGAATTCTAGGTTTACTTTGCTAAATAACTTTCGTAAGAGATATTAGCTTTATCAGTTGAAAATAATCATTGTGTATCACAATATCAGTACACACAGGCTATCACATTATCAATACTTTATCAATTATTGTTATTTATTACTCTTCTTTATCCGTCAATTCTCTGTCACAATCGGTGCCTAGGCTCGCCTAGGACTTTACCGCCATGCCAATTAAGGGCTTACTATCGTACCCGATCAGGCCATTATTGTCATGCCAATTCAGGACTTACTGACCTGCCTGTTCGAGCATATTTTATCACTTTATCATTGGTGAGGGCACAACGAATGCAACCCTCCTTTATCAATTGCTTGCAAGGCTTTACTTTATCACTTTATCAAGGTACATGTTATGGGCCCAATAATAATTCTTTAAGTTTCACTTATATCTTTAGTTTTCACATACACTTAACACATAATAAGAAGCAAACGCTTAGTCTAAGCATTCACACTTCATCAATCATGAGAGATAAACTAGATAACTGACCCTCCGCAGGACAGCGGGGGTTCGGGGGCGGCAGCCCCTAGTGGGGTCCAAGGGGCAACGCCCCTGGCTGGGGCCGGGCTGCCAGGTCAGCGCGCCCGAAAATTATTTTGAACTATTTAAATGGCACGTTTTACTTTAGAAAATTTTATTTTCTTGATAAAAGGTCTTAAAAACCGTTCTCATAAAGGTATGTATTTTAGTATGCATATCACCCCAAAACATTGAAAATGGGTAAAGGAGGGGTCTAGAACTCACCTGAACTTGTCCAATAACTTAAATTCTAAGCCTATTAAGCTATAGCCTGAATACTCTAGCTGCACGAAAGTTAATATGCAAAAACGTCATTTTCTTCATAGTTTCGCCCACAGTTTCGCTGGTAGTTTCGCTGTCAGTTTCGCTGGCAGTTTCGCTATCAGTTTCGCTGGGCAGCACTTCTGTTAGTTTCGCTGGACAGATTCGCTGGCATGAGCGCGCAACTTTCGTTGGAGTTTTCTAGTTTCGCAACGTCTATGGTCAGCCTAAGTACTTAGCGAAGCTATTAGCGAAACTGTAGTTTCACTGTAGCGAAACTGTAGTTTCGCTAGGATTCTCCTAGTTTCGCTGGATAAATGCACAGTTTCGCTGGATGAATACTTAAATTCGCTGGATCGGGGCCCAGTTTCGCTGGATGAATAAAAACTAAGAACCAGCCCGTTTTAAACCCAAAATCTTAACTTTTTACGTCCAAATCCTTGGTTTACCTTCCATGAACCCAAATCTAAGCTTTTTACACGTTTTCATACGTAAAAATTTGACCTTTATGTGTTTCTTTAAACTTTTCAAAATCCCAAAACCCTAGAATCCAGGTTTGATCTACAGAAGGTCTTAGGGGTCGATTCTTACCTTGTTTTGTTGCTATTTCCTTAGTTTTTGATGCTCCAAACACCCAGCTCTTCAATACTACAATCTTCCAAGCTCAAATCTTGAGTTCTTCCCATTTCTCTCTCTACTTTCTCTCTCTACAAAATTGGTGGCCAGGGTTTGAAATGGTGGAATGGATCTGATCATGCATGGTTTAAGGGCTGATTAAGGGCCCTTAAACCCATCAAACCTAGCCCATTAAGGCTAATTTGGTCCATAGCCCACTAATTTACCCCTTTATTTCTTAAATTAACCCTTAAAAGCCCATTATTATTAAATGGCTTGTTTCGGGAAATTTCGGGGCGTTACATACCTGAAGAACTCAGTGGAGTACATGATGTGTTCCATGTCTCAAACCTGAGGAAATGCCTTGCTGACGAGACTCTCGTCATCAGGGCCGGCCCATCCATGAAACCCAATACGCGGTGGGCTTGGGGCCCCAAAAAAATAGGGGCCCATTTAAAAAAAAAAAATTGTATACGTAGGCCCATTTCTGATTTCTTAAAACCTCTCAACCCAAGTCGAAGGCTTCCAACCGACAATCGATTCCAATCCCCTATTCACCTTCTTCAGTTCTTCGAAGTTCGAAGAGTCCGACCAATCGATTCCAATCCCCTATACGGGCGGTGGGCTGTGGGCGACGATATGAGGCGCCAGGCGAAGTTCCAATCGATTCCAAGTTTCCAACCGGCAACCGATGAACCGAAGTTCCAATCGATTCCAAGATTCCAACCGAAGTTCCAACCGAAGTTCCAATCGAAAGTTCCTCTTTGTCGAAGGTTCAATCGAAGTTCCAACGATTGCCTCTTTGTCGAGCAGCTGTTAATCGATTTGGGCCTCTCTTCTTGTTTCATCGATAATCGATTTGGGTCTCTCTTCTTGTTTCATCGATTTGGGTATATTCTTGTTTCCCTGATTTGTTTTTCATTGATTTACCTGCGTTTGTGCGTGCGTGTGCCTTTCGAGCCACAACAGAGGGTTTGGGGTTGTATTTTGGGTATCGCCGTATTGGGTTTGCAGGCAAGCAGAAGCAGGCAACTAGTTTGGGGCTATATTTTGATAATTTGCTTTGGGGCTGAGGCAAGCAAGCAGCTGCTTTGATTAAATCGGTTGGGGCTGTAGTTTGGGGTTGTATTTTGATAATTTGTTTTCAAAGAATTAAAGGTTAGTCCTCTACAGCTCTACTCCTCTTAAATCTTCATTGATTAAATTTTTTTAACTGCTTTGATAATATGTTTTAGTTTTGTTTCCCTAATTAGGTAATTAGGTTAAGTTGATATATTGATTTGGTATTAAGTTGGCCTTTGATTAGTTATTAAGTTGATAAATTGATTTGGTATATTCTTAGTTATTAAGTTGATAAGTTGATATATTGATTTGGTATTTTGTTGGCCTTTGATATATTGATTAGGTAATTAGGTTAAGTTGATCTACTTTAAAATGTCAAATAGATTTCGAAAATACCCTTTCGATGCATCAAAAAAGGCAAAGAAGGCAAAACAAGAAGCTTTAAACGAATCAATAAAAGGATCACTACTTAAGTTTGTTACAACCTCGAATTCAAATGCTACAATAAATCAAGATGAACAGATAAACCTAGATGAACCAACAAACTTTGATGAGCATATGAATTTAGATGAACAAAATGATGTGAATGAGCCTACAAATAGTAATGATCCTACAAATAGTAATGAAAATCAAAATCAATTTAATGAACCTCCAAATTTTGTTGATCCATGTCAATGGAATAATATTAGTAATAATTTAAGAGATCTAATTATAGAAAAAGGCCCGGTTAAAATTTATAATTATAATTTTCCAAAAGATAAAAATTCAAGAAACTTTAGTACTTCTCTTTATATGCAAACTTTACCGAATGGAGAAAAATACAAAAGAAAATGGTTGATTTATTCTATAGATTTAGATAGAGTGTTTTGCTTTTGTTGTAAGTTATTTAATGTGAATCAATGTACGAGTAAATTAGCAAATGAAGATACTAACAATTGGAATAATATTAGTAGAAATCTAAAAGAACATGAAACAAGCAATGCACACATTACGAATATGAGAACATGGATGGATTTAGAGATAAGATTGGCGAAAAATAAGACTATTGATAAACATATACAAGATCAAATAAATAAAGATAAAGAACATTGGAGAAATGTGCTAGTAAGAATTATTGCTATTATAAAGAATTTTGGTAAAAATGGGGTATCATTTCGTGGATCAAATGAAAAACTTTTTCAAGAAAACAATGGTAATTTCTTAAGTACTATTGAGATGATTGCAGAATTTGATCCAATAATGCAAGAACATATCCGACGTATAAAAAGTAAAGAAATTCATAATCATTATCTTGGACACAATATGCAAAATGAACTAATTAGCTTATTAGCAAACAAAATCAAAACTATAATTATTAACAAAGTTAAAGAGGCTAAATATTTTTCAGTTATACTTGATTGTACACCCGACACAAGTCACAATGAACAAATGTCTATTATCTTACGATGTTTAGATACTTCTTTAACCCCAATAGTTGTTAAAGAATACTTTATAGAATTTTTAATAGTTGATGATACAACAGGTAAAGGTATATTTGATGCTATCATCGAAGAAATTAATAAACTAGGTCTCGATGTAGATAATATTAGGGGACAAGGTTATGATAATGGATCAAATATGAAAGGAAAACATCAAGGAGTACAAAAATGATTATTAGATATTAATCCTAGAGCATTTTACACACCATGTGGTGCTCATAGTTTAAATTTAGTAATTTGTGATATGGCTAAATGTTGTAGAAAAGCTAGGGAATTTTTTGGAACAGTACAACGTGTTTATTATTTGTTTTCATCATCCCCTAAAAGGTGGAAAATTTTAAAAGATAATGTTCCACATTTAACTGTTAAGTCATTATCACAAACACGTTGGGAAAGTCGCATAGAAAGTATCAAAGCCATTAGATTTCAAGCTCTACAATTAAGAGAAGCATTATTAGAATTATATGATGATATGATGATGATGATGATGATGATCTTAAATATAAAAGTGAGGCTAAATCCTTAGGTAGAACTGAATTAGGTAATTTTGAATTTTTATTAGGCATGGTTATTTGGTATGATATTTTGTATGCTATTAATATAGTTAGTAAAACTTACAAGCAAAAGACATGAATATTGATGAAGCTATAACTCAATTAGATGGACTTATATGTTTTTTTAAAAAGTATAGAGATGAGGGATTTGAAAAGGCTATGAATGAAGCTAAAGAAATTGCACTAGAGATGAATGTAGAACCTACTTTTCATGAAAAACGTATTATTCGTAGAAATAAAAAATTTGATGAAAATGTTAATAATGAAACTTTGAAAACACCCATGAAAGTTTTAGAACCGATTACTTTTTATACATAGTAGACCAAGCTATCTCCTCACTTAAAAGTAGATTTGAGCAACTTAAAGAGTTTGAAAGTATTTTTGGTTTCTTATTTACTATTAAAAAGTTAAAATCTATGAATGAAGAAAGTTTAAAAGAAAAGTGTATTAACCTTGAAAATATATTAAAATATGATGATGCTGTAGATGTTAATGGTTTAGATTTATTTCAAGAACTAAAAATGTTAAGAGAAATTATTTCTTTAGAATCAGACACACTAATTGATATACTAAATTATATTAAAAGTTTAATTCTTTTCAAATGCATATATTGCCTATAGAATTTTGTTAACTGTTCCTGTAACTGTGGCATCCGCAGAACGAAGTTTTTCTAAATTAATACTTATAAAAAATTACTTAAGATCTACAATGTTACAAGAAAGATTAAACGGCTTATCCACTTTGGCTACTGAAAAAGAATTTCTAGAAGGATTTGATTTTGAAAATTTCATTAACGAATTTGCATCATATAAGGCTAGAAAAATAAATTTAATATAAACATATATACGTACACAATATATAATTAAAAAATTTTTAACTCCGCCAACTATAAACGTATTAGTTTATTATTGCCGGTCCCAAGCCCGGATAAAGGAGGAGAGTTTTAATAATTTTTTTAGAAAAGAGCCCCGTTTTTTTAGTTCGATTGGGGCCCCAAAAACGTTGAGCCGGCCCTGCTCGTCATTCCGTTAGACGAGGTACATGTTGACGAACAACTAAGCTTCATCGAGGAACCAGTGGAAATTATGGACAGAGAGGTCAAGACACTCAAACACAGTCGTATCCCTATTGTCAAAGTCCGATGGAACTCAAAGCGTGGACCAGAGTTCACCTGGGAACGTGAGGATCAAATGAAATCCAAGTATCCTCATCTTTTCGTTTCAGCCTCCTCGTGAACAAATTTCGGGACGAAATTTCCTAAAGTATGAGAGACTGTAACATCCCGTATTTTTATAAACAAATAAAGTTTAATACGTTATTGATTCCAATAATTACAGAAATTATAATATAATAATAATAATAATAATAATAATAATAATAATAATAATCATAATAATAATAATAATGATAATAATAATAAAGGTTATTAAAAACTAAACCCTAAAAAGTTTAGGGATGAAATTTCAATATTTAAAACTTGGTTTAAAAACTATGCACATAAAATAGTAAACTCAGAAACTACAGGGACCAAAGCTGTAATTTTTTTAACCACCCCCTTCGCCCCACCGTCGACCACCTACACCGGCCGGCAACAACTCCGGCGACCCCCCCAACACCCAAAATCACTCGTTTTTAACCGAATTAATCATCCCCGACAACAACGCGGGTAAGATTCGAACTAGAGCCCACTGTAATTTGAATAATCGAGTGCGGTCTGCTACCAAACCCACCCATCCCGATTGTCGGCATCTTTACAGTTAATAAATCCCACTAAACAATATAATAATCCAAAGTAATCGCACCCACACCATAGTATGAATGCTTATAAGCGTACACCACTCACAAATCCACTTGCAATGAACTAAATCATCGAATTCAATTACTCCCCTCGGTCGTGACCTGCAACTTAACGGGGATCCATGTTCTAAGCTCTTTCACACCAAATTGACATAGGTCTTTGCAACAAGAACATCACACGAAGCTACACACGAAGTTAATTTGATTTCATTAACATCTGCACACGAATTGGATTCAAACTCTGTCGCGACAGTTCTTCGTGGTGTTCATCATCAATTCGACTTCTTCTGGTAAATTAAACACATGAACATGCACGAAATTACATGGGGAATCAAAGCCCCATGTTTATTTCTATAATCGTTGATGATTTGATGCTCAATTGAACCCAAGAACATCCTAGGGTTCGCGGATTTGGGGGTTTCTTTTTGTTAATGTTTAAAACCAATTGGAACCATTGTTTACCGCGGCTACGGCCTTGGTTTACTGGTTAGTCACAAGCCCTCACCACCTTGAGGTCACCTATTTTTTTAGGGCTTTTTAGGCTTTAAAAAAATACAGAAAAATTTCTAAAAATTATAAAAACAATTTTTGTAAATCTTGTTTATATTTTGAGCATCAAATAATTTTCTGGATTATATTAAAGTTTTACCAACTTATTTACAAATATGGTTTATTTTATAAATATACTTTAAACGAACGGTTTAGAATAATATTTTTGTAATCATTCTTCGTTAATCATACGGACTTAATTACATGTTGAACATCATCGTTACCTCAAAATTCATTTCTAAAACACTTAATAATTCGTTAAATGGATTAAAAATATGTTATTTATTTTATAAATTTAATTACTTAAACAAAACTCATAATTCTACCAAAACCCTAATCCATATTCGAATATTCAAACGTTAATCATATTATTAACCATAAACTCGTAAATAATAACTAACATTAATTATATTCCTATTAAATGAAATTCAGGTTAACCGAAACCCTAATCGTTGTACGAACATTATTTCCTTGCTGTGCAATCAAGGTGAGTTTCACGACCCCTTTTTACTTTCTTTCCTTTTAGGGGAGAAAACATGCAAACATATTTTATGAATGGTTTTAGTATTATTGATATCGCCTGTTACGTTAGTGCAAACACACAAACAGTCCTGACACTCTCGAACTGTTAGTAATCGAGATTAGCGAGGTAATTTGAGTAGTACTACTGGGTCTGACAAACCCCGCCCGAGCTAGTCGCGCTAGCTTGATTGGAGGTCAAACGGGTGCATTATTGACCTAACATTTGTCACTGTCTTGCGAGACGTGACGGGGAAACAACAAACATATAGGACACGCAAACAGTCAGCTTCGGTTCGAAACGCTAAGTAACATGATTATAGGCTAGCTACCTATCGATATGCTTTAATTACTATACCATTCGGACAGTCGAACAGTTACGAACAATCGAACAGTTACAAACAATCGAACAGTTACAAACAGTCGAACAGTTACAAACAGTCGAATAGTTACAAATAGTCGAACAGTTACAGACAGTCGAACAGTTACAAACATTTTTATTTGGGATAAAACCTGTGAACTCACCAACTTTATGTTGACACACTTTAGCATGTTTTCTCAGGTCACAGGAACGCTTAAGCTCATGATGCACGATTAAGGAACGCACTCAGGACATGCATTCATCAGATTCATTATCTTGCATGAAATATTGTTTTGATATAGTATTTTCAGACTTTCAGTATTGTTTACATTTCGTTTATTCGCTTCCGCACTGATGTTTAACTTATTTATTGTTAACTCTGATTTAAGTCAAACGTTTATTTTTAAACTCATATAGTGTCGTTTGATATAACCGTGTCTGAGATCCTGGTATATCACACGCCTAACGGTAAAACCCCGTTTGTGAAAATTGAGGGTGTGACATGAGGTGTCTTTTTGGAACTCGCAATTTTAACATAGCTTAATTAAAGAACTCATCGGAGAGAATCGTTTATTTATTAATGTATAATGTATAATATTTTATATTATGATTATGATGATACTAAGGTAACTTAAATTGCGATTTAATCATGTTAATGATAATCAATTCATTATTTCAATTCTATAGGTTACATAAGCCTCATGATTGTATTCATTTTTTTTGTAATTTCATAATCGGTTCACAAGGTTCATCATAATCCTCGTGACTTGTCATATACTCCTTCAATCATCGTCTATATACTAACGTATGCAAAATGTATGTTTTTTATCACTTGAGTTTTGCAAGTTCAACATATTGATTATTGTATCGTTTTTAGTCTGATATTTTGCACTAGATTTCTATAGAATTCATTGACGAACGTGGCTACTAATGTTCTAGATGCTAAAACTCAAAGTTTAAGATCTTAATGGTGGTAACGAAGAAGGTGATATTGTTAAATTTAAGTAGTCATTAGCACATACAAATCAAGTGTTCAGGTTGCAAATAAGCAATGCTTACACTCATTTAGTTGATTTAGGATGAAAAAAAAAAACATTTATTTATTATATATGATTCCCAAATTATGGAATTTTCTAGCTATGTAATAAATACATGCATATATGCATGCTTTAATAACAATGCGATATGTCATGATCAACTTCAGGATATTCACTAACGTCATGTATATGTAATATGTATGTTTTGTCACCTACACACGTCACAGATGAAGGTGACGATACGCATATGAAGGTCCACATTTTCCGGTACTAAATTATCACTTGCATATATGAATGTGAGGTTTCTAAACATATTTGTTTGTTCACATTTTCCGGTACTAAATTATCACTTGCATATATGAATGTGAGGTTTCTAAACATATTTGTTTGTTTGGTTATGTTTGCAAGTATTTTTATAGTTCTATATTTTGATGTTCTTTAATTCATAAACACATATATATGCATGTGTTTAAAAAAATTGTTATTTATCATCACCAAGTTTTGAGCGTTTACTCAAATTACATATATGTTATATATACAACGTACACATGAACGTAACATGTCTGTGCACATAAATTTATATACAAATAACAATCGGTTCACCAACATGATTTTCCGATTACTTTACAATGATTTCTCAAAACTTTTGAAGAAGAATCCCTATAACCAACATGGTTGCAATCACTCCGATTACATCTTTTTGCTTAAATCTCATTAAAATTGATTTAACTCTTTTTATTTGGCTTGAAACAAACTCCATCATTAGTGTTCTTCCTTTCTTCTTACTACCCTATATCAACATGTATAATCATTTATATACGAAGAAGTGTCCTCATGCAGAGTTCATTTGCTAAATTCTTATTTACCGTCGGCAGCGTAAGTTAAGTAAATTTAACAACACATTGTTCATTAGTTATATTCATTTTTTGGCACATATTTCCCGGGGGTGATCTAAAGTTTGCTCTATCTTGCTTGCAATTTCGATATGTAATGCCCTCTTTTGTCAAATAAGCAAATTTGCGGATGACAAAAATGAAAATAAATGCCTAATAAAGACTTAAAACAGTACAATCACTTTTCAACCTTAATAAAACGTTTTCCTAATTACAAGAATTACTCAACTGTTTTCAACATATCTGGTCTTCTTTGCCACACACAGTGGCGGAGCTTGAACGAAAGTTTAAGGGGATGGGGATGAAAGTAAACTACTTTAGGGGAGGCGAACTCTATATTTATTAAAAAATTTCCACTACCGGACCGAAAATTTACACTATCGAGCCGAAAATTTACACTACTAACGAAAAAAAAGAGAGGCTATAACATTTACAGCTTAAATAGCCATCCTTGAATCTCTATAACCTTGTAACTTCTTCAAAACTTTAAAATTTACAGCTTAAAATAGAACATTGTTATAACAAAAACTATACGCGCTTAATGCTATAACAAAAGAGTGATTAAGCCTCTTAAACTTTCTTTGGCCAAATAGTTATCGGGTAATGCATATATAAACATTTATAAGACTTGATTAGAACCTGCAAATTCTACACCTGGTTTCGTGGGTCTGTGATCAACAATACAAAAGAACAAGCCAACCAACATGTTCGTTTGGTGATACATTCAACTTTAATTGTATCATGACTTATGAGACGTGATTCTAACTCAAAAAAACCTTATGGTTGCCAAATGGTATTTAATGCACACCCAAAACGAGCTACCTGATAGGTGATCCTGTGCCATTGGTCCAGATTACCAACCGATTAACAGTTATTATTACTGAACCTTATGTTACCTCCTCAGTAGCTTTAAGACATCACCAACAAGATGCAATGACCCAGTTACAAGAACCTGTGAAAATGAGTAAAAATAGTCGATTCCAAAACCCATATCCAAAAAACCCCCAAGACGATGGAGACCCCTCCGTATTGAGCGTAATCTTTTTAACTGTTATGAACTATACCTGAAGCCTAAGTGAAGGGTTGTCACGAGCAGAATTTCTTAAAAAGGAAACTGCCATAGGTAACGATGGGAACACTGCACTGCAACTAAACTTTCCATTTTCTGGATTGCAGTGAGAAACATCATCATACAAGAACTCTGTGGGCGGCATAATTTCTGTTTTGAAATTCTTGTTCATCCTAATGCCTGCATGACAAATTTTAATATAAGTAATTCAAATGCTCTCCGTGATTTTAGACTTTAAATAAATGAAGAAAGATAAACCTTTTCCATGAATAATTCTTTCCCACACCCTCTGGAGGTTGAACTGCCATGCCAGATCCTTTGAAGTGGTGTATATAGGAATGTCTGAATTACCAGAAGTAACCTTGCTGTATGTTGAGATACTTGGCACGAAAATTGCTTTCGAGAAATTAGAACCTGCAATATATTGAAAAATTAAGTGTATCTTTGCTAAATAGTAACATAATAAAGAATAAAATGATGGCAAGAAGATGCAGATCAATAGTTTTATATATTGATGCTCAAATTTTTACCTCTTTAAAACTACTGAAGGTTCCAAAAAGACCAAAATGCCCTTCCTTATAATACATGCGCACTCTGGACATACTTGTTAAAACCGGACCAGATCAGGAACCGAGCCCGTAGCAGGTTCAGTTCGCATTGGTTGAACCACCACTGATTGTACCGACAGTTTTTTTTACGAGTAGCCAATGACCCGGTTCACTGGTTGGAATGGTTTCAAGTAAAGTTGTATAGTGAAAATAGCTTTTTGTAGATTATAAGATTTAAACTTGAGACCTATCATATACCTTTTTGAAATTCCTTTATAAAATTACTTTTGCAAGTAAAGGGATTTGAACTTCTACATATATTTCTGGGTAGCTAAATTGATTACTCTCTTAAAAGAATCTCTTCTGTATTTTGTTTTTTTTACTTTTAAAAACCTATGTATTTCTTTTATTCTTTAATACCACGAACATAAAAATATAGTATTAACCATTTATGTACAAATTAAAACTTAGTAAAATTGATAATGATGTAACTTGTTAAAATTGATAATAAAGTTCGAGTGTGGTTCGACTGCTAGGGAACCAATAGTGTGGACAGCTCAATGACCGAGCTGGTTTTTCAAAACATGAATTTCGCACAGCACATGACTGACTATAACTCCCAACCACGAATTTGACCAAATGTTAGCAGAAGTAGTCACTTTTGATGGTGAAATGACTTAATCATGCATTTGAAACTAGTAGGCACTACAATTGAAACTATTTTGTACTCAAAAAGTTCAAATTGAAACTTTTGTATGTAATAAACAAAAACAAACAAACATACCCAGTGTATCCCACTGAAGAGCAGGGTCTGGGAGGGGTATGTGGTGGTAAGTCTTTCCTCTATCCTGAGAGATAGAGAGACGCTTCCGAAGAGACCCCCGACTCGTTAACAAAGGCGGTAACCATAACAATCATAATAATCATAATCATAATAATCATAATACATATCATTCAACACATAGGTAACTATCGTATCACATGCAAAGTTAGATAGTGCGCGCATCATAGAAAGCGACATGTAACACCCAAACAGGGGAGATGACGCGGGAGGTTCCGCCACAAATCCCACTAAAAGTCCTTAATTTTTATTCTACGCCTCCACTCACTCCTATCCTCGATCATGTGCTCAGAGAGGTGCAAGTCTATCATATCTCGCCTAATAATCTCATCCCAAGTCAACCTAGGTCTACCTCTACTCCTCCTACCCTCTACGCTGATGTTCTCTACTGCTCTAACAGGTGCTGCCATCGTTCTCCTCTTCACGTGCCCAAACCATCTTAGTCTTCCTCTCGTATTTTATCTGTGATACATGCCACCTGTATCCTCTGGCGAAAGACGTCGTTTCTGATCCTATCTAATCTTGTGTGTCCACACATCCACCTCAGCATTCGCATTTCTGCGACCTCTATTTGTCTTTCTTGCGATTTCTTTATAGCCCAATAGTCTGTGCTGTATAGCATAGCTGGGCGTACTGCCATTCTGTATAGTTTTCCCTTTAGTTTTGGTGGGAACCTCTTATCACACAGAATCCCTGATGCTGCTCTCCACTTGCACCATCCTAATTGCACACGGAGGGCTACATCGCTGTGTATCTCTTCGTCTTCCTGTATATACGAGCCAAGGTATTTGAACCTACACGTCCGGGGGACCGCCATGCCCTGTATACTGATTTGGATGTCCTCTTCGGCCTCACCACTAAAGTTACAATGCATGCATTCTGTCTTTGAGAGACTTATCGTTAGGCCCCTGCGTTCTAGTGCTGCTCTCCACTGTTCTAATCTCTCGTTAAGCACCGTCTTAGATTCTGATATTAAGACAATATCATCCGCAAACAGCATACACCATGGGACTGGTCTTGTATAGACTTGGTCATCTCGTCCAACACTACTGTGAAGAGGAATGGGCTCAATGCCGATCCTTGGTGTAGTCCCACTTCCACCGGGAAGAAGTCTGTGTCTCCGACAGGTGCTCGTACACACGTTTTTGCCCCGTCATACATATCCTGTATTATTTTGATATACCTCTCTGGTACCCTTCTAAGTCGTAGACTTTCCCAGATGAGTTTCCGCGGCACACTGTCATAGGCTTTTTCTAGGTCAATGAATACCATATGTAGGTCTCTTTTCTTTTCTCTATATTTCTCCATTATCCTCCTTATGACGTGTATAGCTTCCGTTGTAGAGCGTCCTGGCATAAATCCAAATTGGTTTACCGCTATCTGAGTTTCTCGTCTAATTCTCGTGTCCACAATTCTTTCCCATAGTTTCATCGTGTGACTCAATAGCTTTATTCCCCTGTAATTTGCGCAACATTGGACATCTCCTTTTTTCTTATATATGGGTACTATGACACTGCTTCTCCACTGCTCTGGCATCTTTCCTGTCTTAAAGATAGTGTTGAATAAGTCCGTTAGCCATTGTAGTCCCTCATCTCCAAGGCACCTCCACACTTCAATCGGAATGTTGTCTGGCCCCACCGCCTTAGCCCTTCCCATTTTCCTCAAAGCTCTCCTAACTTCATCGACTGTGATGCTTCTACAATAACACTTGTTTTATTGCGTCGTTTGAGTTGTTTCATCGATCTCCGTTTGTTGATTACTGTTCGTCATGTTGAAAAGGTTATCGAAGTAAGTTTTCCATCTCCCCTTGATGTCTTTCTCCCACACCAGGACCTTACCATCCGCGTCCTTTATAAACTTCACCATTGTCAAGTCCTGTCTTCTACGTTCCCTTGCCTTGGCAATCTTAAACATTTCATGTTCACCCTCTTTCGTCTCTAGCCGCTTATACATCCTCTCGTATGCTGTGTTCTTTGCCTCTGACACAGACTTTTTCGCCTCTCGTTTAGCCTCTTTGTATTTATCTTTTAGCTCTACCCGTTCTTCCTCATTATTACAGCGTAAAAGCTCTCTAAAACTTTGTTGTTTAATTCTTATCTTCTCCTGTACATTTTCGTTCCACCACCAGGATTCCTTATGACCGAGTGTCCTATTTGTTGTGGTCCCAAGCGTTTCTTTAGCTGCTTGAATGATTGTAGTTGCCATCGCCTCCCACTTTTGGTTGGCGTCTTCCTGTGGCCCGCTCAGGTTCATTGGTATGATTTTCTCTCTAAAGATGGTAATCTTTTCGTCTTTGAGTTGTCCCCATCTGATCGTAGGTCTACTTCTCTTAGTTGGTTGGACAATTGCTTTCTTCATTCGTAGATCTGCCACCAACATGTGATGTTGAGTGAGTACTGTCTGTCCCGGTATTGTCTTGCAGTCCTTCCACGAGCTACGATCTTCTCTCCTCATCAACAAATAATCTATCTGTGTGTGTCTCCTGCCGCTGCTAAACGTAATTAGATGCGACTCTGGTTTCTTGAAGAACGAATTTATGATGCTTAGTTCATGCGCAAATGCAAAGTCAAGAAGTTCCCTACCGACGTCATTCCTCAGACCATACCCAAAGCCTCCATGCACCAACGGGAAATGATCGTTGTCCTTACCGATATGCCCATTAAAATCTCCTCCTATGCATATTTTTTCTTGTCGCGGTATGTCTCTCAAAACGTGGTCTAAACTCTCCCAGAACTTCTTTCTTTCTGTTTCCCCTAATCCAGCTTGTGGTGCATACGCACTAACTACAGCCACTACTTCGTCCCCTATTATTATCCTTAACAACATAAGTCTATCGTCGTATCTTCTAACCTCCACTACATTATCCTGAAGTTCTTTGGCAACTAGAAAACCTACTCCATTTTTTGTCCCATCTGACCCTGAATACCAAAGTTTATACCCATTACACTCCTTTGCCCTCCCACCCCGCCACCTAGTCTCCTGGAGGCATGCTATCTGAACCCTACGTCTCCTTAACACATCTATTAACTCTAATAACTTACCAGTAAGTGATCCTACATTCCACGATACCAGTCGTAACCTATAACCCTTTTTCCCTGTATTTGCATCTCTCGTCACCGAACATGATCTAGGGGCAGCATAATGTTTCCTGTTATCTATTATACCTCACTCATTCAGCGTGACACGAAACACCTTAAAAAGAGGTTGCGACACTAATAAAGTATAAACAATAAACTATAAACAAAATAGTCCGTCACGCAAGATCAACAAAACACAGGTAACACACAATCAAAACCAGCAGCAGAGATATATCAAGTCACAAGACACTGTAACAGGCACAAGAATAGGGGATGGCTCTCCCTATTTAAACCAGGATGCTGGTACTCCTAACCCAGCCAAACAATCTAAACGAAAGAGATATAATTATATATTTTAGAGCAGACTACAAGTTTTAAATATAATTATATATTTTAGAGCAGACTACAAGTTTAGATTGTTTAAATATAATTATATATTAAACAATCTAAACTTTTGTATGTAATAAATAATTTTATTATAACCATAGACAGAATTTGTAATGTACACTAAATTTTACAATTGGCAAGATCTGGGGTATACATATAACACATCATTTCTTCTAAAGCACCATAAGAAAGAAATACCTGATGAAGCACATATATCCACAAGTTTTGGAAGTATAATTTCCGGATCTCTCACGTCCATGCAATTAAATAACAGAACCTGAAAGACGAATTGCAATACAGAATCTGAGATGATTATGAAATTAAAACAAATGCAATCAAGATAGTGGAATGAAACATTACATGAGTCATATAATTACCCTTTTCGATGTTATTTTAGATTCTTCTTTGTCATTTGATTGTTGAATGTAACCATTGCTGCTACACGGCTCTTTAATGCTTCCATTTTTAGAAAATAATGGTATGGGTCTATGAATCTTTTCATTGACCACATTAGAAAACCATCTGGCACAAGCATCCATACTTTCAGGGCTATGAGCTCCATCCAAGTAGAAGATTAACTCCCCATGACAGCTTTCATCAATTTTAATCTGATTACTTAAACCCAAAGAATAGTCATGAACTATTTGAGCTCTTCCAGAAAGGCGTGCAGTTGAAAGACCCCTTAAGAATGCCTCTGGTAGACTATCATCTGCAATATCCTGAGCTCATATACGATAAAAAAAATGTAATTCAAATAATGAATCAACAACTGGAGGTGGCAAGATGGGTAGGACAGGCAAGTTGGGTAATGAATCAAAACAAGTGTGGCTTAAAATGGGTGTTTTACAGGTAAAAAAGGATAGCTGTACAGGTCAGGTCGGTTGACCCGAAACCCTTTTTGTCCAAACTTTTATTTTTATTGTTAATTAGTGTGTCAAATATGGTTAGTAAATCATTATTTTGTAGGTTTTATCCATTAAAAAGGCACTTCGGTAACTTTCAGCCTGTTCGACCCGTTTGGCCTGTTTTAATTATCTTTATATTTAACCCATTTGACACGTTATAGCTCACATTTTTGACAAGCTCTTTCCATTTTCCTTTAGTCTTGAGCCAACTCTTACAAAGAGAAACAGCAAGGCCAGCATTTACAAGCTGGTGTTCGCCAGATAGGCTTAGTTTCACCCCATTCAACCTCTTGTAAGTAAGTGGTTCTACTACTTGCAATGGAACCTTCAAATGGTGTTAGAAAAATGTCAATACAACACATAATTATATTCATTATTTCAACTGAAATTAATTCTGTATGTGTTATTCACTAATTATATTCATTAGTTTCACCCCATTAATTTCAACACATAATTATATTCACTAATTCTGTATGTGTTATTTAACTATGTGTTGTATGATATGTATTATGAGTGTTATGGGTACTGCCTTTGTGAATGAGTCGGGGGTCTCTTCGGAAGCGGTCTTTCTATCTCTCAGGATAGAGGAAAGACTTGCCACCACATACCCCCCAGACCCTGCTTTTCAGCGAGATACATTGGGTATGTTTGTTTGTTTGTTTTTAATTTCAACTGAAAAGATAAGAATCAAATACTGGTTTTCTTTAAGGGGAGAAGTCCCTTACAGAAATAATAAGAACAAAGTACCTCCAATTCAAGTGCCCTCTGCTTGAGAGCAACCATTGCTTCTGGAAGTTGAGGTACAGTGAATGCAGGAACTTTAGGCTTCAAAGGATAAGGGACACCAAACAAGTTCAGACACTAATATTCCAAATAATTGGACAAAAAAATTCATTAAGAATGGAAAATTAGAACCATATATCTAGAGTAGTCTGAATGTACCTACTTCTTTGTACCTTAAATATCCCAGCTTTATGCGAAGCAATTTTTTCCCAGAGTATCTCCTACACATCATTACAGAAACCACATAACCAATTTGACTAAACGTAATCAACAAACCTTAGAGAGGGAGTGTGAAAAGAACTGACCTAGAATATCTGTGTGATCAAAGCCAAGAGAAGCGATGCCACACACAATAGGATCTTGGATCTGCAGTGTTTCAACATCCATAATACAGGATTAATATTGGTTTTATCCAACACTACAGCAATATAAAGAAAATCCCCAGGAGTCAACCCCATCCAAAAGTTGGAATTACAGTTAGCAGCAATGTTTTCAAAACCGGACCAGAAAGCGAACCGGACGGCCTAGAGGTTCACTGGTCGGACCGGTCGGACCGGATTACGAACCGGATGACGTCATAAATATTTAAAAAAATATAAAAAATTCCAAATATTTATAAAACTACAAACACATACCATTCAAGTAAACATAGTCCAAATTAACACAATATATCATATACATACCAAAATTAACGATTTTAAACAATATATCATGTTTAAACGGTGTTGGACCAAAAGAACCAATGAGCCAAGATCAGGAAAACCTCTAAGTCCCACATGCCACTGCTACAACTGCTGAAGACTCCCATCAGTTACAATGTTCTCTTGCTTGAATGTCAGACTCGAGAACATCTGAAGACTCTCATCAGCTATTGTGTTCTCTTGCTTGAATGTCAAACTCGAGAGCATCTTAGCTCCAGCCTTCTGCTGTTATGACAAAGTCTGAATAACAAAGTATGAAGATCAAAGAACTGAAGAATATCAGCTGAAGACTCCAAAGTACTGAAGACCAAGTACTGAAGTCTGAAGTACTGATTTTACAAGTACTGAAGACTTCAAGTACTGAAGACAAGTACTGAAGAATCAAAAGCTGAAGAACTAAAGAACTGAAGACCTTCTACTGAAGCACAAAGTCTGAAGACAAAGACTGAAAACAACTGATGATATCTACTGAAGTCATCAGTTGTTATATCATCTGAAGCCAAGTCTGAAGACCAAGTACTGAAGACTCAGAGTTTGTCACAACAACTGAAGACAAGTCTTCTTCAGTTGTTGTAGTGGTTTTTCTTTTTCAGTAGTTTATTTTGTTTCAGTAGTTGTACAACAACTGAAGAGCATGTTCTTCAGTTGTTATAGTATCGGTAGTTATAAACGACTGAAGAGTTTGTTCTTCAGTCGTTGTAGGATTTCAGTAGTTTACTTTTATCAGCACTTAGGAACTTTTGTAAGAAGATGTCAGTTGTTGACATCTTCAGTAGTTTTATGTTTTGACAGCTGTAATTTGAATATTCAGTGATGTCAGAAAAGGACATCACCACCATGCTTTTGCCGCCTATATAAGGATGGCAAGCCATACAGTTTTAATTGCCGAAACGTGCGACCAATAGAACATTTATTGCTTCGCAGAACTCTTCTCTCTCTATGTTTATGCTTTAATTGCAATATCTTTTATGTTCTTGCTTTAATTGCTAATTAATGTGCTAAATCCGCTGCAAACATAATCTAATTGATCAACACGAGAGGCTGAGATCCTGTCAAATGGTATCAGAGCAGGTTAATCATTGATCGATCTTACCATTGATCATTTGAAACTGCTCTTTTGATCTCTCAGTTTGATCGAATTAGCAATTTGCAAGAGTGAGTCATAGAGAGTGAGTTTCTGCTGTTTCCGGCCAAAATATTGAGGTCTTTTGGTGGTTTTGAGTTACGATTGTCGTGTTTAAACTTGTTCTTGACCAAACCTGAGATGACAACACCAACCAATGATCCTCACAATACTGGTTCCGCAACCAAGCCTCCGATGCTGGTTAGGAACGAGTATAACATATGGCAAAGACGTATGCTGCACCACTTGGCTGTCAACAGTACTGGTTGTTGAAGTCAGTGGTGCATGGGCCATACAAGCCTATGGTGAACGTCCCGGAATCTAATGAACAGGTTGCGAAGAAACCTGAACAGTATTCGGACGAAGATCTAAAGCTGTTTGAAATTGATGCTAGAGCCCATGGAATTTTAGCCATGGCCATTCCAAACGAGATATATTCAGGGCTCTTGCATCATGAGTCTGCTCATGACCTATGGGTTGCTCTAAAGGAACAATTTGGAGGAACTGATTCGGTCTTAGCAAACAATAGGGAAATCATTGCCCAACAATATGAGACTTTCTCATATAGAAAGGGTGAGACTCTGACCCAGCAGTTTGAGCGGTTCTCTTGTTTAATCTCTGAGCTGAAGATGGTTAAACAAGAGTACTCCAAAAGCCAGATGAACAACAGGTTCCTCAGGTCATTGCCTGAGAGATGGGACACATATACCATTGTCCTACGCTCTAGTGCTGACCTTAACACTCTATCTCTCACCCAACTTCATGGGAAACTACTCACTTTTGAGAGAGAGGTAGAGCAAAAGAGGAAGTTGTCATCTTCTGGCAAACTTGCTAATGACTTTGTCCAAGGAAATGCTGCCTTGATAAGTCATGAGTCAGAATATGCTTAATCAGAAAGTTCTTATGATTAGCATATTGATTTCTCCACAAACTCAGAACAAGCTTTTGTTGGTGTTAGTAGTTCAGGAGGTGGTGGTGACAATTTGTGTTTTCTGATGGAGGATTTGAAGGGCATTCCAGATGATGATCTGGAAGAGATGGATATTTTGAACCAAATGGCAATGATAAATATCCGCTCTCAGAAGTTCTACAAAAGAACTGGTAGGAAATTCCCAGGACTCTCTGGCAAAACCAAAGTTGGTTTTGACAAGAGCAAGTTGAGGTGTCACAAGTGCCAAAGGCTTGGACACTTTGCAAGAGAGTGTAGATCATCTGGATCTAACTCATCTGCACCCTTTGTGACTTTTCCCAGCAATAGCTCACAGCACAAAGGGCAACCTTCCTACAGTTCTCCCCATCCATCTCAAGCACAAGCACCACCTGCTTATTTTGTGCCACAGGGTCATATGCCTTATCCTTACCCCTGTTACTACATGCCTCAGCCTGGTCAACCTCAAGCACCCCCGGCTCAACCACCTCATGCTCTTCCAGAGCCTCATTTTTCCCAATCTCATCACCACACACAACCTCAACAACAAAGCTTTTTCACCCCAACTGCTGTTGACTGGAGTAGTCTACCAGAAGAGCTATCTGGTCAGGAACCACTACTCCAAGATGCTGGTCAACATGGCGGTGATCAACCTTTTGGAAATCTTGCTCTGATGGCCCTTGACTCTGCTGAAGGGTCATCATCCAATGCCTCATCTCAGGTATCCACTGAGGCAAAAGCCAAGCTTTGTTCAGAGTCATGCATAGCAGCATTTGCTTCTATTAGAGAAGCAAATGTAGCTTTAATAGATAAAAATCTTGAGCTTGAGCACACTATTTCCAAAAGAAAAGCTGATTTTGAGGTTGTTCTAAAAGATAAAAATGATGAGATTTACAAGCTCAACTGCCAAATCAAAGATAGTAAAGCTAGGGAAGATGTACTTCTAGAGAAGTACAAAGACCTCAAGGAAACTCTTGCAACCACCCAAGTTGAGTGTGATCGATGGGTGCAATCTTGCAAGGGTTTTGAAATGCTTCTTAGCAAGCAAACAGCTTCCAATGTGAAGTTTGACATTGGTTATAATCACACTGCTCCTCCCACAGACTTCATTTCAAGAACAGAAGTTGAATCTGATGGGGAGAGCAATAACCAATCCTTCTCATCATGTGACTTACTATCCTCTAAATCAGCATCATCAGAGATAGACTATCACATGACCAAAAAGCTGATCAACTCAGGAGTTGTCACTAGAAGTACTGAAGGTACTGGAGAGCAAGTGACAACATCTGAAGTTCAAACCTCAAATACTGTTAGCACTAAAGAGAAGAAAACTAGCAGTAGGAAAGGTTTGAAGACAGCTAGAGAGGATACCAGGAAAGCAGTCACTAGGAAGAAAACTGCTAGTACTGATGACAAACAGCTGAAGAACAAGTCTTCAGCAGTTAAATCCTCTTCAGCTGATGATCAGCATAAGATGAAGAAAAAGCCATGTGAGATATGTGGCTTGTTCAATCATCTTACTGATGATTGCTGGTACAAAAGGGGTTCCAAACTCAAACAGAAGGAGCAAATTACTGAGAGCATCAATAAAATGAAGAATGAGTTTAAAACCAAGTTTGTAATGGCAACATCCAAGCCTGAAATCCCTAGGCCCAAAGTTAAATCCAAGAAGGTAGGGATTACTCAGGCAACAGCTGAGGTTGCTCAGAAAAAGATGGTACAACATAGGAACTCATCATCAGCAAACTCCAATATGTCTGAAGAGCTGAAAGCCCTATCACAGAATCAGACACAATTGGTGATGATGGTTCAGCAGCTAATGGGAAGAGTCAACCACTTAGATGCTCCTGTGTTGAAACCACAGAAAAGGAAGTCCAAGCCAAAGGGTTCCTCTTCTGTACCATCTTCTTCACCTCAAGCTGTCACTCACAACACACCTGTTAGTGCTACACCTGTAGCTGAGAACAGACCCAAAGCCAAGCAGGTTTGGGTCTCCAAGACTAACTAACACATGGTTGTGTTTGCAGGGTTCTTCAACATGCCATAAAAGCATCTGGTATGTAGACAGTGGAGGATCCATGCATATGACTGGAAGCAGCTCCCTTCTTAATGACTACTCTCAAGGAAAGAAGGGATTTGTTTCTTTGGCAATGATGCAAAGGGTTACATTGTCGGAAAAGGCTTTGTTTCCAACGGGGAAATAAGGTTTGATGATGTAAACCATGTGGAGAATCTCAAGTACAACCTCTTGAGTGTCAGTCAAATGTGTGACAAAGGCCATGTTGCCCTTTTCACAAGCCAGAACTGTAGGATTCTGTCATCCAAAGTTCTGAGTTTGATTGACAAGGCATTGGATGAACACACTCTCCTGAAGGCCAACAGGACAGGAAGAGTGTATGCCTTAGATCTTTCCAAAAAGATGGATCTAAAAGGCCATCCTTGCCTATTCTTCAAGGCATCTCCTCAAGAGTCTACACTATGGCATAGAAGGCTGGGTAATGTTAATTTCAAGAACATGAATCAGCTTATAAGCCATGGTTTAGTAAGAGGATTGCCTCTGAAGGAGTTCAAGTGTGAAGATGACTGCACTGCTTGCTTGAAAGGAAAACAACACAAAGTTTCATTCCCTTCAATAGAAGAACCAAAGTCCACTGCCTGCTTACAACTTCTGCACATGGATCTCTTTGGTCCTGTCAGAGTAATGAGCATGGCAAAGAAGAAATACTGCCTGGTAATTGTGGATGATTACTCCAGGTTTGTATGGACTTTCTTCTTGCACTCCAAGGATGAAGCAGCAAAGACAATAATGAACTTTGTGTTACAAGTAGAAAAGCAATATTCCCTACAGGTCAAGTGTGTGAGTAGTGACAATGGAACAGAATTTAGAAACCACACACTTGATGACTTCTACCTGTCCAAGGGAATTAGAAGGCAGTTTAGCATTCCAAGAACTCCTGAACAGAATGAAGTGGTGGAGAGAAAGAACAGGACCCTCATTGAAGCAGCAAGGTCAATGTTGGCTGACTCAGGGCAACCACTGACCTTTTGGGCTGAAGCTGTCAACACAGCTTGCTATGTACAGAATAGAGCCTTAGTAAATAAGAGGTTGATGAAGACTCCCTATGAAGTTCTTCATCATTTGGCCCCTCTTATTTCATTCTTTAGAGCCTTTGGGTGTCCTTGTTTCATTCTCAACACTAGCAACCCACTCCATAAGTTTGCTAGTAAGGTGGATGCAGGGTACTTTGTTGGTTATTCATCAACTTGCAAAGCATACAGACTCTTCAACTGTAGAACCAAAGGGGTTGAAGAAACTTTGCATGTTAAGTTCAATGAATCTCCAAAGGACAAGATTCCACAAAACCCTGTGGAGATGTTTGATCTGGACATACTGCAATATGTTCCTTATCAACCTCCATCTGTTGAGCCTGTCAACAGATCTCCACCTGGTGGTACTGAAGATGATGAAGTCAGTACTCACCTCTTCAGGTTTAGTGACAACCTGCCTAATTCCACTAAACCTGATGCTCCTGTAGCCTCAGCAGCTCCATCCACTACAAATGCTGATGAGATTTCTGCTTGCTCTACTTCATTTGAGCTGCCATCCTCTACATGGTTTCAGGAATCTCCATCACCATCTGTTGCTACTGATGGGTCTACAAACACTTGCACAGATATCATAGTCTATCAAGAGCTCAAGAATCACCCCACTTCACAAATCATTGATGATATTCATGCTGGAGTTTCAACCAGGAATCAATTGTCCAACTTCTGCTTCTATGCTCTCTTCATCAGTCAGCAAGAACCAAAGAACTATCATATTGCTTTAAGAGACAATGGATGGGTGGAAGCTATGCAGCTTGAGCTACTTCAATTCAAGAAACAGCAAGTGTGGGAGCTTGTTCCATTACCCAAAGGTAAGTGTGCTATAGGCACCAAGTGGGTATTCAGGAACAAAACAGATGAGAAGGGCCAAATTGTCAAGAACAAGGCCAGACTGGTTGTTCAAGGGTTTGCACAGGAGGAAGGAATCGATTATGATGAGACCTTTGCACCTGTGGCCAGACTAGAAGCAATTAGACTGTTCTTAGCTTATGCTGCCTTTCACAGCCTTAAGGTTTATCAAATGGATGTCAAAAGTGCCTTCCTATATGGAAAATAAAAGAAGAGGTTTATGTGTGTCAACCACCAGGATTTGAGGACAATAAACATCCTGATTGGGTGTACAAGCTTGATAAGGCTCTCTATGGGCTGAAGCAAGCACCTAGAGCCTGGTATGAGACACTCTCAACCTTTCTTTTAGAGAATAAGTTCACTAGAGGCACCATTGATAAAACCTTATTCATCAAGACTGTGAGACAACATAAGCTCCTTGTTCAGATTTATGTTGATGATATCATCTTTGCATCCTCTGATCCAAAGTTGTGTGATGATTTTACAAAGCTTATGAAGCTAAGATTTGAAATGAGTGCTATGGGAGAATTACAGTTCTTTCTGGGTTTGCAAATCAAACAACTGGATGATGGAATCTTCATCCATCAGTCCAAGTATTCCAAAGACTTGTTGAATAAGTTTGATTTACAAACCTGTAAGCCCTGTTCTACTCCCATGAGCAGCATCACACAACTAGATGTTGATCAGAAAGGTAAAGCGGTTGATGAAACCCTTTACAGATGTATGATTGGGTCCTTGATGTACCTTACAGCTTCTAGACCAGACATCATGTTTTCAACATGCGCTTGTGCTAGATTTCAGGCTGCACCTAAAGAATCCCATTTGATTGCAGTCAAAAGGATCTTTAGATATCTGCAAGGTACCCAATCACTAGGACTTTGGTATTCAGCTGGGCATTCATGCAAATTAGTTGCTTTCTCTGATAGTGACTATGCAGGATGCAAAGTCACCAGAAAATCCACTTCTGGTGGTTGCCAATTCCTAGGCAATTGTTTAGTTTCTTGGCAGAGTAAGAAACAAACATCAATTGCTACATCCACTGCTGAAGCTGAGTATATTGCTGCTGCAAGCTGTACCTTTCAAATACTCTAGCTTCAGAACCAACTTCTGGATTATGGCATTACTGAGACTAAGACTCCATTATTAATGGATAGTGCTTCAGCTCTTTGTATTGTTAAGAATCCTGTCCAGCACTCTAGGACCAAGCATATTGAGATCAGACATCATTTATCAGAGATTGCTATGAGAAAGGTCTGATTGATCCTAAGTTTGTGCCTAGTGCTGATGAGCTTGCAGACATTTTTACTAAGCCTTTAGATAGTGTCACATTCCAAAATTTGGTACTAAGGCTTGGTATGCTGCAGCTTGAATGATTTGACCTATGCTGGTACTCTTAGTTCACAACTACTGAAGAGCAAAGGTCAAATATAAGTACTGATTAGTAATTTAGTCTTCAGCTCTTTCACAACTACTGAAGACTAAACTGACTCAAAGTACTGATGTACATTATTTATTGAAAAACAACTGATGTAGTGAAGTGGATTACAACTACTGATGTATGATTTTCAATAAATAAGTACTGAAGAACAAATTTTGCTCACAAGTACTGATGTGTAATCTTACACAAATACTGAAGACAAATTTGTTCACCAGCTCTGAAGAATTTCATCAGCACTTGTGAACATCTGATCACAAGAGCTGAAGGCATATTCCCAGAGCTGAAGGGTCAATGAAACATCTGAAAGTCAGCCAAAGAGCTGATGAGTAAGTGTGGAGGCTAGTATGAAACAACTGATTTGACGGAAACAGCTGATGAGTAATTTCTCATCAGCTGATAACAACAGCTGATGTTTCATACACAAACAACTGAAGGACAAAACCATGTCTTCAGTAGTTCACAACTGCTGAAGGCTAACACCAAGTCCTCAGTTGTTTACAACTGAAGCAATACCATGTCTTCAGTAGTTCACAACTACTGAAGGCTAAAACCAAGTCTTCAGTTTTTACAACGTCTGAAAAAGAATACTAGGTTATCAGTAGTTCATAACTACTGAAGACTGACAGTAACTCTTCAGACGTTCACAACATCTGAAGGACAAAACCAAGGTCTCAGTAGTTTCAACTACGGAAGGCTAACACCAAGTCATCAGATGTTACAACCACTGAAGGTTAAAACCACGTCATCAGCTGTTACAACAACTGATCACTAACACCAAAACCTTCAGTAGTTTTCTTTCAACCTTTGCCCTACCCTATAAATACCCCACCTTCAGAGCATTACTCCTCACTTGACCTAATCCTTACAAACCTCTGAAATTCCCATACACCATTAATGGCGAACATGCAACTAAAACCTCGACATAACTGTGTCGCCCACCTTACAAAATCGCCATTATGGCCCAAATTTCACCAAGCCGTTGATCTTATGCATGACTCACCATACAAAACGGCTTTTCTCTTGAACCCCACTCTATACACCGACTCCTTGACGGAGTTTTGAACAAATGTGACCGTCCAAACCGGAGAGCAGAATGCCGAGGTCTCCCTCCGGTCCTCCGTCAATAGAAAACCCGTGGTTATCACTCCAGCCACCATACGACAACCCTAGAGCTGGAGATGCCACTCACCCAACTTCCTACCCCAAAGGTACCCTGGATCTTTCATTCACATCCCATGACTATCAGGGTAACCTCTCCGCCTCCACCTTGTTGAAGAAACATTTCCCTGACCCTCAACGCTTGATCTTCCATATGGTGAATGTCTGTCTGGCTCCCAAGACCTCTTCATGGGACCAGATGTCCACAAGGTGGCAGCAGGTATTGTATTCTATCCTTGAGAAACAACCTTTAAATTTTACTGATCTTTTATTTTTAGAACTCAAGGACATGGCCACAAAACCTTTTTCTAACCGTTGGAACTTGTATCCACGGTTCATAATGGCCATGATCGAATACCAGCTTCAGGCTGAGGGACTAGTTGGCACTGGGGTCCCTGCCATGGCTGTTCCTAAGCAGTTAAATCGGCCGATATATCGGTGATATATCACCGATATATCGGTTATCGGTCCTGTGGTAGTATATCGGTACCAAAAATCGGTCAGTATATCGGTCCCGATAATATCGGCCGATATGGCCGATATATCACTGATATTTGGCTTTCAAATATCGGTCGTATCACCGATATTATCGTTGGGCTCGATTTTGTTCCTGGGCTCGTTTTTGTCCAACAAAATCTAGTAACCCACTAACCCACTAACCCAAATAACCCTATTTGTTTGCTGCAATCGAAGTCGAACCCTCAGCGGTCCTCGGTCGAAGTCGAAGTCGAACATCAGACTGGCCTCAGCCGCATCGGTCGTCGGTCGAAGACTCGAAGGTATGTTTGTTTTTGGTGATGTTGATGTTGAAGCAGGTCTGTTGTTTTTGATTATGTTGATTATGTTGATTGTTCGATTGAAGCAGGTCGAAGTCGTAGTGGTCGAAGTCGAACATCAGAGGCTCAGCGGCTCAGCCTCAGTTTGTTTCGAAGTTCGAACAGGCCACAGTGACTCAGTGAGTTGATTTCAACTCAGTGAGTTCGATTGGTCAATTTGAAGGGTAATTTCAAGTCGGTGATTATGTTGTTTGAAGCAGGTCAATTTGAAGCAGGTCTGTTGTTTATGTTGATTTCAACTCAGTGATTGGTCAATTTGAGTTCGATTGATTTCAACTCAGTGAGTTCGATTGGTCAATTTGAAGCAGGTCTGTTGTTTTGATTATGTTGATTATGTTGATTATGTTGATTATGTTTTTTTTGAATATGTTGAAGGATATGTTGATTATGTTGATTAGTTTTTAAGTATTTTGACTATGTATTTGACTATCTTAGTATCTTATTATTAATATTATATGAGTTTTAGTGTTTTATATATATATATGCAATTACCGATATCTCACCGATATATCACCGCGAGAACCGATATATCAAATATCGGTCAGTGACCGATATCCGATATTTCACCGATTTAACTGCTTAGGGCTGTTCAAGCTGAGGTATACTCCAGGCACAACACTGACCCTACACTCAAACAGGCTGGCCGGCTGCGAAAACCCACGCAACTGGAACCCACAGCCTCCACCTCCAAATCCAAAGTCCCCACCAAGCCAAAAGCCAAAAAGAAGCCCACAAAGGCTACTCAGGGAGATGAGTCCCCTGAGGATGCCCTTGCCACACAAAGGCAGGATGTGCCTGCTGGTTCGATTCTCCCAGCAGGTACCACGACTCCACCCACCACAACCGCACAGGCTTCCTCTCAACAGGAGCCTGATGCAACCAATTTTGGGGAAACCACATTACTGGGGTCTTCCTCACTTGAGGAGGCTGCCATTGAAGAGCACAGTCCTCCCCATGTGCATACTGCTTCTAGCCCACATACAGAGGAGACCGCCCCACTAAGCCCAACATTGGTTATAGCCAAAGTGCTGACTGATCTGAGCACTCCACCCTCTCCCCAGAAACCTATTACCACTGGGGAGACTACAACCGAAGAGGGGGTGGGCACAAGTGCTGATCGGAGCCCACAGCACAGAGAATCAGTTCACTCTCCCAGTGTGGCTAGGGAGATAGAACAATCTGGTGAGGCTGCCACTTCCCCTGCATCAACATCTGAGCAGGGTGAAGATGGTAACATCACTAAGACCTCACCAGAGGCAATGGCAGATGATGGATCCAATCCTGAGGCCAGAAGTCCCCAGTACCATGAACAAGGGGCACATGTCATTACTGAGCCACACTCAGGACATGTTCATCCTGACAATGTCAGGAGGTCAGGTGATTCAGCTCATGCTGATGATGACCTGAGCTTCTTCTACGATGTAGTAGCTCAAAACACTATCCTTGAGGATGAGATAAGCAGACTCAAAGAGCTGCTTGCTCAAATGACTCAGGATAGAAGTCCATCTGCCACCACTACCCCACAGATGGCACCTTCACCCGAAGGACTCACAAACACTGAGCCACTCCCACAAACTCAGCCACCAGCCCTTGCTTCTGGCACTAGCTCTCAGGGACAGAACCCCCCTGAGCAGCTGGATACTATCCTCCAGAAATCCCTGCCTCTCATCACACCAATCCTTAAAGATATAATTATTCAAACCCTTGATGAGAGGCTTCCCACATATATACAACCATGGTGGAGGTTGCCATATCTAAGGCTTTTGCTGATAGTCAAACCCCAACCAATGCAACCAAAAAGGGGGAGACATCAGTGCAAGACAAGAGGAAGAGGGGAGAGGAGGAGAAAGAGGCAGAAAAAGAGGTGGTGGTAGAGAGGGAGTTGGCTGAGGAGAGTAGTAGGGTGAGGGAGAAGGGGAAGAGGAAAGTGAGGGAGGTAGAGCATATAGAAGTGGCTGAAATCCAAAAGGATTTCAGTATCACTGATAAGAATAAGGGAGAGTGAAAGAAGGTGGCTGATCCTGATCTAGCAGCCCTTGTCAAGGAGGCTGATGCTGAACATAACCGTTCAATGAACAAAGTAATTGAACAGCTGTTCAGGCAAGGCTTTGACAAGGACACTGCCTTGATAGATCAAGAGATCAGGAATATGGAGAGGAGAGAGATTGAGTACCGATGGACTACTCATAGCCAAGAGGAAAGACAAAAACTTGAGGCTATGAGTAGGTTCACTTCGAAGTACCTGGGCAGACCAGTCCTTGACGTTAAGGCATGGACCAGGGACAAACTCTTGGCAATAACCACCAAGATTTGTTCGGCTGGTGATTTTACAAAGGGACTGGTCGCAGAGGCCTTATCTGAAGCCGGTGCTGAGAACAGGACACTGCTAGTCAAGCTAACCAAACCAGCCCTTATCTCTAGGCTGCTAGCAGTGCCTGCCAACACTTCCACACCAACAACCCAACCACAACCCACAAAACCAACTCCTTTACCACCAAAACCCGCAGCCAATGATTCACCCTTGAAGAAGAAGAGAAGGGTGCTGAGGCTGCAAGATGAAGAAGAGGATGATGAGGAGGATAGCCTGCCACTCTCAGCAGTTATACCTCTACCCAAAGCCAAACCACAAACCATCAATCCCACCTCACAGCAGGACATTGTGAAGGTTAAGTTAGAAGAGGAGGAGCAGCAGAAAAGACATGATGAGGAAATGCTGAAAAGCATTGACAAATGTTATACTGCTACCACCTCTATAATAAACATGCAGAGAGAAGCTCTGAGGTTATTCACCCTCAGACAAACCTTTCAATATGAAAGGGAGAGGGTGAGAACTTGGCCTGACCCAAGGGTGGCTCACAGGATAGTCAAGAAGGACATGCCTGTGAGATACAAAAGCCAACTAAAGAGAATCGTAGATGAAGAGATCTCTGTGGCTATTGTAATAACACCCTGGGAAATAGTAGATGAATTCGAGAAAGCTTATAGAGCCGGCCAATCACCCTTTTCAATGCTAGATAATAGGGTGGTTAGGAAGGGTCTGGTCTATAAGAAGCTTGAGAATTTTCATAGGAATGAGCTCACTTTGTTGTTAGAGGGTAAACACCCTGATGAGTTTGCATATAGGCAAATCACAACACTTGAGCTCAAAAATGGAAGACAGGTCAAGTACCTCTCAGAGCTGTACGGTCGGGAGGGGTTATTCGAAGGTGAGTCTGAAGACCTGTCCAAAGAAGAACAAATGATCTTTCTTCAGGCTTACTGTAGAGAATCCTACCGGCTTGTACGTGGGAGGTAGATCTCATGGATGGGGCAACAGCTCTGTGTCCAATTCCCCAAGACAGAGCTCCCATCCATACTTAGCCAAACAAACACTTGAGACTACCTCTCTGGCCAGTGCTTATCTGGGTCAACTTCTAATCTGATCTAGAAGGAAATAGACCAATCATTATGCCACCAATAAGTGGGACATCCAATAATTAGAGGTTTTGGCTGCATTGGTTCAGGGGGAGTTTGTTGGACCAAAAGAACCATTGAGCCAAGAACAGGAAAACCTCTAAGTCCCACATGCCACTGCTACAACTGCTGAAGACTCCCATCAGTTACAATGTTCTCTTGCTTGAATGTCAGACTCGAGAACATCTGAAGACTCTCATCAGCTATTGTGTTCTCTTGCTTGAATGTCAAACTCGAGAGCATCTTAGCTCCAGCCTTCTGCTGTTATGACAAAGTCTGAAGAACAAAGTATGAAGACCAAAGAACTGAAGAATATCAGCTGAAGACTCCAAAGTACTGAAGACCAAGTACTGAAGTCTGAAGTACTGATCTTACAAGTACTGAAGACTTCAAGTACTGAAGACAAGTACTGAAGAATCAAAAGCTGAAGAACTAAAGAACTGAAGACCTTCTACTGAAGCACAAAGTCTGAAGACAAAGACTGAAAACAACTGATGATATCTACTGAAGTCATCAGTTGTTATATCATCTGAAGCCAAGTCTGAAGACCAAGTACTGAAGACTCAGAGTTTGTCACAACAACTGAAGACAAGTCTTCTTCAGTTGTTGTAGTGGTTTTTCTTTTTCAGTAGTTTATTTTGTTTCAGTAGTTGTACAACAACTGAAGAGCATGTTCTTCAGTTGTTATAGTATCAGTAGTTATAAACGACTGAAGAGTTTGTTCTTCAGTCGTTGTAGGATTTCAGTAGTTTACTTTTATCAGCACTTAGGAACTTTTGTAAGAAGATGTCAGTTGTTGACATCTTCAGTAGTTTTATGTTTTGACAACTGTAATTTGAATATTCAGTGATGTCAGAAAAGGACATCACCACCATGCTTTTGCCGCCTATATAAGGATGGCAAGCCATACAGTTTTAATTGCCGAAACGTGCGACCAATAGAACATTTATTGCTTCGCAGAACTCTTCTCTCTCTATGTCTATGCTTTAATTGCAATATCTTTTATGTTCTTGCTTTAATTGCTAATTAATGTGCTAAATCCGCTGCAAACATAATCTAATTGATCAACACGAGAGGCTGAGATCCTGTCAAACGGTGTTCCTTAATCCAAAACAACATCCAAAATACATACCATTCAAGTAAACATAGTCCAAATTAACGAACCGGTGTTCCTTAATCCATATCCAATAATATTTTTCTATTAAAATTAAAAAAAAAAAAAAAAAACCGGTTCAACCCGGTTCGCCGGTTCCGGTCGGGCCGGTCGACCGCACGAACCGGCCGGTTCAACCGAAAACGGCCCAAAACCACCGAACCGAACCGGCATCCTCACCGGTTCCCGGTCGAACCGGTCGGACCGGCCAGTCCAGTCCGGTTGTTGTCTACTTGTACCCTTGGCTTTGAGATTTGTTCTTTCTTGAAACCATAAAAGTTTCAGTCAAAATTTTTTAGTATGTTGTAGAAGCAATGATATCACACTCTTACTATAAAGTGACTTGACTTAAACATCAAAAAAACTATCAAACAATGAGACACTCAACAGTAACTAGATTCAGGCTGGAAATTTTAAGTAACAATGAAACCGGGGAAGTAAGGTGCATTACCACATTTGTTGAATCATATGTCCCTCCAATTCCAACTTCAGTAATAGCAACATCTACCTGTGAGACTGATTAAATCAGTAAGCAGGCTCATATAAAATTAATTACGATGTAAACTCACTTTAACTATATGTTCTGTTTTTAAGTATACGTATACTGATACACATGATCTTTTGGGAATATCATAAACTCTAGACTAGAGTAACTACAACCCAAGCTATTAAAGTTAAAAGAATAATAAAGGGGTGAAAAGTTAACCTTTTCAGACACAAATAACTTCAACCCTAACAGAGTAAGAAACTGAAATAATGGAGGCATTGGCAGGTCCTCTGTGACTGTATCCTGCCAATTACATATTCAAAACACCAATGTTTTATGTGAGAATGAAGAATCTACTATATACAATTTAAGAAAAAAAAATACTAAACCTAGGTATAAAAAATAACACCTTCAGCTTGTTCCAACAACCCCAGAAATACAGTAAAAACTGCTCTTCAGATATTTCCATCCTACATGGTTGTCATTTAAAGAAAGAAGTTAGGATGGAAAATTAATAAACTCAATTTCACTTGGAAAATTATCATGTAACACATGTACCAACATGATTCCATTTTTCAGTTTGGGAATTCAAACTCATTCCTTACCAATGAAAAATTTAGCATATCACAGTTTCAAATATTTATGGTGTTTAGGGGGTGTTTGATTTCGGCTGACCGGGCTGACCGGCTGACTCGGTCAGCGGGTCAGCCCGTTTGTTTTGTAAAAAAGGTAAAAAAGGTGCTGCTGACTGAGTCACCCGGGCTGACCACCCTTTGTTTTGTGGCTGACCCGGTCCTTGTTTTTGGAGGTGCTGACCGAGTCCGACCGGCCCCAATTTGCCCCTTAGTGTTTTCTGTTGCAGATGGTTTTTTCATACTTTTGTTTAATATCTTACAAGCTTGTTAATATTAGTTAAATTCCATCTACATGCCAGTACTCTGACATTGAGAAATATTGTATGTAAATTTGTACCAAATGATTACTGATTAGAGCCACACATTCCACTTTAGGATGCCTCATGTATTTGCAACATTACCCATCTTTGGCAAATTTGCAAGCTAAAGTTATAGAATTGTTCATTGTAATTAACAGTTATTGACACTAGTGATCAGAATCCACAGGATTTCCTTTTGTCAATACTAAAGGATGTTCTTGACATTTAACCGTAATCGTATACTTTTATTAATCTACACACACAAAGAGATGTTCTTTTTATAGGTTTGGGAGAGTTAACATCAGAGATACAATTATGTTTTTATGAGATAGATGCTTGTAAAAATAATGAAACCTGGTTAGATAATGAGATACATACCCGTTGAGACGGAACCTTTCTTTTACATCAATTAAATGAGGAGAAATAAATAGGCCAGTTTTAAACCCACTCTCCCGTAAAATTGCTTCACAAAATGTGCATGTTGATCCCTATATATTAACTTTATCAGAAAAAAATGACAAAACAGTGTTCAAAACATACGTGATGCTGGACAGAAGAACAAGCAAATATAGAGCAAAGGAGAATAAATGGGGAACTATAAGAAGTGTTGATATGATTTAATGACAGTTCATATAAACTGATAAGAGTACCTTTCCTTTAGTTCCAGCAACATGGATAATGTTAAGGTCTGCGATCTGTTTCTTTATGCCTAATATCTGAAACTCAAATTCATGATGATGTTTTATTCTTTAGATAACATAGTAATTGGCAAATTAATCACCAATAAGTGTGTTTGTGCTCATTGAAGTCTTAGTATAAAAGCATATATGGTGACTTATATGTGATTAAATATATTGAGAATCAACTTACCTGAATATACATGGACATTCTCTCCAGCTTCGAGTAGTTAGCACCTGTATTTAAATTTCTAGAACGTTTGTTACGTGTTATTAGAGATGAAAGTGCTTCCATGGCAGCTTCATATGTAAATGGTGAATGACACTCTTGCATGCTACTACTGTTTACTGGCATCACTGTTTGAGAAGACATGTTTGCAAAGTGTAACCCTGAAATATCAGGATATTGTAAAGTCATGTTTTAGGTTATTCAGAATATTCGACAAAAATATTGATTTACATAATTTGCACCATGAACCAAATATAACTTCGACAGGTCAACATTTAGCTTATACAATGACGACAAAATAACTAGGAAAGATTCAATGAAAGCATCTAGGTGTTGCTACAAGATAAATGATCAACCAAAATGAAGTTAACTAATATCAGGTTCTTCTCTTTCCTACCTAATTCACTTAAGTCATCTAAAAAGTGTGATATGATACATTTGTACATGAAAACTATGTTGTTCTATTAGGTTTGTCAATTTTTTTGTTCATGATGTAAAAGCTGCACAAACTTATTGGCCTTGATATTCTCTCAGTCTCAGTCAATCATAGGAAGATATGAATGTGTGTGTGCGCTTGCATCCGATTTCAGTAGATAAATGTCAAGGAATTCAAAGGCAATGCATGTCACAAAGAGCGTCATTTATGAAAGCTTTGTACTCATTCTTTCATGTCATGTCGCAAAGAACGTCATTTATGAAAGCTCCGTACTCATATTTCCTTGTTCTTTTTTTTGGAACAGCAAATGTACGACCGTGCTTCGGAGGATACTAGGATAGGTGTTATCTTAAATCTTAATGAGGCTCACCTATCCGTTTCCTAACCAGGACCACACCCCAAACCCCTCAAGAGGAAACCCACAACTGGGAAAAGAGAGAGACTTGAACCTAAGACCTCCCCATATTCACAGGTCTTGGGTACCTCACCTAAACCACTTGGGCTAAAGATCATTGGTTCATTCTTTCCTTGTATTTGTAGCAAATCATGTTTTCATAAAGTAAAAAAAAATTAATCGAGAACAACTTTCATTCGAAATCCCAAAAATATATCTGTTTCTACATTCTTTAAATTTAGATAATTCTAAGATTTAGAGTTAGAAATATGTTTATTGATATTAAATATGTAGTTGCAAACACCAAGTTCAAATCGCATATATATCAGTTATCCATTTTCCAGGTAAACAAGATACATACGTACATACTTGTATGTGTGTGATTATGGTAAGGAAGAGTTTGCATTGTTGCATCTGTAACTCAAAATAAATCAAAGAACTTGTTTTATCCTTTCTGATGCTTTATAAGATGTTAGCTCTCTTTTATGCTCAATTCACTTAATAACTGAGACAAGCTCATCATATTTAGCTTTTAAATAAAGTGCTTCTAAACAATATAATCTTATAATTTAAGGACTCGATAATAAGCTTCATATTGGTTGCAGCAAATTTCATTAATTAAAAAGAATTACGAGTGTTTATTTACCCCTCTTTTTCTCTAGCATTTTTTATTGGTATTTGTACAACTAAAAAACATAGTCATTGGAACATTTTATTTTGTTAAAAGATAATCTATAAAAAAAATTACAGTCGATAAAAATATCTTTTCATCTTTTTATTTGAAAAAAAAAAGAAAAAAAAGAAAAAAAAATAGTATCTTCTGCAATTTTGGTGGTCTTATCTTATAGTTCCATTTTGGTGGTCTTATCTTATAGTTCCTTCAATAATAAGAACTTGGAAAGCACTTGAACATTTAATTTTCGGATTATTAGTTCAAACATTAGAACCACATCCAAGTACTATCTTCTGCAAATTTTCTATTACATCTGAATCTATTCATGATTATTCAATATCACACATGGTGTACAGGGTTCACGTATACCTTTTTCTCGTATCTTCACAAGCGATCGAAATGCTTTCAGCCCAGTGACATCAAAGGCACCAAAATGACACGAGAAATATCTATTTTCCCGTTTTACTCTATTATTGTGCAGGATATCCCCAAGTGCTCCTCCCCTCATGTAAGTGTGTGCGTGTACAAGCATTAACCTTATATAAACTGTTCCCACAAATTCAATAGTCAGCAAACTAGCAACTTAAAATCATCAATCAACACACAAAAAAACCCTCATAAAATCACATAATGTGACGATTTAACAATGCACGCTTTACCACCTCATCACAGAGTCACAGAGTCACTTCAAATGTTCAAATTGATAACATCACTTTGGTTCAAGCAAAATATAAACCAGAAACAACAATTTAAACTACTCAAACCTCTTTCCATAAGTACAACGTCTAAACTCTGAACTCCAGAATTCAAAATTAACTCTTATTCTACTTCAATACCACATATCCTATTGATAACATCCACACCGATTACTGCAATTCCCAATCATTCACAAGCTCATCGACAAATCAACGTACAGCGAACAATAAGGACCACAAATAGAAAACTACAATCATCAAAACTCACTGCACATGTACTGATAATCAGAAGAGATGTTAGGTTTACCGTAACGGAAACTTGAGGTCGATGTGTCTGTCACACGTTACTGCAGCTTAAATTGTGAAAAGTGTGAGACTAGAGTGAACATATGGAGCTTGAAGAAGACGCCATTAATGGATTCTTCATTACTTCATGAAAAAGATGGCCCTAACGAATTGAACGGAATCTATGTCTCGACGGAATTTGGGGCGATAAAAGCTTTACGTTGATGTGGCGCTCGTGTATCCCACTCACCGGAGATTTAGGTGGCTAATGTTATCCGGAAGTTGCACAAATGGTCCTTGAACTATTTCTAAGGCTTCTTGCAAGTCTATAAGTCTAGGTTTTCTGGAGTTTTGGTCCGATGGTACTGGATGACGGTTTGGATTTGAGATGTTTAGGTTTTAGATTTAAAGTTGACTCAAATGTTTTTTAGTTGTGGTTGGTTTTTTTCTTGGGTGAATCAGACTTGAAGCGTTAAAACTAGTATGGATGGTTGGCGTTCGTCAAGCGTGCAGATCTTGTTTTGAATGTTTGCTATGGCGTACACGAGATGCAAAACCTTGGTTTTGGGTTCGCGGGTGCCCTGTTTTTCTGTTTTCATTAGATAGGATCTGGATATGTTGTCAGCGGTAATCAAGAGTTTTTCAAGGTTTTATGATACCATAAAATATTTATGGCATTATGATTTTTGTGCCTTTTCAGAAAGCTACCACTGTTTATTGGGATAATATTTATGTGGTATATAGAACAAAGCACGTGGAGATTGACATTCGCTTTGTTTGGGAGAAAGTTCAAATTGGATATATTTGTGTTTTACATGTTCCTTTTTCCTCTCAATATGTGGATATATTTATCAAAGGCCTACCATGAGATCAATTCTAAACTTTCCTGTCTAGTTTGTGCTAAACCTGCTCCAACTATGGGGCACTATTAGGGAGGAAGTTTCACGAAGATAATTACCATTATTATTGTAATTGTACATAGATAGAGATTGTGAGTAGGCCCTTTTAGTTTGCCTAAAGTTTAGGCTTGTATGTTGTAATTATCTCCCAATATATATTAGGGATCATGTTTGATGAATAGATACAGAAAATAATAATACTATAAACACTTTTAATCACGTCTCATGAAGTCTCACTCAAGTATTGGGGGTAGTTCCAAACATCGTTAAAAAAAGATACAACTCGTGCCAGCTCAACTTGCAAATCAAGCCTAGGTTGTTTGGTTTGTGAGTGGGCTCGGCTCACTTTGTAAACAATCCGGTAAAAGCCGGCTCACACGTCCATTTCAAATGTATTTTTCGAGCACGATTTATTTAAAAATCCTTAGCCCTTGTATTAATAAGAGCGTGTTTTCAGCACAAGTTGTTTAAACATCCCTATCACTGGTAGTAACAAGTAGACAATAACTAGTATGCGGTGCCAATGCAAGACTACCTCACTTTATAAAGGCTCTAAAAATTTAGATAGGAGGTTCTAGGTTCAAACCTACATGAAAAGATTAGTTGAAGTAATTTAGAAGTAAAAATAGTAGATTTGTTAAAATTAGGATGTAAGTTGAAATATATATAGAGTTGTGAAAAAACAAACGAAACATTGAATCGTATTCAACACATCTTCGCTTGTTGGATAACACATAGAACTAAATTGAATAAACTATATAATAAGCAGTTTAATCGATTACCGAACCGACTAAGGGGCTGTTTGTTTTGGTGCTGACCCAGCTGACTTGGCTGACCCAGCTGACTGGGCTGACCCGCTGACTCGGTCAGCGGTCAGCCCGTTTGATTTCGGCTTCGAGCCTGGCTGACCGGGTCTCAGCTGCTGACCCAGACCATGAAAAAAAGAAGCTGACCGGGCTGACCCTCCCTCTCGCGACCCAGATCCACCCGCAGCACCACCCGCAGCACCACCAACGGTCACAGATCTTCGTTTTGCGATGGCGACGGCTACAGATCTTCGGTTTTCAGATGGTGATGGCAATGGCGATGTAAGTGGCGATGGGCTGTAATACGTTTTTCAGATCTTCGGTTTTCAGATCTTCGGTTTTCAGATCTTCGGTTTTCAGATCTTCGGTTTTCAGATCTTCGGTTTTTAGATCTTCGGTTTTCAGATGGGTGGGATGTCGACAGTGTGCGATGGTGGTGGTGATTGTGCGGAATGATGAAGATGATGATGGTATGATGGAGATGGGTTCGAGGCTTTCATGATGAAGATGATGATGGTATGAAGATGAGGATGGCATGAAGATGAGGATGGTATGAAGATGAGGATGGTGGCGGTGGTATTAATAATAATAATAATAATAATAATAATAATAATAATAATAATAATAATAATAATAATAATAATAATAATATAGTAGTATAATAATAATAATAATAATAATAATAATAATAATAATAATAATAATAATAATAATAATAATAATAATAATAGAGGTTATTTTTTCATTCAGCAGAGTCAGTCAGATACAAAATCAAACAGTCAAGTTTCAGTCAGATGCAGACTCAGTCAGAACTTCTTACTGGGTCAGCTTCTGACTCAGTTGTAACATCGCGTATTTGTGTTAAATAAAAATAAATTTTGTTGAATACGTTGATGTTGAATTCAAAATTTCAATAATCGTAATAACAATAATAATAATAATAATAATAATAATAATAATAATAATAATAATAATAATAATAAAATAATACTACTATTGATAATAAGTAAGGATTATTAAATATATATATATATATATATATATATATATATAAAAACATGTATTAAAAATATTGATTTATAAGTCCAGGGGGTGAATATGCAATTTATGAAACTTAAAACCAAAGTTTGAACATAAAATAACAAGTTTGAAATCGCAGGGACCATTTCTGTAATTTTTAAAAAAACCGTCTTCCCACCCCGTATTTCCGGCGAGTCGCCGGCGAGGCTCCGGCCGAACTCCGGCGAGCCAAAAACGATGAAATTACACATTTTCAAGCCACAAAACCGGTTCCATTGCGTTCGTGGATGAGATTCGAACCCAACCCAACCATTAAACACGTTTAATCATCAAAATAATCGGATCCAAAGCCTTCACATCGAACTCACTAAATTCCCGACAAGAAATCAAACAAATTATCAAAATTGAACCCACAATCACACCGAAAGTTTTCTTGGATCCAATTTAGATTGAATTCCAACAAAAACACGCGTTGAATCAGTCCACTAACGGCTAAAAATTCTTACTTTTATCTCGGATTCTAAACCGACAAAGAAACCCACTCAAACACTTATAATAAACAAAATTGAATTCATATAATCAAGCATATCTCGGTTCCGAACCTCTCTGTACTCTCAAATTCATCTAAAACACACACACACATCGAATTCGATCGTCACCTTCATCGCGACCTGCAACTCACTCGAACCCGACCTTCGGAGTTTCAAAACCTGAAATTGATAAGGGGCTTTCACTCTCGATCATCATCCAAAGCTTCATATCAATTTAATTTGATTATCATCACGATCTGAGCAACATTCGATTGGCATCTAGTCGCGGACCTATCTCGAACTCAAACACCTCGAATACACCATCTTAACAGGTAATTAATACCTCTACAAACTCGGTTTTTCATGGGGAATGAAAGCCCCATGATTTCAGTAGCAATAAAAATCGAATCGAGGTTCAATTTGAAGAAATTCGAACCTAGGGTTCTTCGGGTTTGGGGGTTCTGTTGGGTGGTGTTTAAAATCAAATAAAACCGGATCATTACCGCGGCTAAGGCCTTGGTTCACCGGTTCCCACGCTCTATCACATCCGAGAGGTCCCGGGTTCGACCCCGGGCCACCTCATATTTTTTAAACACTCTTTTTAAGCATTAAAAATTCAGAAAAAAATTCTAAAAATCATAAAAACATTTTTACAAACATTAGGAATTTTTAAAACAACCTAATTATTTTTCTGAAATTTATTTCAACATTTTAATTATTTATTTTAATTTTTTTAAATAAATAAAATAACTAATTATATTTTCTACCAATTTAAATTAGTGTATAATATATAATTATAAATTGAATCCAATATATCTACATAGATATATACTATCCGATTATCGAAACAATTTTATTTGAATAAATTACATGTGTATAATTTTTTTTTTTTTTTTTTTTTTTACATAATCGTATACAATTTATAACTAACATACGATGTATAATTATGTTTACTCATGTATAAATGTATTATATACTATAATTATGTATATAAATATACATATAATTATATATAATTACATGATTATTATGTATATAATTATACATATACAATTTATTAATAAATTGTATATATGTAAAACTTATATGTATAAATTATTTTAAAAAAATTGTTGACATAATCACTTACAACCAATTCATTTCAAGACATTCAAACCAAATAAAATTATAAATTTAAACTACCATTCAAAACCCGATGGAAAACCTAATACATTCCCAAATTCCCAAATCATTATTATTCTAACTAGAGACACCGTTCCTTAGGTTAATCATAAGGAAATCATTGGTGTTTAATCTATCACGTCCAAATTCAAATCTCGTCAATCAAGTGAGTATTCATATCCCCTTTTTATATCATTTCCTATTTGGGGGAAATCATGTGATACAATATATTCAATCATGATATTCTATTGTTATTTCATTCTAAATTCAATTCAAGACAGGTTATGTTATTACTTGCAATTATGTGAACATACTGTGATAAACTGGACGACAGTAAAACCCTAATTCAATCAATCAATCAATCCTGGCAACAATGTAGATCTACTGGTTTGGATAACCCACCCCATATGGCTTACGAGTGGTGATTGTGCCAGAGGCAATTAGTCAATCTATGGTGTTTGTGTGCAAGTCTATTATATGCAAGTGTCAAGTCAAGGGGTTTATATTGTGTCGGTTTATCTATATGCTTTACTATTGCAATATAAGTCTTAACGTTACCTTATGAATTGAATTATTCTCAATCAATCAATCAATCTATATGTATACTCAAAACTATGATTACTCACCAGCTAATTCGTTAGCTGACTTTATTTTCTCACATGATTTCAGGTTAAGCAAGATAGTGGACTTCTACGTGCTCATCTAAGACACGGACCTAGTTAAAACAAAAGACAATTATTATTTGGGACTTTAACTGTTGTATTTGTATCTGTTAAATTCATGTTGTCCTGTAATCTGATTTTAATATTATTTTCACTATTAGACAATCATGAGTTATGAACAATCAATCATTCCCTCGTCCGCTCCGATGATTCCGCCGTCGGTCGGGTGTGACAGATTGGTATCAGAGCCATGGTTATAGGGAATTAGGTTATTAGAAATGGAATGACCTAGACTATAACTAAGTACCTTACACATGAGTCCTCTCATGTATTTTACATGCTTAGATAGGATTTTTATGTGCCTTACGTGTTTATACTTGATTATGTGATTATCTGCCTTATGTGATTCTTCTTATGCTTTGAATCTTATCAATGTATACACGAATCTCAACTCATATTCTAAGGCATTGTGTGCCTAATTCAAGTGATTTCGAACTCCAAAACTCGATTGTTATTCATGGTTTTCAAATCTCGTCAAAGTCCGTGTCACACGACCGAGAACATGCAATGCTGGAAGAGTGGGATACCTGTATCTTAAGGTGTTCTGTCTAGGCAAGGTATTTCATACAACTTGATTACCTTACCTGGGAACCCTCGAGATGAGTATTCGCTTATAGGTACGCATGTCCTCGTGCTGGACACAAATACTTTGATAAGTCAACGTATTCGCTTTGGTTGGCGAACCGAACGTTTACACTCCTAACCTCTCATTGTTGTTTTAAACAATCTCATTAACGATTTTATTATTTTGAAAAGTTTTAAAAACCAATTACCCGTTACTCATAAAGGTTTCTTCGTTCCTTATTATACAGCATGTCTTCTCGTCAAAACCGCTCTCGATCTAGAAGCTCTGGCCGCAAGATTGCTGCTATGGTGGCACGTGAAGTTGCTGCGGTTATCCCAACACTGCTTACTCATTTGAACCAAGGCAACAATACTGTCCAAAACACAACTGCACCAAACACTGTCCAAAACCCAACTGCACCAAACCCTCCCAAAACTTGTACTTACAAGCATTTCAATTCTTGCAATCCCACTAAGTTTAGCGGAGCCGAAGGTGCCACTGGTCTTTTACAGTGGTTTGAGAGTATCGAGAACACTTTCCTCAATAGTGAATGCCCCGAGAATCTCAAGGTTCGCTACGCTACAAGTGTTCTTCAAAAGAGAGCACTCACTTGGTGGAATGGTGAGAAACGAACCCGTGGAACTGATGCAGCATTAGCATTAACGTGGGATGAAGTTAAAGAGCTTATGACTCGGGAATTCTGTCCGAGAAATGAAATTAAGAAATTGGAAGCTGAGTTCTGGGACTTAACTCAAGAAAGTGGAGAAAATCTAGCTTATACCAACCGATTTCATGAACTGAGTCTACTTGTTCCTCATCTGGTTACTCCTTTATCTCGGGCTATCGAGAAATACATCGGTGGTCTACCCATGCAAATTCAAGACACGGTGTGGGGTAGGAATCCTGCAACCTTGGAAGATACCATCCGGTTAGCTGCTCAGCTAACTGACAATCATGTCAAGGCTGGAACCCTGACTAGGAAGGGTGCTAAGAAGGTGCTCGAGAAACCCTCAGCTGAAACCCCTAAGGAGGAAAAACCTGAACCTTCTCAAAACAAGAAGAGGAAGGCTAAATCCCAAAACTTTGCTGTGATTACCCCTGCTGTGCCAATTAATCAAGTCCCTCCAACTCGTCAACCAACAGTAAACGACCAACCACCGATGAAAAAGCCATACACCGGACCCCATCCACTGTGTAACATCTGCAATTACCATCATCCCGCTAACACTCAGTGTCGTCAATGCACAAATTGTGGTCGTTTGGGTCATACATTCAACGTGTGCAGGAGTGCTGCTAAAGCTCCGACTAATGCACCAGTTCACCAACATCCTCTTGCAATTACCCAGGGTTGTGCATGCTATCAATGTGGTGATCCGAACCATTTTCGCAATCGATGCCCTCAACTTGTCATCCCAGTTCCTACGGCTCAAGGACGTGCTTTCAACATCAATACTCAACAAGCTCAAGCCACCAATGATGTGGTGTTGAATAATTCTTGTCCTTGATTTCGTCTTTCCTGATTTAGTTCAAGATTTGTAATCGTGATTTTCCTTTTGTTACATTGATGTAATTTGAAAATTTCTAAATTTCTAATTGAGATATTTTTCCTTTCGTTGTTAAGTCTAACTTTGAACCGTTTGCACCGTGGGAGATGAAAGAGTTTGTAAGTCAACCTATGACTAAGGACACTCGAATCTCCTAAATGATTCTAACTCATCAAAACAGGGGTGATTCCCTTACTTTGGTGATGATTCTTTATTCGTTTCAATAAATGGTTTCCAATGATGTGTTTTATGAAATTTTATCCTCTGGACTAGGGTGATTTTCTTATCTCGAGGACTGACTTCAATTATTTACTTTGGAACTTGCATTTCACAAATGACATGATCTCACTAAAATAGGATTGAAACCCGTACTTTGGTGACAAATGTCAATCTTCAATTGTTTTCTTGTTATTATGAAATTCAATCATCAAGATAGACGTAAATTTCATACCTTGGTGATAATTTCATTTTTATGGATTGTATTTCTCAAATGAAACGACCTCGTCAAAGTAGGAGTGAATTCTGGATTTTGATGAGGAAGTCTATCTTATTATATTTTGTTTTTGTAGAAATTCATCGTTAAGATAGGAGTAATTTTCCTTACCTTAATGGTGAGTTATCTCGTCTTATTTCTGTAGATCCTCAGATCGAACTTTTGATTGGTAAATTAGTGGTCATACCTTGAGAGTACACCATCAAGTTAGGAGTGAAAACCATACCTTGATGACTACCCTCATTTCTTGATCTCCAACTTACCATGGTTGTAATCAAGTGACGAGAAGCATGTAGTAACTTGAAGGCTGAAATAATGTTAGTGTTTCGACCTATCAAGCTAAAGCATGATCTCTGAACTTGAAAGAGACCCGATCGTTTTAGGTTAATTTGGATTCTAAGCTTGGAACATTTAATTTCTTAAATCGATTTCTTTTATTATCATGTTTTGACTCGATCTAATTACATCAAACCATTTATTCCTTATCTATCGACTTTCATTGTGGGTTATCATCAAAACCCGATTACTTGATGGTAGTCTTCTTAAACAATCTTTTGTCAAATAAAGATATTATCTCTGATCGTGATGGTCGCTTCATCTCTCGTTTCTGGAAAAGTCTCCAATCAGCTCTCGAAACTCAACTGAATCTTAGTACAACCTATCATCCGCAAACCGACGGTCAGACTGAAAGAACGATACAAACCCTCGAGGATATGCTCCGGGCTTGTGTCATTGATTTCAGTGGATCGTGGGATTCTCATCTTCCGTTGATCGAATTCTCTTACAATAACAATCACCATATCAACATTCAGATGGCACCATTTGAGGCCTTGTATGGTCTGAAGTTGGTAAATCATAAATTATTTGTCCGGAATTGATACAAGAAACAACCGACAAAATTCATAAGATCCGTGATAACTTGGTCGCTGCTAGAAATCGTCAAAAGCATTATGCTGACAAAAGACGTAAACCCATGGAATACAATGTCGGTGATCTCGTACTTCTTAAGGTATCACCTTGGAAGGGAGTGATTCGCTTTGGAAAGAAAGGGAAGCTAGCACCTCGTTACGTGGGTCCATTCAAAGTGCTCGAGCGAATTGGGAAAGTGGCCTACAAGCTTGAACTACCTCAAGAACTTAGCAACATACATCCGACGTTTCATGTGTCCAATCTCAAGAAATGTCTTGCCGATAAAAATCTCCATATTCCTCTCGACGAAGTCCAGATTGATGAATCCATGCACTTTATTGAGAAACCTGTGGAAATTATGGATCGGGAAGTTAAACAACTCAAACGCAGTCGGATACCCATTGTCAAAGTTCGTTGGGAATCTAAACGTGGCCCAGAGTTCACCTGGGAACGTGAGGACCGAATGAAATCCCAGTACCCTCATCTTTTCGTTTCAGCCTCCTTGTGATTTAAATTTCGGGACGAAATTTCCTAAAGCAGGGGAGACTGTAACATCGCGTATTTGTGTTAAATAAAAATAAATTTGTTGAATACGTTGATGTTGAATTCAAAATTTCAATAATCGTAATAACAATAATAATAATAATAATAATAATAATAATAATAATAATAATAATAATAAAATAATACTACTATTGATAATAAGTAAGGATTATTATATATATATATATATATATATATATATATATAAAAACATGTATTAAAAATATTGATTTATAAGTCCAGGGGGTGAATATGCAATTTATGAAACTTAAAACCAAAGTTTGAACATAAAATAACAAGTTTGAAATCGCAGGGACCATTTCTGTAATTTTTTAAAAAAACCGTCTTCCCACCCCGTATTTCCGGCGAGTCGCCGGCGAGGCTCCGGCCGAACTTCGGCGAGCCAAAAACGATGAAATTACACATTTTCAAGCCACAAAACCGGTTCCATTGCGTTCGTGGATGAGATTCGAACCCAACCCAACCATTAAACACGTTTAATCATCAAAATAATCGGATCCAAAGCCTTCACATCGAACTCACTAAATTCCCGACAAGAAATCAAACAAATTATCAAATTGAACCCACAATCACACCGAAAGTTTTCTTGGATCCAATTTAGATTGAATTCCAACAAAGCACGCGTTGAATCAGTCCACTAACGGCTAAAAATTCTTACTTTTATCTCGGATTCTAAACCGACAAAGAAACCCACTCAAACACTTATAATAAACAAAATTGAATTCATATAATCAAGCATATCTCGGTTCCGAACCTCTCTGTACTCTCAAATTCATCTAAAACACACACACACATCGAATTCGATCGTCACCTTCATCGCGACCTGCAACTCACTCGAACCCGACCTTCGGAGTTTCAAAACCTGAAATTGATAAGGGGCTTTCACTCTCGATCATCATCCAAAGCTTCATATCAATTTAATTTGATTATCATCACGATCTGAGCAACATTCGATTGGCATCTAGTCGCGGGACCTATCTCGAACTCAAACACCTCGAATACACCATCTTAACAGGTAATTAATACCTCTACAAACTCGGTTTTTCATGGGGAATGAAAGCCCCATGATTTCAGTAGCAATAAAAATCGAATCGAGGTTCAATTTGAAGAAATTCGAACCTAGGGTTCTTCGGGTTTGGGGGTTCTGTTGGGTGGTGTTTAAAATCAAATAAAACCGGATCATTACCGCGGCTAAGGCCTTGGTTCACCGGTTCCCACGCTCTATCACATCCGAGAGGTCCCGGGTTCGACCCCGGGCCACCTCATATATTTTTTAAACACTCTTTTTAAGCATTAAAAATTCAGAAAAAAATTCTAAAAATCATAAAAACATTTTTACAAACATTAGGAATTTTTAAAACAACCTAATTATTTTTCTGAAATTTATTTCAACATTTTAATTATTTATTTTAATTTTTTAAATAAATAAAATAACTAATTATATTTTCTACCAATTTAAAATTAGTGTATAATATATAATTATAAATTGAATCCAATATATCTACATAGATATATACTATCCGATTATCGAAACAATTTTATTTGAATAAATTACATGTGTATAATTTTTTTTTTTTTTTTTTTTACATAATCGTATACAATTATAACTAACATACGATGTATAATTATGTTTACTCATGTATAAATGTATTATATACATATAATTATGTATATAAATATACATATAATTATATATAATTACATGATTATTATGTATATAATTATACATATACAATTTATTAATAAATTGTATATATGTAAAACTTATATGTATAAATTATTTTAAAAAAAAATTGTTGACATAATCACTTACAACCAATTCATTTCAAGACATTCAAACCAAATAAAATTTATAAATTTAAACTACCATTCAAGACCCGATGGAAAACCTAATACATTCCCAAATTCCCAAATCATTATTATTCTAACTAGAGACACCGTTCCTTAGGTTAATCATAAGGAAATCATTGGTGTTTAATCTATCACGTCCAAATTCAAATCTCGTCAATCAAGTGAGTATTCATATCCCTTTTTATATCATTTCCTATTTGGGGGAAATAATGTGATACAATATATTCAATCATGATATTCTATTGTTATTTCATTCTAAATTCAATTCAAGACAGGTTATGTTATTACTTGCATTATGTGAACATACTGTGATAAACTGGACGACAGTAAAACCCTAATTCAATCAATCAATCAATCCTGGCAACAATGTAGATCTACTGGTTTGGATAACCCACCCCATATGGCTTACGAGTGGTGATTGTGCCAGAGGCAATTAGTCAATCTATGGTGTTTGTGTGCAAGTCTATTATATGCAAGTGTCAAGTCAAGGGGTTTATATTGTGTCGGTTTATCTATATGCTTTACTATTGCAATATAAGTCTTAACGTTACCTTATGAATTGAATTATTCTCAATCAATCAATCAATCAATATGTATACTCAAAAACTATGATTACTCACCAGCTAATTCGTTAGCTGACTTTATTTTCTCACATGATTTCAGGTTAAGCAAGATAGTGGACTTCTACGTGCTCATCTAAGACACGGACCTAGTTAAAACAAAAGACAATTATTATTTGGGACTTTAACTGTTGTATTTGTATCTGTTAAATTCATGTTGTCCTGTAATCTGATTTTAATATTATTTTCACTATTAGACAATCATGAGTTATGAACAATCAATCATTCCCTCGTCCGCTCCGATGATTCCGCCGTCGGTCGGGGTGTGACAGAGTCAGATCTTACCCAGTCAGTTTTATCAAACAGCCCCTAAGCTGGTTTAGTTGGTTGAATTTGACTCTGTTAGAAACATTTTCAATTTGGTTTGTTTCAGTTTTGGATAGCCCAAAAAAATTAAGCTGAAAAAACAAACAAATTAACACCTTAATTGCATATAATTTTTGTATTCACTAAGCAACAAGTACCCAAGACAAAGTAAACCACCACTCACAACAATTACATGATACATACATACACGTGGATATATAATAAAGTAGAACTATAATAATTCTACTGTGAGTTGGCTCTATTTGTAAATGAGTTGAATCAGCTCGGCTCGGTTATAAACAAACCTATTTCTATTGTTTATTAAAAGAGATTCGAGTTACAAGCTATTCTAAAAGCGCTTCGTAAACCTTAAAGATATTATGTCTAAGTAAAGAAGTTAAGTTTATGGACTTTGAATACACAAGTCAATAGACTTTTAGAGTGTGTTTGGAGGTTTTGGTACAAAATATGCAAGGTTGAAGTTAATCAACATTGTTTTATTCTTCAAGATTGTTTGGATTATACTTCTTACTTTAATGCTTATCTTAATGAATAATAGGGTTGTGCACAAGTATGTTTAGTTTACTTTAGTTATTACCTTAAACCGAACCACAATTGAACACTTCAGTTATTAACGATCATAATTATTCAGTTTTAGCTACACCAGTTATCACTTTTCAATGGGTGGTTTGGTTTTTGATCGGTTAACACATTGGTCGTAGGTTTACTGATAAACACCCGACCTCAAAGTCCGGAACTTCTAGACAACCTAGAAGTTTACCTTATTAGAGTTATTGAGTTGCTTTTCAAGCCTAAAATCCTATATAAGGTTACAAGCAGAAGTTTAGTGCTAAAGACATCTAGCACTAGAGGTGTTTCGGTAACCATTTTGAAGTACTGTTTTTTTTATTAACATATCAATACTCATTAATAAATATTATTGTGTTGATGATCATGAATTTTGATGCAACTAAGAGAATAAAATTATACCAAAGTGTTCTAGTTATTATGAGGTTTGATTCGGTCTGCATATTTGTAATCTATACATGTGTAAATTATACGTAGATTATACCAACTATACATGTGTAGTTAAACAAATAAAAATTTTAAAACATATGCAAATATTAGTTTGATAGGTTTTTGTATTATTTGTATGGTTTTTAACGTATAAACATCCAAAATTATGTGTGAAAAATAAATTTAAAATACATAATCCATTGATGTTAGTTCTCGCCGTTCTTAAGACATTTACTAGTTCTCAAACTATATATATATATATATATATATATATATATATATATATATATATATATATATACACTACCAGGGCCGGCCCATCCATGAAATCCAATACGCGGTGGGCTTGGGGCCCCAAAAAAATAGGGGCCCATTTTAAAAAAAAAAATTTGTATACGTAGGCTCATTTCTGATTTCTTAAAACCTCTCAAACCCAAGTCGAAGGCTTCCAACCGGCAATCGATTCCAATCCCCTATTCACCTTCTTCAGTTCTTCGAAGTTCGAAGAGTCCGACCAATAGATTCCAATCCCCTATACGGGCGGTGGGCTGTGGGCGACGATATGAGGCGCCAGGCGAAGTTCCAATCGATTCCAAGTTTCCAACCGGCAACCGATGAACCGAAGTTCCAATCGATTCCAAGATTCCAACCGAAGTTCCAACCGAAGTTCCAACCGAAGTTCCAATAGAAAGTTCCTCTTTGTCGAAGGTCCAATCGAAGTTCCAACGATTGCCTCTTTGTCGAGCAGCTGTTAATCGATTTGGGCCTCTCTTCTTGTTTCATCGATAATCGATTTGGGTCTCTCTTCTTGTTTCATCGATTTGGGTATATTCTTGTTTCCCTGATTTGTTTTTCATCGATTTACCTGCGTTTGTGCGTGGGTGTGGCTTTCGAGCTACAGCAGAGGGTTTGGGGCTGTATTTTGGGTATCGCCGTATCGGGTTTGCAGGCAAGCAGAAGCAGGCAACTAGTTTGGGGCTGTATTTTGATAATTTGTTTTGGGGCTGAGGCAAGCAAGCAGCTGCTTTGATTAAATCGGTTTGGGGCTGTAGTTTGGGGCTGTATTTTGATAATTTGTTTTCAAAGAATCAAAGGTTAGTCCTCTACAGCTCTACTCCTCTTAAATCTTCATTGATTAATTTTTTTTAACTGCTTTGATAATATGTTTTAGTTTTGTTTCCCTGATTAGGTAATTAGGTTAAGTTGATATATTGATTTGGTATTAAGTTGGCCTTTGATTAGTTATTAAGTTGATAAATTGATTTGGTATATTCTTAGTTATTAAGTTGATAAGTTGATATATTGATTTGGTATTTTGTTGGCCTTTGATATATTGATTAGGTAATTAGGTTAAGTTGATCTACTTTAAAATGTCAAATAGATTTCGAAAATACCCTTCCGGTGCATCAAAAAAGGCAAAGAAGGCAAAACAAGAAGCTTTAAACGAATCAATAAAAGGATCACTACTTAAGTTTGTTACAACCTCGAATTCAAATGCTACAATAAATCAAGATGAACAGATAAACCTAGATGAACCAACAAACTTTGATGAGCATATGAATTTAGATGAACAAAATGATGTGAATGAGCCTACAAATGGTGATGATCCTACAAATAGTAATGAAAATCAAAATCAATTTAATGAACCTCCAAATTTTGTTGATCCATATCAATGGAATAATATTAGTAATAATTTAAGAGATCTAATTATAGAAAAAGGCCCGGTTAAAATTTATAATTATAATTTTCCAAAAGATAAAAATTCAAGAAACTTTAGTACTTCTCTTTATATGCAAACTTTACCGAATGGAGAAAAATACGAAAGAAAATGGTTGATTTATTCTATAGAGTTAGATAGAGTGTTTTGCTTTTGTTGTAAGTTATTTAATGTGAATCAATGTACGAGTAAATTAGCAAATGAAGGTACTAACAATTGGAATAATATTAGTAGAAATCTAAAAGAACATGAAACAAGCAATGCACACATTACGAATATGAGAACATGGATGGATTTAGAGATAAGATTGGCGAAAAATAACACTATTGATAAACATATACAAGATCAAATAAATAAAGATAAAGAACATTGGAGAAATGTGCTAGTAAGAATTATTGCTATTATAAAGAATTTTGGTAAAAATGGGGTATCATTTCGTGGATCAAATGAAAAACTTTTTCAAGAAAACAATGGTATTTCTTAAGTACTATTGAGATGATTGCAGAATTTGATCCAATAATGCAAGAACATATCCGACGTATAAAAAGTAAAGAAATTCATAATCATTATCTTGGACACAATATGCAAAATGAACTAATTAGCTTATTAGCAAACAAAATCAAAACTATAATTATTAACAAAGTTAAAGAGGCTAAATATTTTTCAGTTATACTTGATTGTACACCGACACAAGTCACAAAGAACAAATGTCTATTATCTTACGATGTTTAGATACTTCTTTAACCCCAATAGTTGTTAAAGAATACTTTATAGGATTTTTAATAGTTGATGATACAACATGTAAAGGTATATTTGATGCTATCATCGAAGAAATTAATAAACTAGGTCTCGATGTAGATAATATTAGGGGACAAGGTTATGATAATGGATCAAATATGAAAGGAAAACATCAAGGAGTACAAAACGATTATTAGATATTAATCCTAGAGTATTTTACACACCATGTGGTGCTCATAGTTTAAATTTAGTAATTTGTGATATGGCTAAATGTTGTAGAAAAGCTAGGGAATTTTTTGGAAAAGTACAACGTGTTTATTGTTTGTTTTCATCATCCCCTAAAAGGTGGAAAATTTTAAAAGATAATGTTCCACATTTAACTGTTAAGTCATTATCACAAACATGTTGGGAAAGTCGCATAGAAAGTATCAAAGCCATTAGATTTCAAGCTCCACAATTAAGAGAAGCATTATTAGAATTATATGATGAATATGATGATGATGATGATGATGATGATGATCTTAAATATAAAGTGAGGCTAAATCCTTAGGTAGAACTGAATTAGGTAATTTTGAATTTTTATTAGGCATGGTTATTTGGTATGATATTTTGTATGCTATTAATATAGTTAGTAAAAACTTACAAGCAAAAGACATGAATATTGATGAAGCTATAACTCAATTAGATGGACTTATATGTTTTTTAAAAAGTATAGAGATAAGGGATTTGAAAAGGCTATGAATGAAGCTAAAGAAATTGCACTAGAGATGAATGTAGAACCTACTTTTCATGAAAAACGTATTATTCATAGAAATAAAAAATTTGATGAAAATGTTAATAATGAAACTTTGAAAACACCCATGGAAAGTTTTAGAACCGATTACTTTTTATACATAGTAGACCAAGCTATCTCCTCACTTAAAAGTAGATTTGAGCAACTTAAAGAGTTTGAAAGTATTTTTGGTTTCTTATTTACTATTAAAAAGTTAAAATCTATGAATGAAGAAAGTTTAAAAGAAAAGTGTATTAACCTTGAAATATATTAAAATATGATGATGCTGTAGATGTTAATGGTTTAGATTTATTTCAAGAACTAAAAATGTTAAGGGAAATTTTTTCTTTAGAATCAGACACACTAATTGATATACTAAATTATATTAAAAGTTTTAATTCTTTTCCAAATGCATATATTGCTTATAGAATTTTGTTAACTGTTCCTGTAACTCTGGCATCCGCAGAACGAAGTTTTTCTAAATTAAAACTTATAAAAAATTACTTAAGATCTACAATGTCACAAGAAAGATTAAACGGCTTATCCACTTTGGCTATTGAAAAAGAATTTCTAGAAGGATTTGATTTTGAAAATTTCATTAACGAATTTGCATCATATAAGGCTAGAAAAATAAATTAATATAAACATATATACGTACACAATATATAATTAAAAAATTTTTTTTAACTCCGCCAACTACAAACGTATTAGTTTATTATTGTCGGTCCCAAGCCCGGATAAAGGAGGAGGGTTTTAATAATTTTTTTTAGAGAGGAGCTCCGTTTTCTTAGTTCGATTGGGACCCCAAAAAACGTTGAGCCGGCCCTGTATACTACTATATAAAGCATTTAGAGGGGATACAATTGTAATTTTGTTCAAAATGTAAGACACTAAGACAACTTTTTAAGCACAATATACAAGTGTGCTATGCATTAATTCCTAAATTGCCATTATTAAGTATACTTCTTCTAATTAGTACAGTATTTAGTTTACTAAATTAAACTATCTTATTAATAATGCTTTTAGAATAATACTTAAATTTACATTTACTATTTATATATTTATAACTATATCTTATTAAAATTAAGTATTATCTTATTTATATACATAAGTATATGATTACTAAATATTACATAGTATTATAATAATAATAATAATAATAATAATAATAATAATAATAATAATAATAATAATAATAATAATAACATATAATAATGATAATAAAATAATGATAATAGAAATAATAATAATATAATATAATAATAATAATAATAATAATAATAATAATAATAATATAATAACAACAACAACACCAAAATATAATTAATATTTAAGTCAGACTAGGTTCGATTGCGCTTTTCAAGTGAGACTCGGTGACACCTGTCGCATTACGCGAGCCAAGCCACTATATGATAAATATATCTTAAGATGACAAGATAGTAATTTAATTTAAAGTGTAAGACGCCTAATATAACATTTTAAGCATAGAGTACAAGTGCTTTATGCAATAGTTTAACTTTTGCCACCTATTTAATTAATTTCTTCTAATTAATATATTATTTAATACAATTATAATACATTATTTTATAATATGATATTATTTAATTTTTATTAAATTTTTTATTTTATTTATGATACTATAAATTGGTATTTAAATTTATATTTACTAATTATATTTTATAACTACTTACTATTTAAATTAAGTATTAGTTTATTTAAATATTTAAGTATACAACTAATATATATCTTCATATTTATAATAACATGTAACACCCGGAAGTTTGACTTTTGGAGTGGTATGCGACTGAGTCTGAGTCGCATGTGACTCATGCGACTGGAGGTCCAGTCGCATGGTGTTCAAACGCACAACTGAAGGACGATTGAAGCTCAACTGTACGAATGGAGTTCAATCGCACGACTGAAGGTTCAACCGCATGGAACTCCTGCGACTGGAGGTCCAGTCGCATGGTGTTCATGCGACTGAAGGTCCAGTCGCCCCTGGACTTCAGGCGACTGGGCTGTACCTATAAAAGAGGAGCAACTCTCTTCTCCTCCCAACACTTACGTTTTTCAGTCGGGAGAAAGGGCAGAGAGCGAGAGAACAGAGAAGAAGAGAAAGAAAGGGAGAACGTGGTGATTCGGGCACGAGATTTGTCGAGAAGCTAGCGAAGTCGAATCTCTTCAACTCCTACCGGTTAATGTGAGTTCTAGAACCCCTCATTTACTTGTTTCATACGATTTTGGGGCTAGATCACATATAAACCCTATTTTTGAATAGTTTGTATGTTTGACCTATTTGGGTGAAATCTTGAGTAACGTGTTTATGGTACGAATTAGGACTTGCATTAGCTTGTATAATGTCCTAGTATGATTCCCTGAGGTTGGGAAGGCTAATTTGGGCTAGAAATGAGTTTGGAAGGGTTTGAGACCCGTAGGTCGCGACTGCAGTTCGTGATGAACTCCAGTCGCTGCCCAGTTAGGGTTATGCGACTGGAGGGCCAGTCGGACGACTGAGGGAAAACGGATGTTCAATCGTACGATTAAGGTTCAGTCGTACGGATGGGGCTCAATCGCCCGATAGACCATACGACTGAGGGATTCGGTCGCATAGGTCCATTCGCATGATAGTTTAGTCGCACGTATGAGGTTAATCGCCTAATAGTCCATGCGTATAGAGTTCATTCGTACGATAGGTGGTTCAATCACACGAATGTAAGTCCAGTCGCCTGATTGCCCAGTCGCATGACCCAGTCGCATAGAGGCCATGCGACTGTGGTATGTTCAATCGCCCACATAGGGCTGATGTGAATGAGGATGTAGGTGTAGGTACGATGTGAACATGATAAGTATGATGTGGCCCTATATGATGATAATGACTGATGAATTGTAGATGTTTATGTTCCTTATGATTATGTATGTTTATCTTTCCGAAACTTTACGAATAATGAGAATGAATGAATGAAGTATCATGTAACGTAAAGTGAAAGATAATGAAAGAGGAGCATGATGATGAATGCATGTATTAACGAATGAACGAAAAGAAGAATGATGATGAATACATGCATAAATGAACGAACGAATTATGTCTTGCAAGCATTGAATAAGTCGTTTGGTCCTTCTTTGTGATTGACCATGGTCATGGTACCTCTACCGCTTATCTCTAGTACTGTGGCATACGCTTAGATTCACGGCCCAGTAGCTAAGGCTACTGTGGCATACGCTCTATTGATTCACGGCCCAGTAGCTAAGACGGTTCGGGGTATAGCATATGGTATTGGTACATCAGAATTCAATGTGCAAGTAAGGATGAAACGGGATCCTTGTCATTCGACCACAATAATCATAGTCGAGTGCTATGAAGTGGGTAAAGCCTGACAGGATCCATATGAGAAGTTAAAGATAACGATGTATAACGAATGATGAAGATAATAATGAACATTATCTCTGTGTATGTATGAATGAACGTAAAGAATGTATGCACGAACGTGAACGAGAACGACGAATGGTACACGAATGAAAGTTAATAAAAGAATGACGATAATAATAACAATATTATCTAAGTGTACGTATGATGTATGATCGCATGTATGAAAGGACACTTTTAACAAGTAAAAGTATGTTTTATTATAAAACTAGAACTCACTCAGCAACGCTGACTTTTATGTGTTTCCAGTTGGCAGGTAGTGTTGCTGGGGATGGCACGAGGCGACTACTCAGTTCGTGGGGGACGACATTCTCCTTTTGATTATGCTGCAACGTCATGTGTTGTGGGCCCGTAATGCACGCAACACATCATGTTGCATGCAAGTGTGAGATTTTTTGAGGATCCTGATAAACAGGATTATTTAAGAAATCTCCTTTATGATGAAAAAACATATTTTTGAATTTAATATCTTCTACTAGAGGTCACTGTATATGACCCTATGATTGTTGAGGATTCACATGACGGGGATTACTTATGAAATCCTCGGTTTCATATGCTTCAGCAGCAATCATAGTAAAGATAGGTAATGTAAAGAAAGCTTGTATTTTGTAATCGGATTAACGATGTAATGCCTTGTGAAAGCTTTTATGATGAAATGAGAATGACCTTTCTATTAATTCCGCTGCGTTGTTTTATTATGTTTATATCAAATCTATGTTTTATGTGTCATGACGACCAACTGTGAGGTGCCCGGGAATGGGGCCTTACATAACAATAATACTAATATTTTCTAGGGGCATATTGTGAGTTTAATAATTTAATTTTTATGTAAATATGTTAGTTATAACATATTATTTAATAAGTTTTGAAAAATAATTACAATAATAATAAATTGTAACACCCGTATATTCTTTTAAAAGGAAAATAAAAGAAGGAGAAAAAAAAGAGGAAAAAGAGAAAGAAACAAAAGTCAACCAAAGTGAAGGGGCCAAAAGTGCCAAATATGCAAAGTTTATATTTATTTGGCACAAAAAGGTGGAATGGCCACCCATGTTGTCTGCATTTCACTCATTCGAACTTTTTAGAGAGAGAAAGTAGCAGGAGCAGAAACCCTCGGATTTTGAAGAAGAATCTGTGAACTTGGAAGCTTTTGGTAAGAATTCTCTAGTTTTTGAAGTTTTAGATAATTCTAGGACCGTGTGGGTGCTTATAAGTGTGTCTTGTGTGTTCGGGTGGTGTGGTGTGTGTGTTCTAGGTGTTAGAACAAGTGAGCAGGTTCGGGTTGAAGGGTGTAAACTCGAAGAAGACGACTAAGGTGAGTTCTAGACCCCGTTTTTACTGTTTTTAAATGTTTTGGGGCTGGAAATGCATGTAAATATGTTTTTATAAAACTGTGGGTTGATACCCGTATGAATTGATCGTATGGATGTTTATGTTTATGTTAGATCTATGCTTAGAATCATGTGCATATGATTAGAAATAGGCATTTTGATGTTCTGGACTTGAAATATGAATTAGACATATGAGTAGGATGCTAATGTGTCTGAAAATGGGACTTAGAATAAACAAGCAAAAGTTGGTAAGTCCACTAGTGGTCATACGACCAACAGTATGGTCGTATGACCAGAATAAATTTCTAAGTGTTGAGCCCAATAGGACTCATACGACCAACAGTGGTTGTATGAACATGTGATATTTTCTAAGTATGAGGCCAATAGGACTCATACGACCAACAGTGGTCGTATGATTATGTGAAAATTTCTAAGTCTGAGGCCCACAGGACTCATACGACCAACAGTGGTCGTATGATGATGATGAAAATTCTAAGTGTGGACTCATACGACCAACAGTGGTCGTATGATCCGAATATGTTTCTAAGTCCAGAGTGGTACGACCAGCAGGGGTCATACGACCAGGTCGTATGACCAGTGAATAATTCTAAGTGTTAGGTGAAAAGTCCAGCAGGACTCATACGGCTAATAGTGCTCATACGACCAGGGGGTTATACGACCAATAGTGCTAAAACGCCTAGACACTTAGAAATTTTCAGGAAATTTCCAGTAAGCCCGAAATTCGAGGTTTGACCAGGGTTGACTAGGGTTAATAAATGATGATGTCTCATGCATATAATGATGAGAATGATTAACCCTAATTGTTACTGATATTATCATTAGTATATTGTTGTTAACAATATTATTAAAATATTGTTAAGTAAGGTATGATGCTATGCATGATGATGTACGTATGAGGATGAATGTATGATGATGAAGGCATGATGAATACGTATGATGTGTGTATGTTCCTTGTGATTGTGTATGTTTATCTTTCTGAAACTTTACGAACAATGAGAAATGAATTAATGAAGTATTATGTATCGTAAAGTGAAAGATAATGAAAGAGGAACATGATGACGAATGCATGTATTAACGAATGAACGAAATGAAGAATGATGATGAATACATGCATTAATGAACGAATGAGTTATGTCTTGCAAGCATTGAATAACGCGATTGGTCCTTCTATGTGATTGCCCATGGTCATGGTACCTCTACCGCTTACCTCTAGTACCGGGCATACGTTTTGTTGTTCATATGTTGACTTCGGCCCGGTAGCTAATAACGTTACCTCTAGTACCGTGGCACCATGTTTTGCTGTCCCTCCATAGACTTCGGCCCAGTACCGTGGCATACGTTTGTTGTTCATTTGTTGACCTCGGCCCGTACTGTGGCATTACGTTTTGCTGTCTATGGATTGACTTCGGCCCGGTAGCTAATAACGTTCGGGGTGTAGCCGATGGTATTGGTACAATTAACCTTTCAATGCGTGCAAGTAAGTATGAACGGGATTCGTGTCATTCGACCACAGTAATCATAGCCGAGTGCTATGAAGTGGGAAAAGTCTGACAGAATCCATACGAGATGTTAAAGAGAACGATGAATAATGAATGATGAAGATAATAATGAACATTATCTATGTGTACGTATGATGTATGAACGTATGAACGAAAGGATACTTTTAAATAAGTAAAAGTATGTTTTATTACAAAACTAGAACTCACTCAGCAACGCTGACTTTTATGTATTTTCCAGTTGGCAGGTAGTGTTGCTGAGGATGGCACAAGGCAGCTACTCAGCTCTTTTGGGATGGCATTCTTTTGATAATGTTTTTGTATTGTAATGCAAACAAATGATATTTTGTAACAGGGGTTGTATTACTTTACAAAAGCATTTATATTAAAATTTAAAGTTTCCGCTGCATTGTTTTATTAAGTTATATTAAACGTATGTTTTCTGGGTAATGACGACCAACTGTGAGGTGCCCGAGATCGGGGCCTTACAAGTTGGTATCAGAGCCAAAGTTTAAGTGAAATGGGTAAATTTTTTTAAAACAAACCTAAGACTTAAACTGAGAATGGGACAGGGGGAATGGGAATGCCATCTGAGTAGCTGCGTGCCATCAGGTATTTTCTTGAAAGTTAACCAGTGTTATGTGTGCATGTATGTGTTTATGTGTACTGATAGACTTAGATACTAATGTAGTCAGGACAGGTAATGCTCGGGGTGTGAAGAGTAGGGTAAGTGGCTAATCACAACTGGCCACTGTAATTAGGGACTTACTATACTTAACATAAACTGAGCTATTTCCTTGAATGACCGTGTTGGTGTTTAAATCTTTCAGTGTGATAGAAGATGGTCGGTGGTAGATCATCGAAAGCCCCAATTGGTGGAGGCAGTGGCGGAAGTGGTACGGAACCACGAGTCACAAGAGGTAGGCCTAGAAAAGAGAAGAAGGTTCCGAAGGACCTAATACTACTCCCTCGGGGGGAGTGGATGAGAGTGATGATTTTAGGGCCTCGGTGAAGGAGGCAGTTGTCGAGGAGGTGCACCAGGTTATGCAGACGATCTTACCGTCTGTAATGACAGAAGTGTTAAAGGCAGTACGAGAGGATGAGAGACGGGGAGAAACCAGTCCTCCGGTGGACAACAACAGACAGGGGCAGAAACGGTATTGTCCGATGATGAGGAGGAAGAACAGGTACGGGAGACAGCCCGGGGCTGTGATTACGGGAAATTCATGAGGTGCAAGCCCCCAACTTTCGATGGGTCTGGTACTGCTACTGATGCTCACCAATGGGTGATGGAAATGGAGGCTGTCCTCGATATCAGTGATTGCCAGGAGGACAAGAAGGTGAAGTTTGCCACCCACTCTTTTACAGGGTCGGCTTTATGCTGGTGGAAAAATATGGTCCAGGCCGAGGGTAGCAGGGCTATAGGGAAGATGAAATGGGCTGAATTGAAAAGGCTGGTGATCGAGGAATTCAGTCCTCGTCGGGAAATGGATAGAATAGAGAGAGAGTTCCTGCAGTTGGAGGCGGGAACGATGACCCACCAACAATATACCACCAAGTTTAACGAGTTGGCGCTGTTGGTGCCAGAGCAGGTGACGCCGGTGTCTCGAAAGATCAACCGGTATATCCAAGGACTGCCGGCTGAAATTCGTTGGCACTTGATTTCTGCCCGACCGAGCACTTTCAGGTCGGCAGTGGACTTGGCGGGAAGGTTATTCGATGAACGTGCTGCTTTGGTGAAGGCTGAGGGAAGCAAGAAAGGAAGTGGAGAGAAGTACTGGCAGGGGAAAAGATTTGGTCGGGGTGATACTCCGACAAACAACAAGAAAGCAAGGGTGGATGACCGCCGAGTGGTCGTGTCTGGAGCTGGGGTGAAGAAGTGTGGTAAGTGTGGAAAGGAGCACTCGGGGGAGTGCAAATGGGGATACAACATCTGCTTCAAGTGTGGGAGGACTGGGCATATGGCCAAGGATTGTCTGAAGGGCAAGTGTTTTAACTGTGGGGAAATTGGTCATATGAGCAAGGATTGCAAGAAGCCGAGGGCTGAGGGCTCGGGAGAGAAGAAGAAGGGAGGAGAAGCACCGAAGGCAAAGGCTAGAGCGTTCACGATGACACAAGAAGAGGCTAGGACGGACCCCGATGTGGTGTCAGGTACGTTTCTAGTAAACCAAACTCTTGCTTCTGTGTTATTGACTCTGGTGCTAGTAGGAGTTTCATTTCTGCTACTTTCTGTGCTAAACTGCCTGTTAAGAGTAAATGCCTTGATAAGTCCTTTGACGTAGAAACCGCTATTGGTAAATCCACTAGGGTTACGGATGTGATAGAGGACTGTACCATAGAATTAGAGGGCCATAGGTTTGCTGCCATGTTACATGTGATGCCTCTAGGAGGATTCGATGTAGTGTTAGGAATGGACTGGTTAGCGACCTACGAAGCGAATATCGTGTGCCGAAAGAAGATGATTAGACTGACGGCGACCGACGAAGTCCGGTGACAATTTATGGCGATCGAGTTACGACGATTCCAAAGGTGATCTCGATGGCGGTGGCGGAAAAGTGTATGAGGCGCGGATGCAGCGCCTACTTATGTTATGTAAAGAACGTAGAGACGCCAACACCACAGCTATGCGATGTGCCAGTGGTGTGTGACTTTCCAGATGTGTTTCCCGAAGACTTATCGGGTTTGCCACCTGACCGAGAGATCGAATTCCAGATCGACCTGATACCGGGTGCCCAACCTGTCGCAAAAGCACCGTATCGCTTGGCTCCGACAGAGATGAAGGAATTGATGGATCAGTTGCAGGAGCTGCTGGATAAGGGGTTTATTCGACCAAGTATCTCACCTTGGGGTGCTCCGGTTCTGTTCGTGAAAAAGAAGGACGGTAGTATGAGAATGTGCATCGACTACCGCGAGCTGAATAAGCTGACGGTGAAGAACAGATACCCCTTACCAAGGATCGACGACTTGTTTGATCAACTTCAGGGTGCTAGTTGGTTTTCAAGGATAGATCTTCGATCGGGCTACCATCAACTGAAGGTGAGGGAGCAGGATATCCCTAAAACAGCCTTTCGTACGCGCTATGGTCACTACGAGTTTCTCGTCATGTCTTTTGGGTTGACCAATGCGCCGGCTGCTTTTATGGATTTGATGAACCGAGTGTGCCGACCAATGTTGGATAAATCAGTAATTGTATTCATCGATGATATTTTGATTTATTCAAGAAGTGAAAAAGAGCATGCCGGGCATATTCGGGAAGTGTTGGAAACGTTGAGAAGGGAGAAATTGTACGCCAAATTCTCCAAGTGCGCCTTTTGGTTACGCGAGGTGCAATTTCTGGGTCATGTAGTGAATGCAGAAGGAATAATGGTGGACCCAGCAAGGTTGATGCGGTGATGCAATGGAAGTCACCAAAGACGCCATCCGAGATTCGTAGCTTCTTGGGATTGGCAGGCTACTATAGAAGATTCATTCAAGACTTTTCAAAGATCGCCTCACCTTTGACAAAATTGACTCGTAAAGACGTGAAATTCGTGTGGGGTCGAGAGCAGGAGACGGCTTTTGAGGAGTTGAAGGCAAGACTAACACAAGCTCCTGTCTTGACTTTGCCTGAGGGAAGTGAAGACTTAGTGGTCTATTCGGATGCATCCTATTCTGGGCTAGGTTGCGTGTTGATGCAACGTGGAAAGGTGATAGCCTACGCATCTCGACAACTGAAAACCCACGAAGTCAACTATCCCACACACGATCTAGAACTAGCTGCGGTGGTTTTTGCATTGAAGATATGGCGGCACTATCTATACGGGACGAAGTGCACTATCTTCACAGACCACAAACGCTTGAAGTATTTCTTCGAGCAGAAGGATCTAAACATGAGGCAGAGGCGGTGGTTGGAACTGATAAAGATTATGATTGTGAGATCCATTACCACCCGGGCAAAGCCAATGTGGTGGCTGATGCCCTTAGCAGAAAAGAAAGGCCTGAGCCGATCCGGGTGAAGGCTTATCAGCTGATCATGACCCCCGATGTGATGACACAGGTTAAGGAGTTTCAAGCCGAGGCTTTGAAAGAAGATCGTCTTAACTCTGAAAGGATGAGAGGTCTAGTTACAGAATTGGGTGAGAACACCCTTGGTATTAAGACCCGATTTGGGCGAATGTGGATTCCTCGGTACGGGGATCTACGTGGAAGAATCATGGATGAGGCCCATAAGACCCGATACTCCATTCACCCCGGTGCTACCAAAATGTACCACGACATGAAGAAGACTATTGGTGGCCGGGCATGAAACGCGACGTAGTGGAGTACGTAAGTAAGTGCCTGACTTTTTACGAGTAAAGGCAGAACACCAGAAGCCCTACGGGAAGATCCAACCATTGATATACCCGAATGGAAGTGGGAACACATCACCATGGACTTCATCACGAAGTTACCGCGTACCCCGAAAGGGTATGATGCTATATGGGTGATAGTGATCGATTGACGAAGAGTGCCCACTTCCTACCGATCCGCGAGACGTATTCATCTGAAAGATTGGCGGATCTATTCATTAAAGAAATTGTAGCTCGTCATGGTGTGCCGGTGTCTATTGTGTCTGATCGTGACACCCGTTTACCTCCAAGTTTTGGAAGAGATTTCATGATGCAATGGGGACGAGGCTACATATTAGCACGGCATATCATCCTCAGACAGACGGTCAGTCTGAGAGGACGATCCAAACACTCGAAGATATGCTTCGGGCGTGCGTGATTGACTTTGGAGGAAGTTGGGACAATCACTTGCCGTTAGCAGAATTCTCGTACAACAATAGTTATCACGCCAGCATTGGCATGCCACCTTACGAGATGCTATACGGGAGGAGGTGTAGGACGCCCGTATGTTGGGGAGACATTGGGCAGAAAGAGTTAGGAGGTGTTGAGGTGGTCGAAGCTACGACTGAAAAGTTAGAAAAGATCAAAGCCTTCATGAAGGCGGCGAAAGATAGCAGAAGTCGTATGCTGACAAGAGGCGGAGGCCGATAGAGTTCAAGGTTGGTGACCGAGTTATGTTGAAGGTCTCACCCTGGAAGGGAATCATTAGATTCAGGAAAAGAGGTAAGCTAAGCCCGAGGTATATAGGACCCTTCCGAATTATCGCACGAGTAGGAGAGGTGGCCTATCGACTTGAATTGCCAGATGAGTTAAGTGGAATTCATCCCACATTCCATGTATCCCATCTAAGAAAGTGCTTAGCTGATGAAGACATGGTTGTACCACTGGAGGATATGAAGTAACGAACGGCTCAACTACGTGGAGCAACCAGTGGCAATCATTGATCGTAAAGAAAAGAGGTTGAGGAATAAAGTGGTTCCTCTTGTGCGTGTACAGTGGAAGCACAGGAAGGGATCCGAGTCTACGTGGGAGACTGAAGAAGAGATGAGACAACACTACCCACATCTGTTTGAGGAATAACAGGTTTCGGGGACGAAACCTATATAAGGGGGTGGACTTGTAACACCCGTATATTCTTTTAAAAGGAAAATAAAGAAGGAGAAAGAAAAGAAGGAAAAAAGAAAGAAACAAAAGTCAACCAAAGTGAAGGGGCCAAAAGTGCCAAATATGCAAAGTTTATATTTATTTGGCACAAAAAGGTGGAATGGCCACCCATGTTGTCTGCATTTCACTCATTCGAACTTTTTAGAGAGAGAAAGTAGCAGGAGCAGAAAACCCTCGGATTTTGAAGAAGAATCTGTGAACTTGGAAGCTTTTGGTAAGAATTCTCTAGTTTTTGAAGTTTTAGATAATTCTAGGACCGTGTGGGTGCTTATAAGTGTGTCTTGTGTGTTCGGGTGGTGTGGTGTGTGTGTTCTAGGTGTTAGAACAAGTGAGCAGGTTCGGGTTGAAGGGTGTAAACTCGAAGAAGACGACTAAGGTGAGTTCTAGACCCCGTTTTTACTGTTTTTAAATGTTTTGGGGCTGGAAATGCATGTAAATATGTTTTTATAAAACTGTGGGTTGATACCCGTATGAATTGATCGTATGGATGTTTATGTTTATGTTAGATCTATGCTTAGAATCATGTGCATATGATTAGAAATAGGCATTTTGATGTTCTGGACTTGAAATATGAATTAGACATATGAGTAGGATGCTAATGTGTCTGAAAATGGGACTTAGAATAAACAAGCAAAAGTTGGTAAGTCCACTAGTGGTCATACGACCAACAGTATGGTCGTATGACCAGAATAATTTCTAAGTGTTGAGCCCAATAGGACTCATACGACCAACAGTGGTCGTATGAACATGTGATATTTTCTAAGTATGAGGCCAATAGGACTCATACGACCAACAGTGGTCGTATGATTATGTGAAAAATTTCTAAGTCTGAGGCCCACAGGACTCATACGACCAACAGTGGTCGTATGATGATGATGAAAATTCTAAGTGTGGACTCATACGACCAACAGTGGTCGTATGATCCGAATATGTTTCTAAGTCCAGAGTGGTACGGCCAGCAGGGGTCATACGACCAGGTCGTATGACCAGTGAATAATTCTAAGTGTTAGGTGAAAAGTCCAGCAGGACTCATACGGCTAATAGTGCTCATACGACCAGGGGTTATACGACCAATAGTGCTAAAACGCCTAGACACTTAGAAATTTTCAGGAAATTTCCAGTAAGCCCGAAATTCGAGGTTTGACCAGGGTTGACTAGGGTTAATAAATGATGATGTCTCATGCATATAATGATGAGAATGATTAACCCTAATTGTTACTGATATTATCATTAGTATATTGTTGTTAACAATTATTAAATATTGTTAAGTAAGGTATGATGCTATGCATGATGATGTACGTATGAGGATGAATGTATGATGATGAAGGCATGATGAATACGTATATGTGTGTATGTTCCTTGTGATTGTGTATGTTTATCTTTCTGAAACTTTACGAACAATGAGAAATGAATTAATGAAGTATTATGTATCGTAAAGTGAAAGATAATGAAAGAGGAACATGATGACGAATGCATGTATTAACGAATGAACGAAATGAAGAATGATGATGAATACATGCATTAATGAACGAATGAGTTTATGTCTTGCAAGCATTGAATAACGCGATTGGTCCTTCTATGTGATTGCCCATGGTCATGGTACCTCTACCGCTTACCTCTAGTACCGGGCATACGTTTTGTTGTTCATATGTTGACTTCGGCCCGGTAGCTAATAACGTTACCTCTAGTACCGTGGCACCATGTTTTGCTGTCCCTCCATAGACTTCGGCCCAGTACCGTGGCATACGTTTGTTGTTCATTTGTTGACCTCGGCCCGTACTGTGGCATTACGTTTTGCTGTCTATGGATTGACTTCGGCCCGGTAGCTAATAACGTTCGGGGTAGCCGATGGTATTGGTACAATTAACCTTTCAATGCGGCAAGTAAGTATGAACGGGATTCGTGTCATTCGACCACAGTAATCATAGCCGAGTGCTATGAAGTGGGAAAAGTCTGACAGAATCCATACGAGATGTTAAAGAGAACGATGAATAATGAATGATGAGATAATAATGAACATTATCTATGTGTACGTATGATGTATGAACGTATGAACGAAAGGATACTTTTAAATAAGTAAAAGTATGTTTTATTACAAAACTAGAACTCACTCAGCAACGCTGACTTTTATGTATTTTCCAGTTGGCAGGTAGTGTTGCTGAGGATGGCACAAGGCAGCTACTCAGCTCTTTTTGGGATGGCATTCTTTTGATAATGTTTTTGTATTGTAATGCAAACAAATGATATTTGTAACAGGGGTTGTATTACTTTACAAAGCATTTATATTAAAATTTAAAGTTTCCGCTGCATTGTTTTTATTAAGTTATATTAAACGTATGTTTTCTGGGTAATGACGACCAACTGTGAGGTGCCCGAGATCGGGGCCTTACATAAATATTGTCATATTAATACTACTACTAATTATTATTATACGGTTAATAACAATAACAACAACAACTACAATATTCATGTTATTATATTATTTATAATATAATATTGTAATCTGTCGTGTTATTATATCTATAATAATTTAATATTTGATAATTATATCATAGCAATATAATATGAATCACTAAAACATGTGTAGCGACAATCCGAGTGCATATATAGTTGAACTCATCGAAATCATAATAATCTTAAAAACTATAATTATGACGTTATTTTATACGCTCCAAATCAAACCGCGGCGAAGCGCGGGCCTAACGCTAGTGTGTGTGTGTGTGTGTATATATATATATATATATATATATATATATGAAAAGGTTCAAGCGAGAACCCTCTTTTATTGCGAGAACTTGCGAAACCTATCAAGATCGATAGATATTATTATTTTTTTTGCTTATATAACATTATTACGCATATAAAGATTATGATCTTTTATGTATATGTGTAAATTCGTAGTGTAAAAGAGTTTACATTGGTGTAAGTTTTGCAAAAAAACACATACATTTAAAGTTGTAAGTAAAACTTACATCAATATAAACTTTTTATATTTACGAATTCACACATACATATAAATATCATAATCTTATATATGTATAATATTTTTATTACAATAAAAAATTATGATTTCTATTGATGTTGCGGGTTCTCGCAATTTCTCGCAATAATAAAGGGTTCTCATTTGAACCTTACCTATATAATATATATATATATATATATATATATATATATATATATATATAAAACAACTAGATGGGACTTTTATTAAACAGCTAGTAAGTTACTAGCAAGATTACATGCACCATAATGAAAGCAGTTGCATTTGAAAATCAAAACCGCACCAACTAGGCACTCTATCTCTAGTTTCCTCGAGCAATTTTTTATCAAGAGCAAAACGGTTGCCTTGATTCCTCTAGATATACTAGTAGTTGTTAGGGTTTTGCCATTATGAATCCACTCATTTGTTTCTTTTCAAATGATCCAAATAGCAGTCAACAAGATTGCATAAATTTTCTTTTTTCTCGTATTCGATCCTTGGATATGTACGTGAATATTTAATAGATATGTGAATTCAAAAGCGAATGTGGGAGGGATTTTTAGCCAATGGTTCATAATTAAGGGGATGTTTGGGATTGCTTATTTATTGAAAATGACTTTTGATAAAAATGACTTATTGACTTTTAACTTTTGAAAATGACTTTTTATAAAAGTGTTTGAATGAGCTTATAAACTGAAAAGTCAATAAGTTGTTTTCTGAAAAGTGTTTGGTTTAGCTTATTAATGTAAAATGACTAAAAAGGACATTCTATTAAAAGTCAATAAGCTGTTTTCTAAATAATATTTGGGATTGCTTATTTTACGCTGTTTTCTATTTCCGCCTTGCAAAATGAAAAAAAATAAGATATATAAAATAAGATTCGTTTACATGATTTATAAAAAATAATAGCGTACTACATTCATCTCCATGAGATTGTTAAAATAACACCAACATTGCACAATGTTATGAAGCTAATGTGATACTACATTCATCTCCGCGATTCCATCAAATCTTGCGTAATTATATCTCTTATTGCTGCCATATGTAACATCATGATCCGAACGATTTGTAGCCGGAAGTTCTTCATTAATGTCATTTGCAGTACCATCTTCTCTAGGATTGTAAGATTCTTGTTGGGCGGTGTTAAATGCTTCATCAAAGCTACCAGCCTTTCTAATAAAATTATGGATCGCCATTGACGCTATGACAATACTCACTTGGTGCTTGTATGTATAGTTAACATGCATATCTCTTAATAACGCCCATCTAGCTTTCCACACTCCAAAAGTTCTTTCAATAATGTTTCGCAACGATGAGTGGTAATAGTTAAATGTCTCTTTTGGTCCCCGAGGAGCACGCATGGCACTACTTTGTCCACGTTGAAAATCCGGTATATGATAACGAATGGTTTGACCTTTGTACGGAGCAAGATAACCTTTAGTTTCTGGGTATCCGGCATCAACAACGTAATATTTGTCTACAAATAAGCATACAATAGTTAGGTTTTTTCTAACATGTATCACAAATAAAAAATACATGTAGAACAAATCATTATACTAACCACCAGTTGGATGTGGAAACTGAAGTTCCGGTCTCCGTAAGGCTTCATTGAATATTCGTGTGTCATGTGCAGTCCCCTCCCATCCAGCCCAACAAATGTAAAGCACATGTTAAAATCACAACAGCCATTATATTTGTGTTGCATATCCCTTTCGACCAATGTACTTTGGTTGTTCCGTCAATCGAACCGATGCCCTCACGTGCGTCCCATCAATAGCGCCAATACAATCCTAAAAATCCAAAAAGATGAAATAATTAAGTCATTTAATTGGAACATTGGAAACGCATAAAGTTAGATAATACCTTGAACATTGGATAATACCGAGGATTATTCAAGATATATGCGGGTACATCACCATTAAGGTTTGCGGGTGGCCTGATAATGTCAACACTCATTTTAAGGACAACATCCATAGCGTTATGGAAATGTCTATGAATGGTTTCACCCGAATGATTAAAGATTCTTGGACAAATCTATTCGTACACCCATGAGCCAAAGTCATCAAGAAGATTCCAACCGACTCCTCAATAGACACATTGCGTGTTTGTTTTAATCCATAATTAGTAACAAGATCTACCCATAATTTCTCAAAAACGGATACGTCCATTCTAAATATTTCATAACATCGTCTAAGATGCCCATTTAATATCTCAGTTACAAACATGTGTCCTGTTTTTGTTGACGTGTGACATTGCCTTCTTCTATTATGCAAGTCACGTGCTATTATTATCCCTTTAACAACTATTCCACATAACATTTTGAATTCTATATCTTTGTCCACCAAATATTCTTCATCACTATCATATGAATCAGCGTCGTCACAATCCATCCTAAATAAATAGAAAAGATGTAAAACAATTATATAAAAAGTAGAAATAACCCACAATAATGTTGATTTAATATAGATAACACATATTGTCAAATGATAACACAAATTGTAAAATACTAAATCATTCTTCCACAAGTAACTTAAGGATCTTCATCTTTGCTTCATTAGTAGTTGGATACATAAACGCTTCACGATTTGGTTTTTTTATAAAGGCACGCACTGCACGTGAATAATCATTAGAACCTTCTTCAAACCGGGAAATGTGATAACAATGTCCATGCATGTGGCAATTGTTGGTGAGACATTGTTTGGTGGAGAAGTTTGTGTGCTTTTTGTTGATAATGCATCTAAAACAACATCTAGCTTCTCTTCAAAAGTAGAAGTTTTGCTCTTGGTGGAACGTTTGGTAGCAACATCCTTAGACCTTTTTTTTTACTCGAACTACTTTCACCGAAAGTAGGAAACAAAGGCTCATCATCATCACACATTTCATCACTATCTCCTTTGCCCTCTATATTTTCTTCATTATCGTTTTGAAATTGTAACGGATTCAAAGCTTGATCTCCTATGGCAACCGAATCTTGAAACAAAAGAGCATAATGCGTCTCGAATATGTCCAAATTTGCACCCATAAATTTGGCATAATCTTTATTTTCCTACAACACATACATATTAATTAACAAAATTTCACGATTTAAGCATAATTACGATCTTCTCCCCCCACCATTCCGGCGATGCATCGATTAGGCTTCTTGTTCCACCGATTCCACTTTCAAGCCTCACTAACCGATCATAAAGCTTCCATTCTTTTTTCATGCTGTCCCATTTGTTTTTAATTTGTTTTTTATCTAAAGCTTTTCTGTTTTTTTCATACATGGTTTTTTCTATATTATCCCAACCAAGTTTATTTAAGTGAGTACCAGGTGTATTCCCTCTTTTAAGTTCAAGCAAGCATGCATCAATAAACTCCTTGAATGTAATATCATCCCACAAAAATTTTGATTTACTCCTTCTAATTGATATTTCACTACTCATTGAGCTAACTGTTAAAAACCACAAAAAAAATCAAATAGCATTCAATGTTGCAAACTAGCTGTGGCAAGTGTTTGTGAACCCATTCAATGTTGCAATCATATATAGAAGACAACAACAACTAGCAAATAAAATCAACTAACCATCATACCTATGAAAATGGCAAGTGCTTATGAAAATGGCAGATCTTCAAATTACCTGCCAAGAAACATGTGAAGCAGCCAAGATAATCAAATTCAAGCATACTGCATATTGTATAAGTAATAAACTCACCCCACACATTCCCACAAAACCATGTACATAGATGTTTCATCAACCTAGTAGATAGTGACTTTAATTTGACCTGAAAGTTAGATTTCTTTTTCTTTTCAAAGCATATGTAACTTAACTAAAACTAAATGAGCAGTAAAAATGTCCCCAAAATTTCCAAAAAACCAAACAGCATGCTGTTTCCTTATGATTTATTTTTCTTGCATCAATAGCATATGAACATTCCACAAGCAATGAGCCATGATATGATAGTGTCAAAATCTGGTTACTAATATAGCCTATAGCCTTTGGCTGCATACACATCGATTCAAGCATACTGCATACACATCAAATTCAAGGCAATAAATCTTTGACAATCAACCACCAACGCCTAGAATCAAGCATACTGCATACACATCGATCAAATTCAACCTACATCTCAAGAAACTCTACACACCAACATCGAAACTCATAACCAAAAACGAACGAACAAATAACATTACAAAAGAGAACGAATTACGGCAAATTACTCAAGGAGATGATGATTGATACATACAATTAGAGGATTGAAGTCATACCTTTTACAGTAGATCGATTCAGGCGATTATTGAGGTGATTCTTGATGTTGTTGATCGATATATAACAACGAAGGGGGTGATTGATCGGTAGGTGAAGAGAGTTATGGCGAGGTTGGTGGAAGGGATTAATGATGATGGGAAAGGTTGGCGTCGGGGAGCACATCGGAAGGGGTTAATGCAATGGGAAAGCCGGCGATGGGGGCTGGTGAGCGAGAGCAGGGAGCGAGAGCACATTAATGCGATGGGAAAGCCGGCGATGGGGGCTGGTGAGCGAGAGCAGGGAGCGAGAGCAGGCTGGATATGGAGCATCAATGGCATTTAATGGCGGGAATGTACAAGGAGCGAGAGCGGGGATGGAACCGATGGGGCTGGTGGAGGGCATTTAGGTCATCTGGAAGTATTAGACGGAAGGAGGTGAAAAAAAGTCAACAAGCACTGACTTCTCCATTTCTACTTTTTTACCCCATTTTAGAAGTTAGTTTAAAACTCCTTTTATCCCATCCAAACACTATCTTTTAACTTATTAACTTTTCAAAAGTTAATAAGTTAGGAGGGTGATAATAAGCAATGCCAAACACCATCTAACGTTACTAAATACTTGCATCAACTGACAATAGTTCAAAGAAACATACACATGACAAACAACAACATTAGGTCCAATGCAAGGGTTTTTGTTGAGCATAAGATTTTGAAAAGATACTTCACACAATTTGAGAACTTGTAATTCAAATTTTTTTTTGTTTCTCTCTTCTATTAAATAATTAAACTAACTATTAATAAGATTATTTAATTCTTTTTAGGTTGAAAATAGTTTTTTAATAGATTAAGAAAGAGGTCTATTTATAAATGTAATTTCTAGATAAACAATTTTTTGAAAAATAAGAAATTATTCTGAAACATCAATTTTTAAAAAATATACAATATAACTTAAAATCGGTGTTATAAAAAATAAAAATTTTATAAACTAAAATAATTAATATTCAAAGTTATAATAAGGAAATCTTTAAAGATGATATTTTTTTAAAATGGTTTATTTTAGAACAAGATATTTATTTTTTTAAACAAAAAAAAAGTTAAAAAAAATATAATATCATTGTTTTATTACTTATAATCATTACACATACGTAACTTTAATAATATCTTATCTCAAAATATCATTTCATAATTAATAAACTTTTGTTACTAACTATTTAATATGTATGTTATTTAACTCGTGTAATACACATGGTACTAATTTAATAAGGTACAAGCTATTTATTGGACAATTTTCAATTGTTGTAGATCTTGATTTGAATAGTTCATAATGTTTTTGCATAAATTGTTATTAAATAATATATAAAAATTCTTTAACGAGTAACTTTTCATTTCAAAGTAATAACCACATTGAAACTCTAACTATCTTTTATTCCTTCTTAGGCTAAGTGTTGTAGGACCCGTGAACCAATGCGCGAGCCACCTGACCTGTCACCCTGGTCGCGTGCACCGTAATTAATGGGCGTGAGCTTGGGCGTGATCGCTTGGGCGTGAGGGAGTTCGTGGTTGAGAAAGAGCCGTTGTGATCTAAGGAAAAGAAGGCTCATTTAAAAAAATCAAAATATTACATTTCACCCTATAAATACTATCTCATTTATGTCACAAAAATCATAACATTCATATATATTTTCTCTTCTTCATCTCTAACTTTTTTAAATAATATCTTCTTACTAGAAAATATCAGGTAATTGGGATGGTTCGTTTCAATCAAGTTTTGATCTAATGAATGAGTAGGATTTTGCGAACTTTACGTTTAGACCATTTGATTATCCCGATGAGGTAGTTTCGGAGTCACAACCAAGTCAAACCGGTTGAAGAAGTTTCGACTATTCAAGTAAAGAGACGTTTTCATCACAAGAGTAAGAGAGGTTCAAGCCAACCGGAAAAGTCGGAGCCTCGGAAAAGAAAAAAATACTTCTTGGTCAAAAGAGGAGAAAATAGTTTTGTGTCATGCTTGGATTAATATATTCGAAAATTGCCAAGCCGGTATTTGGTTAATTAATATTTTTGTTTACTAAATATTTAGTTTCATTTTATTTATTTTTAACATTTTGATTCAATATTTTTTTGTAGCTGACTATCAAAAGTAGAAGGTGTTTTGGGCGAAAATTAAAGACTCTTTCTATAAGCAAATTGCTAGTAGAGAACGCATCATGGGCATGATTTTTAGTAGTTGGGCCAAAGTTTGTAAATATGTCGACTTATTTACAAATTGAGATAGTCGGAATCGTCTTCAATGCAGCCAAGCGGGTGTGACAACCAATATATTTATAAATTCACTCATGAAGAGTAGAAACAATAGGTATTTAGAAAGTATATCATCAATAAAGCCTTTTTCAAAGATTATTTGTGTAGAATATTACAGGGGTGCTCAAAATGGATCCAATTAGTTGCGTCGGATGCGGAGGAAGTGCAATAACAAACGAACACTACTTCGTCCTCTGCCTACGACACTTTAACCGATTCCGATGGTCAAATTGGCATCAACCTAAAGTTAGCCGATTCAGACGCCCCAACACAAGGATCAAGTCGGCAATTGGAAGGATTCGGGCAAAAAGTCGACTCCTAGTGTGGGTTCTGAATTTGCCATAAACATCGACAAAATATGGCAAGTATCGAGACGAAGGCAAAGGCGGAAGCCTCTAAAGCTAGGTTTAAGAAATTGACTTCTCTTACCCGTGACTTTAGTTCTCTCCCGAAATCATACAGAGCTTTAATGGAAAAAGAAAAAGGATTGTATTCGGAGGAAATTGGAATAGAAAGATTAGTTTGATTACTTTTTTATTTATTATGTGTTTTTTATTTTCTTATGTTTTTAGTGAATAATATATGATTATAATGTTTAATTTATATTATTATTGTTTTACATTTTAAAAAATTAAATAAATTAAGTAATTCGTAGAGCACACACGAACCATAGATTTGACCATTGTATGAAAGCACGAAACATGTTCTATTTGTGGTCCCACATATGACACCAAATGTTGCTCTAAATTCCTCACCTAAAGGCAACTTGAAGAAAGAGTAGTGCAAGAGAGTGACTTATCCGAGTTCAGGTTCGTCCCATGGTCGATTCACTTCGAGATTTTGCAATCCTTACACGAGACCATGGATATATTCAAAAATTGCCAAGCCGGTATTTGGTTAATTAATATTTTTTTTACTAAATATTTAGTTTCACTTTATTCATTTTTAACATTTTGATTCAATATTTTTTTGTAGCTGACTATCAAAAGTCGAAGGTGTTTTGGGTGAAAATTAAAGACTCTTTCTATGAGGAAATTGGTAGTAGAGAACACACCATGGGCATCATTTTGATCGTTGGGTCAAAGTACTTAAATATGTCGACTTATTTACGAATTTACATTGTCGGAATAGTCTTCAATGCAGCCAAGCGGGTGTGACAACCAATACATTTATAATTCACTCGTGAAGAGTAGAAACAATAGGTATTTAGAAAGTATAGCATCAATAAAGCCTTTTTCAAAGATTATTTGTAGAGAATATTACAGGGGTGCTCGAAATGGATCCAAGTAGTTGTGACGGACGTGGAGGAAGTGCAACCGCAGACGAACACTACTTCGTCCTCCGCCTACGACACTTTAACCGATTCCGATGGTCAAATTGGCATCAACCTAAAGTTAGCCGATTCAGACGCCCCAACACAAGGATCAAGGCGGAAATTGGAAGGATTCGGGCAAAAAGTCGACTCCTAGTATGGGTTCTGATTTTGCCATAAACATCGACAAAATATAGCAAGTATCGAGACGAAGGCGGAAGCCTCTAAAGATAGGTTCAAGAAAATGATTTTTCTTACATGTGACTTTAGTCCTCTCCCGAAATCATATAGAGCTTTAATGGAAAAAGAAAAAGGAACGTATTCGGAGAAAATTGGAATAGAAAGATTAGTTTGATTACTTTTTTATTTATTATGTGTTTTTTATTTTCTTATGTTTTTAGTGAATAATATTTGATTATAATATTTAATTTATATTATTATTGTTTTACATTTTAAAGAACTAAATAGATTAAGTAATTCGTAGAGCATACACGAACCATAGATTTGGCCGTTGTATGAAAGCACGAAACATGTTCTATTTGTGGTCACACATATGACGCCAAATGTTGCTCTAAATTCCTTACCTAGAGGCAACTTGAAGAAAGAGTGGTGCAAGAGAGTGTCTCATCCGGGTTCAGGTTCGTCCCATGGTCGATTCACTTCGAGATTTTGCAATCCTTACATGAGGCCACGGATATATTTGAAAATTGCCAAACCGGTATTTGGTTAATTAATATTTTTGTTTACTAAATATTTGGTTTCACTTTATTTATTTTTAACATTTTGATTCAATATTTTTTTGTAGCTGACTATCAAAAGTCGAAGGTGTTTTGGGCGAAAATTAAAGACTATTTCTATGAGCAAATTGGTAGTAGAGAACACACCATGGGCATGAGTTTTGATCGTTGGGTCAAAGTTCTTTATGTCAACTTATTTACGAAATTACATAGTCGGAATAGTATTCAATGCAGCCAAGCGAGTGTGACAACCAATACATTTATAAATTCACTCGTGAAGAGTAGAAACAATAGGTATTTAGAAAGTATAGCATCAACAAAGCCTTTTTCAAAGATTATTTGTGGAGAATATTACAGGGGTGTTCGAAATGGATCCAATTAGTTGCGCCGGATGAGGAGGAAGTGCAAATCGCAGACGAACACTACTTCGTCCGCCGTCTACGACACTTTAACCGATTCCGATGGTCAAATTGGCATCAACCTATAGTTAGCCGATTCAGACGCCCCAACACAAGGATCAAGTCGGAAATTGGAAGGATTCGGGCAAAAAGTCGACTCCTAGTGTGGGTTCTGAATTTGCCATAAACATCGACAAAATATGGCAAGTATCGGGACGAAGGCGGAAGCCTCTAAAGCTAGGTTCAAGAAAATGACTTTTCTTACTCGTGACTTTAGTTCTCTCCCGAAATCATATAGAGCTTTAATAGAAAAAGAAAAAGTTCCGTATTCGGAGGAAATTGGAATAGAAAGATTAGTTTGATTACTTTTTTATTTATTATGTGTTTTTTATTTTCTTATGTTTTTAGTGAATAATATTTTATTATAATGTTTAATTTATATTATTGTTGTTTTACATTTTCAAAAACTAAATAAATTAAGTAATTCGTAGAGCACACACGAACCATAGATTTGGCCGTTGTATGAAAGCACGAAACATGTTCTATTTGTGGTCCCACATATGACGCAAAATGTTGCTCTAAATTCCTCACCTAGAGGCAACTTGAAGAAAGAGTAGTGCAAGAGAGTGTCACATCCGGGTTCAGGTTCGTCCCATGGTAGATTCACTTCGAGATTTTGCAATCCCTACACGAGGCCGTGGATATATTCGGAAATTGCCAAGCCGGTATTTGATTAATTAATATTTTTGTTTACTAAATATTTAGTTTACTTTATTTATTTTTAAAATTTTGATTCTATATTTATGTAGCTGACAATCAAAAGTCGAAGGTGTTTTGGGCGAAAATTAAAGACTCTTTCTATGAGCAAATTGGTAGCAGAGAACACACCATGGGCATGATTTTTGATCGGTGGGTCAAAGTTCTTAAATATGTCGACTTATTTACGAATATACATAGTCGGAATAGTCTTCAATGCAGCCAAGCGGGTGTGACAACCAATACATTTTTAATTTCACTTGTGAAGAGTAGAAACAATAGGTATTTAGAAAGTATAGCATCAATAAAGCTTTTTCCAAAGATTATTTGTGGAGAATATTATAGGGGTGCTCGAAATGGATCCAATTAGTTGCGCCGGATGCGGAGGAAGTGCAATCGCTGACGAACACTACTTCGTCCGCCGCCTACGACACTTTAACCGATTCTGATGGTCAAATTGGCATCAACCTAAAGTTAGGCGATTCAGACGCCCCAACACAAGGATCAAGTCGGACATTGGAAGGATTCGGGCAAAAAGTCGACTCCTAGTGTGGGTTCTAAATTTGCCATAAATATCGATAAAATATGGCAAGTATCGAGACGAAGGCGGAAGCCTCTAAAGCTAGGTTCAAGAAAATGACTTTTCTTACCCGTGACTTTAGTTCTCTCCCGAAATCATATAGAGCTTTAATGGAAAAAGAAAAGGATCGTATTCGGAGGAAATTGGAATAGAAAGATTAGTTTGATTACTTTTTTATTTATTATGTGATTTTTATTTTCTTATGTTTTTAGTGAATAATATTTGATGATAATGTTTAATTTATACTATTGTTGTTTTACATTTTAAAAAACTAAATAAATTAAGTAATTCGTAGAGCACACACGAACCATAGATTTGGTCGTTGTACGAAAGCACGAAACATGTTCTCTTTGTGGTCCCACATATGACGCCAAATGTTGCTCTAAATTCCTCACCTAGAGGCAACTTGAAGAAAGAGTAGTGCAAGAGAGTGTCTCATCCGGGTTCAGGTTCGTCCCATGGTCGATTCACTTCGAGATTTTGCAATCCTTACACGAGGCCATGGATATATTCGGAAATTGCCAAGCGGGTATTTGGTTAATTAATATTTTTGTTTACTAAATATTTAGTTTCACTTTATTTATTTTTAACATTTTGATTCAATTTTTTTTGTAGCTGACTATCAAAAGTCGAAGGTGTTTTGGGCGAAAATTAAAGACTCTTTCTATGAGCAAATTGGTAGTAGAGAACACACCATGGGCATGATTTTTGATCGTTGGGTCAAAGTTCTTAAATATGTCGACTTATTTACGAATTTACATAGTCGGAATAGTCTTCAATGCAGCCAAGCGGGTGTTTACATTTATAAATTCACTCGTGAAGAGTAGAAACAATAGGTATTCAGAAAGTATAGCATCAATAAAGCCTTTTCCAAAGATTATTTGTGGAGAATATTACAAGGGTGTTAGAAATGGATCCAATTAGTTGCACCCGATGCGGAGGAAGTGCAATCGCGGACGAACACTACTTCGTCCGCCGTCTACGACACTTTAACCGATTTCGATGGTCAAATTGGCATCAACCTATAGTTAGCCGATTCAGACGCCCCAACATAAGGATCAAGTCGGAAATTGGAAGGATTCGGTCAAAAAGTCGACTCCTAGTGTGGGTTCTGAATTTGCCATAAACATCGACAAAATATGGCAAGTATCGAGACGAAGGCGGAAGCCTCTAAAGCTAGGTTCAAGAAAATGACTTTTCTTACCCGTGACTTTAGTTCTCTCCCGAAATCATATAGAGCTTTAATGGAAAAAGAAAAAGGACCGTATTCGGATGAAATTGGAATAGAAAGATTAGTTTGTTTACTTTTTTATTTATTATGTGTTTTTTATTTTCTTATGTTTTTAGTGAATAATATTTCATTATAATGTTTAATTTATATTATTGTTGTTTTACATTTTAAAAATAAATAAATTAAGTAATTCGTAGAGCACACACGAACCATAGATTTGGCCGTTGTATGAAAGCACGAAACATGTTCTATTTGTGGTCCCACATATGACGCCAAATGTTGCTCTAAATTTCTCACCTAGAGGCAACTTGAAGAAAGAGTAGTGCAAGAGAGTTTCTCATCCGCGTTCAAGTTCGTCCCATGGTCGATTCACTTTGCGATTTTGCAATCCTTAACCGAGGCCATGGATATATTCGGAAATTGCCAAGCCGGTATTTGTTTAATTAAGATTTTTGTTTACTAAATATTTAGTTTCACTTTATTTATTTTTAAAATTTTGATTCAATATTTTTTGTAGCTGACTATCAAAAGTCGAAGGTGTTTTGGGCGAAAATTAAAGACTCTTTCTATGAGCAAATTGGTAGTAGAGAACATACCATGGGCATGATTTTTGATCGTTGGGTCAAAGTTCTTAAATATGTAGACTTATTTACGAATATACATAGTCGGAATAGTCTTCAATACAGCCAAGCGGGTGTGACAACCAATACATTTATAAATTCACTAGTGAAGAGTAGAAACAATAGGTATTTAGAAAGTATAACATCAATAAAGCCTTTTTCACAGATTATTTGTGGATAATATTACAGGAGTGCTCGAAATGGATCCAATTAGGATCGCCGGATGCGGAGGAAGTGCAATCGCGGACGAACACTACTTCGTCCGCCGCCTACGACACTTTAACCGATTCCGATGGTCAAATTGGCATCAACCTAAAGTTAGCCGATTCAAACGCCCCAACACAAGGATCAAGTCGCAAATTGGAAGGATTCGGGCAAAAAAGTCGACTCCTAGTGTGGGTTCTGAATTTGCCATAAATGTCGATAAAATATGGCAAGTATCGAGACGAAGGCGGAAGCCTCTAAAGCTAGGTTCAAGAAAATGACTTTTCTTACCCGTGACTTCAGTTCTCTCCCGAAATCATATAGAGCTTTAATGGAAAAAGAAAAAGGACCGTATTCGGAGGAAATTGGAATAGAAAGATTAGTTTGATTACTTTTTTATTTATTATGTGTTTTTTATTTTCTTATGTTTTTAGTGAATAATATTTTGATTATAATGTTTAATTTATATTATTGTTGTTTTACATTTTAAAAAACTAAATAAATTAAGTAATTCGTAGAGCACACACGAACCATAGATTTGGCCGTTGTACGAAAGCACGAAACATGCTCTATTTGTTGTCCCACATATGACGCCAAATGTTGCTCTAAATTCCTCACCTAGAGGCAATTTGAAGAAAGAGTAGTGCAAGAGAGTTTCTAATCCGGGTTCAGGTTCGTCCCATGGTCGATTCTCTTCGAGATTTTGCAATCCTTAAACGAGGCCGTGGGTATATTCGGAAATTGCCAAGCGGGTATTTGGTTAATTAATATTTTTGTTTACTAAATATTTACTTTCACTTCATTAGTTTTTAACATTTTGATTCAATATTTTTTGTAGCTGACTATCAAAAGTCGAAGGTGTTTTGGGCGAAAATTAAAAACTCTTTCTATGAGCAAATTGGTAGTAGAGAACACATCATGGGCATGATTTTTGATCGTTGGGTCAAAGTTCTTAAATATGTCGACTTATTTACGAATATACATAGTCGGAATAGTCTTCAATGCAGCCAAGCGGGTGTGACCACCAATACATTTATAAATTCACTCGTGAAGAGTAGAAACAATAGGTATTTAGAATGTATAGCATCATCAAAGACTTTTTCAAAGATTATTTGTAGAGAATATTACAGGGGTGCTCGAAATGGATCCAAGTAGTTGTGACGGACGCGGAGGAAGTGCAATCACGGACGAACACTACTTCGTCCGCCTCCTACGACACTTTAACCGATTCCGAGGGTCAAATTGGCATCATCCTAAAGTTAGCCGATTCAGACGCCCCAACACAAGGATCAAGTCGGAAATTGGAAGGATTCGGGCAAAAAGTCGACTCCTAGTGTGGGTTCTGAATTTGCCATAAATATCGATAAAATTTGGCAAGTATCTAGACGAAGGCAAAGGCGGAAGCCTCTAAAGCTAGGTTCAAGAAAATGACTTTTCTTACCCGTGACTTCAGTTCTTTCCCGAAACCTTATAGAGCTTTAATGGAAAAAGAAAAAGGACCGTATTCGGAGGAAATTGGAATAGAAAGATTAGTTTGATTACTTTTTTATTTATTATGTGTTTTTTATTTTCTTATGTTTTTAGTGAATAATATTTGATTATAATGTTTAATTTATATTATTATTGTTTTACATTTTAAAAAACTAAATAAATTAAGTAATTCGTAGAGTACACACGAACCATAGATTTGGCCGTTGTATGAAAGCACGAAACATGTTCTATTTGTGGTCCCACATATGACGCCAAATGTTGCTCTAAATTCCTCACCTAGAGGAAACTTGAAGAAAGAGTAGTGCAAGAGAGTGTCTCATCCGCGTTCAGGTTCGTACCATGGTCGATTCACTTCGAGATTTTGGCAATCCTTACACGAGGCCATGGGTATATTCGAAAATTGCCAAGCCGGTATTTGGTTAATTAATATTTTTGTTTACTAAATATTTAGTTTCACTTTATTTATTTTTAACATTTTGATTCAATATTTTTTTGTAGCTGACTATCAAAAGTCGAAGGTGTTTTGTGCGAAAATTAAAGACTCTTTCTATGAGCAAATTGGTAGTAGAGAACACACCATGGGCATGATTTTTGGTCGTTGGGACAAAATTCGTAAATATGTCGACTTATTTACGAATTTACATAGTCGGAATAGTATTCAATGCAGCCAAGCGGGTGTGACAACCAATACATTTATAAATTCAATCATGAAGAGTAGAAACAATATGTATTTAGAAAGTATAGCATCAATAAAGCCTTTTTCAAAGATTATTTGTGGAGAATATTACAGGGGTGCTCGAAATGGATCCAATTAGTTGCGTCGGATGCGGAGGAAGTGCAATCACAACGAACACTACTTCGTCCTTCGCCTACGACACTTTAACCGATTCCGATGGTCAAATTGGCATCAACCTAAAGTTAGCCGATTCAGACACCCCAACACAAGGATCAAGTCGGCAATTGGAAGGATTCGGGCAAAAAGTCGACTCCTAGTGTGGGTTCTGAATTTGCCATAAACATTGACAAAATATGGCAAGTACCGAGACGAAGGCAAAGGCGGAAGCCTTTAAAGCTAGGTTCAAGAAATTGACTTTTCTTACTCGTGACTTTTGTTCTCTCCCAAAATCATATAGAGCTTTAATGGAAAAAGAAAAAGGACCGTATTCGGAGGAAATTGGACTAGAAATATTAGTTTGATTACTTTTTTTATTTATTATGTGTTTTTTATTTTCTTATGTTTTAAGTGAATAATATATGATTATAATGTTTAATTTATATTATTATTGTTTTATTAAATAAATTAAGTAATTCGTAGAGCACTGACGTGCTGTCGCAGTACACATAAATTTAATCCTAATTATAACTCAAAGATAGTAGTAAAAAGGTATTGAAAACAGGGAGCTTGTGGAATATGTGTTTATTTTATTATCTTGTAAATTAGCTACAATTGCCCTAAAATGCAAAAATTAAATATCAAAAGTTGGATTGTTTTGGTTTAAGAACTAACAGTAACTAAATAGATTGCAAATCAAAACGTACTTTTGTAACAGATTAAGAACAAGCGACCATCCTAGATTTCAGGTTTTAATCCACACTTATGTTTATGCCTAATAGAAAGAACCACATAGACATGCTCGGGTACTAAACCATCACTTGATTAGCTGTTTGTGATGAAGAAATAAGTACTCGGATTGTAGAATGCGAGGTTGTTGGTCGATGATCAATTGACAATTATCCAACCCTAATCCTTCCCATGATATCCCAATTGCCAATGGCACCAAGAACGTATGGTTTAGATTAACATCAAACAACAATCAACAATTAACAAACAAATATCCAAACACCATAATAACTCAACAACCGTTCAAAGTTGTTATTCTAGAAATTCAAGCACAAACATAGTGTTTCAAAAGCAAACCTTACATCTAGGATGATCACCAAAGGTTTAGCCAAGCATTACTTGATACATCATCATCACACACCGATTAATGTTCATACGAATCGAAAACACAAATCAGTTGTTTAGAAATGTTTGGAACCAAGCAAGAACAACCAAAATCACCCCTTTTCTGCCCAGAAGTCGTTAGATCTCGAGATAATGTCAAAAGGCACCTCCCAAACGATTTTAATATGACAGTTACACTTTGTTCGTCATCTCTACCGTAACTTACTGTAGCCACCGTAAGTTACGGCACTTGGCTTCTAAGAACTCACCCTTTCTGGCAACAAACACCTTTTGTTCCAGTGGATCATAGAAATAATATCCCATAGAATCTCTAGGATATCCAATAAAGATACACTTGATGGATCGGACTTCTAATTTGTTTGGGGTGGGAGTCTTAACATAAGCCTCACAACCCAGACCCTTAAGTATGATAGGGATGGAACTCTTCGATGCCATATTTCAAAGGGTGTCCTTTCCACCTTTTTGGTTGGGGCCATATTTAGAATACGGGCCGCGGAGAGCAAAGCGAAACCCCAAAATGATAGAGGTAATGTGCTTCTAGCCATCATAGATCGAACCATATCCAATAAGGTTCGATTCCTCCTCTCGGACACACCATTATGTTGTGGTGTTCCAGGTGGAGTGAGTTGTGAGACAATCCCACAACTCCTAAGATGATCTTGAAAAACATCACTTAGGTATTCACCACCTCTATCGGTGCGGAGAACTTCAATTGTTTTGTTGAGTTGGTTTTCTACTTCATTCTTGAAGATTTTGAACATTTCAAAAGCTTCATCTTTGTGTCTTAATAAATACACATACCCATAGCGACTATAATCGTCGGTAAAGGTAATGAAGTATCTCTCACCATTCCTAGTCATTGGCTTAAAAGGACCACATACATCCGAATGTATGATACCTAATAAATCTTTCGCCCTTTCGTTAGTTCCACTAAAGGGTGCCTTAGTCATTTTTCCTTGTAAACAAGATTCACATACATCAAATGAATAACATTCATTTGTTTTTAAAAGACCATTCTTTTGAAGCGTTTGTATACGTTTCTTGTTTATATGACCAAGACGACAATGCCAAAGGTAGGTATCACTCAAATCTAATTTGAGTCTTTTGGTGGTTGCTTGGTATATTGAGCTATCATATGTTGCGTTTTCATGAACCAATTCATAAATACCATTACAGGGTATAGCCTTAAAATAAAATACATGATTCAAAGAAACATGAATATCATTGTCAACAAACTTGAAATCATAATCATATTGTCTTAAACGGGAAACAGAAATTATATTCCTAGTCAAACTAGGAGCATATAATACATTACTTAAATAACTTCCAAACCATTTGGAAGCTTCAAATGCAGTCTCCTTGGGCTTCCACGTGAACCTTTGCACCATTGCCCATGAAGAGACTTATTTCCCCTTTTGCATAACGCTCATTTCTTTTGAACCCCTACAACAAATTACAAATGTGAGTTCCACATCCGGTATCTAATACCCATGTGTTAGAAGAAATAACATTTAGCTTAACATGTATCATGTAAATTATACCTGAGGTTTGCCCCGCATCCCTCTTTTCTCTCAACTCTTTGAGATAGACTGGATAATTTCTCATCCAATGCCCTATCTCACCACATTTGAAGCATGGGTCGTTCACAGCAACCTTTTGCTTCTTCTAGTGGTATGGGATCGTTTGAACATCTTATGTTTATAACGGCATGTTTATCCCATCAACACCTTTTGTAAAACATATTTTAGGTGATCCATTCAATATATTTTACAAATCAAGTCGTCCTACTTACACACACGTGTGAGTTTACTACATAAGTGGTTAGGTGACCTTTTTCCCACAAACATGGTATTTCACCTCAAGTTACAAGTTCCCTCAAAGTGGTTAGGTGACCTTTATCCCACTAAGATTTTGCAAGTAACCTAAGTGTTGTGTAAAAGGATGGTGTTCAACTTGTTTTCAAAGGGATTTAAAGTTTTCTAAATTCTAGATTGGAAAACTTTTATGTACCTTGCATTTGCATGCATTCAAATGTATGGTACTTATTTTCAAGGTTCCTTATAATAAAACTCATTTTATTGTGAATCATTAACCTTTAATAAATCAATTGGAACCAATTTTATGCTAGTTGTTGATTTTATATTGTTAACTATCCATATCCTAATATGATAAAAAACAATAAATATAAATCAACCAAGCAAGCATAAATAAGCAACCACAAGTTCATAACCATAGCCGACTAATATGACCATACTTGTTGACCGAAAACAAGTATGTTGAAAGGTCTTTCCTAAGGGATGAAAAATGACCCAAGTGCTGTGTCGGTGAACTCCCACTTGATCCCGCATCCAAATGCACCAAGTGTTCACTTTTGTGTTATGATTCCTCCACTTTTTTTTTGGGCTTCCATTTGGGCTCCAACTTCAGCTCCTTAGCTTTTCTTGGGCCTCCATAATGGGCTTTGGTATTGGGCTAAAATCCCATATTGGACTATTTCAAAGGGTTGAGAAATGTTGCATATAAAACTTGTAAATATATGTCATGTTACATTTATAAAAGATAACATATGATGTTATATTACATATAAGTGTAACAACTTATTATTTACAAAGTTTAAAAGAAATATAACGTTGGATTCTAAAATTTTATTTATTAATGGTCTATGAGACATAAAGGGTATTGGTAAATGAAATATAATTATATCAACGATTACCAATAGAACTAAAATTTCGGGTTTTTGGTGAAGGTTCACCACATGGCTGAAAATTTTAGATAATAATTTCCCTTAGTTCTTGAATGATTAATTCACCTAAAACATATTCAAGTAAGGTACTTGAAAAGGATGATGTTATTGAATGGCACTTCGTCATACGTATTAGGGGTAATAAACCGTTGTTAGGCGGTATTTGCTACTTGCATCAATCTTCTATGTATCTTGTGCAAGTGGGAGATTATTGGAATCGGTCTGCCCAAGACACATATTAAATTGATGTGGCTAGTACGTTATGATCCAAGTCGGGTCATACCCAATAACAAGCTAGACAAACACCTACGATATTTATTTATGATATGATCAAACAAATAAATATTAACACTTTGAATATTTAGAAAAATGGTTTTCTAAATAATTGCACTTGACAAACTAATAAATTATATGGACAATTTATTATGAGAGAATAACACTTCAAAGAGTTGAGAAATGTTGCATATAAAACTTGTAAATATATGTCATGTTACATTTATAAAAGATAACATATGATGTTATATTACATATAAGTGTAACAACTTATTATTTACAAAGTTTAAAAGAAATATAAAAAAGGAATTATGGGTGGAGACGCTTATAATGGATGTTCCATTATTTATGCAACATAGCTTACACCTTTTGACCAAAATTTTTTCAATAAATAATATATATGATTCTCTCTCAAATCATGGAGCAGATTTTCTGGTGCATCATTGATATGTATGATTGTTCCAAGTGCAAGATATATATCCTTTTCTTTCTCTAAAACTTACGGCTAAGAGGCCAAGAGTGGGATTAAGAAGAAGTTTAATTATTCAAGTGTTAAATCCTAGCAACTTAAGGTGTATTGTTGGAAGCTTGGGGTATACAAGCTTGAGGTGTTCTCTTTTGAAGACTAGCCACTCAAGAAAATCATCCTTTCAACTCTCTTATCAATTTGAAGGTAGTTTGCTAAACATCCTATGATTGGTATTTTGTAAGCATGTTATTTCATATATCGATCCATATTGGGTTAATATATAAAAGTGGTTTTATATCAAGATAATTAACAAGTTTTAAACTACATATTCCGCTGCATTTTTATATAAATTTGATTTATATGACTTTGATAAACTTTTTAAAACCCAACAACGGCAGCCATAAAACTGCTACGGTGATTCTCTTCTGTATTATGATGGGAACTTCAAGATTTCAGGGCTACCGTAACTTACGGTAGCTACCATAAGTTACGGTGGAGCCCTGAATGTTTTGTTTCTTCTCTTCTTCCTTCCGCGCATGTCCACTCCGTTCCATGCTAAACAGCGTTTTATCCATTTTAGCTCCCAAAACATACCTGAAACATAAGCAACTGTAGTTATCTAATTCAAGATAATTACACGATTAAATGAAAGATAAATTCGTCTTTTAACATTATGAAGGGTTGTCCTATGGAAGACCCGTCACATCTACACACTAAACCGTTGCTTGTCCCAAGCAACATATCAAATCATTTTCAAACAAGCGATCAATGTAAACCAAACATAAACATGTAATACTTTTACTAACCCTTTCTTAACACCCAAAATGACACACCCCTTGCTATGTCCCTTTCCTCTCGGCAACAAGTAAGCACTAGCATCTATGAGCTAGACACACAAAAGGAAAACGGGCGGTTGCACAACTATAAGCTTGTACCTAAATCGACCCTTCTCCTAACAAGTGTCAAACATGAATGCATATCAAAGGGACTTCAAGGTTGTAACGTGGCTAGGTGTACGGGTAGGAAATGGAATATATATGAAGTAACAAAAACTTAACCTGGTCTTTTATTACACAATAAAATAAACAACTAACTACCAAACCTAACTACTATGCATAAGATGCTCAACTTCAATCTCTTTTTCTTTCTTTGTTTTTCTCTTTTTTTTTTCTTTTTTTCTTTCATCGCTCTTTCCAAATTTTTCTTATTTTTTTTTCTATTTTTTTCTTTAATAACAATAAAACAAACACAAAAACTTCACGCAAACATTCAACATAGCATTGAAAATGATTACAGACTACTAAACAACTACTAACACTATAAGACCAGGTCAAGTTGGGTAAATTTTAAGGTAACCAGCTAAGGGGTAACAAACGATAGGCTTTTAGACACAAAATTGGGCAACTAAATGTCCAAACCCCCGCCCCTCTCGCAACCAAGCTCATATATATAATTTATGAGGTCCAACCCCCCAAATCCCACACTCGCACACATCAAAGACAAGGCTACCTAAATGCCCTTATTCTTTTCACATTCACATCCAACTAAGGCCCCGAATCGTATTCAAGCACAAGTTCTAATGCACCCCCACCCGTTGCCACTCTCATCAAAGATAAATATTATTCATTTATTAGTGTGGCTTCAACTCTCACCAAGAATAAGAATGATTAAAGGTTGACGATGCATCATTCGGAGTTAATCCAAGGTGTTCAAATTCTCACAATGTTTTGATTGATTTTTTTTAAAACTTCAAAATTTCTTAAAACTTCAAAATTTCTCCCCATCCCCACACTTGAGGTACATTGACCCCAATGTACGGTTTTGGGAAGATTTGATCTCTTAAACAAACCAAAAGCTCATAAGCATAAGCCATAGATTTTTTTTGGTATTTTTCATTTTATATTTTTTTTCTTTTTTTTCTTTTTTTTAAAAACAACACACCACCAACTCTCACACAGCCCAAAACAAAACAAAACTACTAAACTCCACCCATCCACCCAACCATAAACACGACAAACCAGCAAATATTCACAAAATGTACAAGAAAGAGCACAACCTGACTAATAGTAGCGGGGCTGAGGAGGCCCGAAGATAGAAGACATCATCTCATTCCATTCTCCAAAAGCAAATGCGCCGCTACCACTTCCCTCTTGCTGCGATGCTCCTTGTTGTTGACGGGGATCTAGCCATTGTGAATGATGGAGCGGTGGGGTCGGATACGATACACTACCATCGTAAGGGGTTAGGGACGTATAATCCACCGGAGGTGGATCCACAACCACAGGCCGCCCTGCATGCCAATCCACATGCATCTTTCTTGCTTGATCATTTTCATACCAATTATTTACCTCCACCTCATGGGAATAAGCATGTGCACGATTCCATGCTTCTTGATGATCAAAATTATCCTTTAAAGCTCGTTCCATACTAGCACTCATCATCATTTGTTGATCAAATAGCGTTCGCTCAGAGCCCGACCACGAATCAAAAACGGGTGCCGGAGGACGTTGGTTCTCAATAAATTCTTGCATAGTACCATCGTAAGCCCAGTTTGGCGTGTATGAATGCTTCGTGTTATCATAGAAAGCACCACCATGTCCCCTACCTGGACCCCCTTGACCCTCATGCACATTCTCACCATGAGGCTCATCCGCATAATCATCATCCCCACTCGGGGCTTCCTCTCCCCTCTCTGGATCATCCTCTTCACCCGGTAAAAGTGCCCTTGCATCAACTTTCAGTACTCTCCATCTTTGACCCTCCAATTTAAGCTTGTGATATCTTTCCGACTGAGTGTAGGTCCATCCATTACCCATCTTTTGAATCTCCAAAGGCTTATGCCTCTTAAATGCTCCTTTATCCTCCTTTAAAACCTCTAATAAAGCTTTTTCTTGCGCCATCTCTAAATTAGAGGCAATAATGACCGGTATTGTGTCATTATCCCCTAAAAAAGCATACTTCAAATGGATTGGCAAGTCCTTGAGCTCCCACTTTGGTGGTTCTTCTAGTGATGGTTTAGTACCCGAGCTTATCTCCACTGGCAAGCCTTCAAATTGGTGAGTCCATGGTGGTCGACCTTCCTTCAAAGCCATAGCATCCTGTTTTTCCTCTTCAACCCTTAGTGCACAAGTATGTACCTGTTCAGAAAAATCACACAAACAAACATCCATACCATCCTCCTCATACTCATGCGGGTTGCATCCGTCAACTAAATCTGCCATGAAACACTCATCAACACCAACAGCATTAGAATTGTTAGTAAAAACATTCAAACACATTTTTCAATTCCCAAAAGTCATATCGACTGTACCAAATCTACAATCGATCACGGCATGTGCGGTGCTCAAAAAGGGCCGACCCAAAATAATATTTTGTTGTTGTTTTGGGTCCGCGGATGAGTAATCCAATACTAAAAAGTCAACCGGGTAATAGAACTCATCAATTTTCACAATCACATTTTGAACCATTCCTCGAGGTAGCTTATGAGACAATTCAGTTAAAACAATCGTTGTCTCTACCCTTGCTAATGGACCAAAGTTGTATCGGTCATACAAGCCCCCGGTAAAATGCTCACCCCGGCTCCAAGATCTAGTAACACCTTTTCCTTTTGAAAATTACCAACTTGAATGTTAATTAATGGTGTACCCGGATCTTGAAGCTTTGGAGGAAGCTCCCCATTCAAAACCGCACTTACTTGCCCGGTTAAATCCACCCGCTTAGGCATTTTCTTCTTTTGTTGTCTTTTTTATGTGCATAACCCTTTTAGAAATTTAGCATAAGCGGGTACTTGTTTTATTGCATCAAGCAGTGGAAGATTAATTTTTACTTGTGTAAACATGTCCCACAATTCTTCTTTTTGGGGACCTCTGGATGCAATCAAATTTTTTCTACCCGGGTCAAGTAAGGACGATGGAAATGGAACTTGACCCATTTCACCCTCAACTTTTTCATTCCTTACATTTTCACCCAACCCTGATGTCTTGCTATTCGATTCTTTATATGTCACCGGTGGAACATCATCATCACTTTCCTTACCCGTAATATCTTCAACTACCCCCTCGATTAAAACGGGAGAAGATGGTGTTTTATAATCTTTGCCACTTCTCAAAACACTAACATGGTTAATAGGAATATTACGAGAAGAACTGTGAGAGGGATTTACCTTGGTCTCACTAGGAAGTTGGCCCTTGTTCTTCTTGAGATTTGCCACATCGGTTGCAAGTTGCCCCATTTGATTGGTTAATGATTGAATAGCTTTGTCTCGAATTTCATCTTTTTGAGCTCTAGCATCATCCAATTGATTCCTCTTTTGCATCTCCTGTTGCATGGACTTTAGCATCTCTATCACTTCATTACCACCACTTGACGAAGATTGATTCGACCCATTTCCTTGATCATTCCCCGATGGTTGAAAAGGCTTTTGATATCCTTGTTGCATGGACTTTAGCATCTCTATCACTTCATTACCACCACTTGACGAAGATTGATTCGACCCATTTCCTTGATCATTCCCTGATGGTTGAAAAGGCTTTTGATATCCTTGATTGTTCCCCCCTCTAAAATTTCCTTGAGAATTTTGATATTGTTGACGAGGAACAAAATTACCTTAAGGATTTCCTTGGAAATTTTGGTTAGATTGATTGGCCGAATTCCCATAACTAAAGTTCGGATGGTTCCTCAAACCCGGATGATAGGTATTTGAATTCATGTTGTAATTTCTTCCACCAAACCCTTGACCTTGAATGGCGTTCACTTCCTCCACTTGTTCAAAAGTTACTGTGCAAGAATCTACGGTATGCCCCAACTCATTGCAATTTGTACAAACATTATAAACTTGATTTGTAGCTTGTACATTACCGTCATCCACCGCATGAACTGGAGCTCGTGTAATGACCGGTCGTGCTCGTCTTGATGATTGAGCCTTCCTCTTTGATGTGACCGACATTTGTTCCAAAATGCCTAATCGTGAATAGACATCAAATCCCGGGCATCTTCAGGATGAAGCCCCTCGTGAAAAGCATTCAACAACTCCCATAACTCGATTCCATGATGAGGACAATTCTTGATCATCAAGTTAAACCGCTCAAAATCCTCATGAAACATTTCACCTTGTTGTTGTTGGAAGCTTCTCAAGCTTCTCCTAGCATCATTGGTCTTTTGGGCCGTGAAAAACTCTTCTAAAAACCTTTGTTGTATCTCAACCCATGTGTAAATTAAAGCTGATGGCAAAGTGTAGAACCACCTCTTTGCCTTATCCTCCAATGAAAACTGAAACAACACCAACTTGACATCATCCGCAGAAAATCCTTGACCACCAATTGTGTTACAAATTGAGTCATAAGCTTCCAAATGAAAATAGGATTCTTCCGTTGCTAACCCTTTGTACTTTGGCAAACTTTGAAGTGAATTTGTTCGGACTTCAAACGTTCTCCATTGATTGTTTTGAGGTATGACCACTGGTGAAGGATTATTTGTGATGATCAGACGAAAGTGTGCCTCAATACCCCTACTAGCGTCCCAATTATGCCTTCGTGGGACACCCAACCTAACTCTTGGTCACTGAGGACCCCATTGGTCTTTGAACTTGTGGTCCTGGAGGCACGAATTGCTGGAGCGGTGGTTGAAAGATTGCTCCCCATGTTGTGGAGGAATCTGCCCTTGAAATTGTGGCCCATGTGGCCTCACTTGGGGTTGCATTTGTTGTGGTATAATTTGTTGTTGCACAAATTGTGGTTGTGGTCTCCCATATCCTTGTATATCTTGTCCTTGACTATAAACATAATTTCCTTGATCAGCATCTCCTTCGTACGTGTACCCTTCTTCCTCATATCTCCTAAATTCATCACCATAACCACCATCAACACCAGCTCCTCCTGCTCCCGAGGTTTGTACAACTTGAGGTTGTTGGTATTGTGTATCCGGTTGCATCTGAGAGGTAGGGGGAGTATGAAATATGAATGGTTTGGGTTGATATGGTTGTGGTGGTGGTACTGGTTGAGATAACGATGATTGACCGGTTGTTGGGAAGAAATATGAAAAGGGCGGAATGGGTGCTGAGGGGTCAAAGCTAAAAGGATGTTCGGTTTGGGTACTTGTAGGTAATGGGGTATGAGTTGGTTTAGTCTCAGGTGTTGATGTAAGCTTGGGTAAAGGCTTGGATGGTGTTGTTTGACCCGTAGTAGGAGGTGGTGAGGGAGGATCCATTGTGTTCCGTGGTGTAACGGGTGATGTAGGTGCTATTGGTGAACTACTGATTTTATTTTGTCTGTGTAAGTCTCTATTCCTACGAGCGGTGGTGAGGGAGGATCCAAAATTTGACGTGCTGTCGCAGTACACGTAAATTTAATCCAAATTATAACTCAAAGATAGTAGTAAAAAGGTATCGAACATAGGGAGTTTGTGGAATATGTGTTTATTTTATTGTCTTGTAAATTAGCTATAATTGCCCTAAAATGCAAAAACTAAATATCAAAAGTTGGATTGTTTTGGTTTAAGAACTAATAGTAACTAAATAGATTGCAAATCAAAACGTACTTTTGTAACAGATTAAGAACAAGCGACCACCCTAGATTTCAGGTTTTAATCCACACTTATGTTTATGCCTACTAGAAAGAACCACATAGACATGTTTCGTGCTTGATTAGCTGTTTATGATGAAGTAGAACTAAGTACTCGGATTGTAGAATGCGAGGTTGTTGCTCGATGATCAATTAACAATTATCCAACCCTAATCCTTCCCATGATATCTCAATTGCCAATGGCACCAAGAACGTATCGTTTAGATTAACATCAAACAACAATCAACAATTAACAAACAAATATCCAAACACCATAATAACTCAAACAACCGTTCAAAGTTGTTATTCTAGAGATTCAAGCACAAACATAGTGTTTCAAAAGCAAACCATGCATCTAGGATGATCACCAAAGGTTTAGCCAAGCATGACTTGATACATCATCATCACACACCGATTAATGTTCATACGAATCGAAAACACAAATCATTGTTTAGAAATGTTTGGAACCAAGCAAGAACAACCAAAATCGCCCCTTTTCTGCCCAGAAGTCGTCAGACCTCGTGATAATGTCAAAAGGCACCTCCCAAACGATTTTAATATGGCAGTTACACTTTGTTCGTCATCTCTACCGTAACTTACGATAGCCACCGTAAGTTACGGGAGCCATAAAACTGCTATGGTGATTCTCTTCTGTATTACGATGGGAAATTCAAGAATTCAGGGCTACCGTAACTTACGGTAGCTACCATAAGTTACGGTGGAGCCCTGAATGTTTTGTTTCTTCTCTTCTTCCTTCCGCGCATGTCCACTCCGTTCCATGCTAAGCAGTGTTTTATCCATTTTTAGCTCCCAAAACATACCTGAAACATAAGCAACTGTAGTTATCTAATTCAAGATAATTACACGATTAAATGAGAGATAAATTCGTCTTTTAACATTATGAAGGGTTGTCCTATGGACCACCCGTCAAGCACACACGAACCATAGATTTGGCCGTTGTATGAAAGCACGAAACATGTTCTATTTGTGGTCCCACATATGACGCCAAATGTTGCTCTAAATTCCTCACCTAGAGGCAACTTGAAGAAAGAGTAGTGCAAGAGAGTGACTCATCCTAGTTCAGGTTCGTCCCATGGTCGATTCACTTCGAGATTTTGCAATCCTTACACGAGGCCATGGATATATTCAAAAATTTCCAAGCCAGTACTTGGTTAATTAATATTTTTGTTTACTAAATATTTAGTTTCACTTTATTTATTTTTAACATTTTGATTCAATATTTTTTTGTAGCTGACTATCAAAAGTCGAAGGTGTTTTGGGCGAAAATTAAAGACTCTTTCTATGAGCAAATTGGTAGTAGAGAACACACCATAGGCATGATTTTTGGTCGTTGGGTCAAAGTTCTTAAATATGTCGGCTTATTTACGAATATACATAGTCGGAATAGTCTTCAATGCAGCCAAGCGGGTGTGACAACCAATACATTTATAAATTCACTCGTGAAGAGTATAAACAATAGTTATTTAGAAAGTATAGCATCAATAAAGCCTTTTTCAAAGATTATTTGTGGAGAATATTACAGGGGTGCTCGAAATGGATCCAATTAGTTGCGCCAGATGCGGAGGAAGTGCAATCACGAACGAACACTACTTCGTGCGCCGCCTACGACACTTTAACCGATTCCGATGGTCAAATTGGCATCAACCTAAAGTTAGACGATTCAGACGCCCAACACAAGGATCTAGTCGGCAATTGGATGGATTTGGGCAAAAAGTCGACTCCTAGTGTGGGTTCTGAATTTGCCATAAACATCGACAAAATATGGCAAGTATCGAGACGAAGGCAAGGCGGAAGCCTCTAAAGCTAGGTTCAAGAAATTGACTTTTCTTACCCGTGACTTTAGTTCTCTCCCAAAATCATACAGAGCTTTAATGGAAAAATAAAAAGGGCCGTATTCGGAGGAAATTGGAATAGAAATATTAGTTTGATTACTTTTTTATTTATTATATGTTTTTTATTTTCTTATGTTTCTAGTGAATAATATTTGATTATAATGTTTAATTTATATTATTATTGTTTTACATTCTAAAAAATTAAATAAATTAAGTAATTCGTAGAGGACACATGAACCATAGATTTGGCCGTTCTATGAAAGCACGAAACATGTTCTATTTGTGGTCCCACATATGACGCCAAATGTTGCTCTAAATTCCTCGCCTAGAGGCAACTTGAAGAAAGAGTAGTGCAAGGGAGTGACTCATCCGGGTTTAGGTTCGTGCCATGGTCGATTCACTTCGAGATTTTGGCAATCCTTACACGAGGCCATGGTTATCCGGTTAGACATGAGTACGACATATCTTCCACAATCAGACGACCAAAGTGAAAGACCATTGAAGATTTGTTGAGAGCATGTGTGATTGATTTTAGTGGTAATTGTGATACTCATCTACCATTAGGTGAGTTCTTATATAATAATAGCGATCACACTAGCATTAAAGAGCGTATGGAAGAAAATGTCGCTCACCCTTGTGTTGGGCAGATATCGGTGAAAGACAATTAACAGGACTAGAGATCATCCAAGAGACGACCGATAAGACTGGTCAGATTAGAAAAAGACTCGAAGTTACCAATAGCCAACAAAAGAGTTATGCAGATATCCGGAGAAAACCATTGGAATTCCAGGTCGATGACATGGTATTTTTGAAAGTATCCCCCTGGAAAGGTATTATGAGATTTGGTAAACGATGGAACATTAATCCTCGATTCATTGGACCATTCAAAATTGATGAACGAATTAGGCGAGTTGCATACCGCCTTAATCTACCAAGTGAACTTGGAAATTTGCATAACGTATTCCACATATCCAATTTAAAGAAGTGTATGTCAGACGAATCGTTAGTTATTCCACCACATGAAGTTTGTATCGATAATGAACTTCATTTTGTCAAAGAGCCTAAAGAAGTTTTAGATTGAAAGGTTCAGAAGCTTAGGCGAAGTCGAATTTAATTTGTCAAAGTTAGATGGAATTATAAGAGATGACATAAATTTACTTGAGAACCTCAGGACCAAATTCAGCAAAACTATCCCCATTTGTTTAAGTCCGAACCTGAATCAAATACATCGACGTAAAATTTCGGGACAAAATTTATTAAACATAGGGAGACTGTAACACCCGGTCAAAAATCAGGATTCTTATATGTGTGTCGCGTATGTGTATATATGTGTAGGTTGGAGGATTGTTGTTATAATCTAACAGATAGATGATTACGTTTGGAATGTTGGATGGATGACATTGTTTGATTGCAACCTATTAAAGATAATTAGAATTAAAGGGTGTAAAATGTTGGTACAAAACTGATGCTAAAACACGTTAGGAAGATCTCACTTAAACTACTAGATTTTATTGACAAAATAGGTGGTATACTAGACACCATGTTAAGATCGAAATAAGTTTTAGAGTAAATTACCGTTTGCATCCCTGAGTTTTGTCCATTTTAACTGTTTGCGTCCCTATAGTTTCAAAACCTTGGATCGCCCCCTATACTTGTAATTTTATCCTTGTTTGCATCCCTGTGGCTGACGCCGTTAGTGTGCACAGTTAACATGGCATCTTTTTCTCTCTCCTGCAGGGGCATTTTAGTCATTTCATCCTTCCCCCTTCTTTCTTCTAAAACCCTTTGTTAACCCATTTTAGTCATTTATTCTTCCCCTTCCTTACACAATTCCACTGATTCCATAACCGTGATCGTTGCCTTAAACCCATCATCATCATCTTCAACTATTAAGTGATCGTGGCCTTAAAACCATTTGAAAGATGGTTTATCCCACCTGGTACATTCGTCACACAGATGATCCAGAGTTTAATCCGATCGAAGTATATGGTATGTTTTCTTCAAAATCAAGTTAAGTTAGGGGTTTATTTTAGTTTCAGTATGTTCTAATATTATAGTATACATTGTTTCAGCTAATGAGCCTACTTATTTTACACTTGAAATCCATCATGGTGGAGAATTTGTGAAGTTCCCAGGAAGAATGCATGTGAAGGGCAAAGTTACATATGTGGACATGGTAGACATTGATGTGTTTTCAACTTATGATGTTGATGCTAAGATGGAAGAGTTAGGTTATGATGGGGATGAGGTAATGTATTACAACTTTAAGATTCCTGGTCAGGATTTGGATTTTGGTTTAAGAGCTCTGGGTGGTGATATGTATGTGCATAACATGCAACAATACGTGCACATATTTAAGGTGATTGAACTGTACATAGAACACAAAGTTACAAGGCTAAAGACCTATTTGCAGTCTCCTAACCAAGGGTCGAAGGTGATAATCGAAGAGATTGATGATAGTGGACCATCTAATACTTGCAGAAGACAATTACTACTAGAGTGGTTTGAACAGGAGGTTCCCCCCATTGATGATAGTGGACCATCTAATCAAGGGGCAGAACAAGGTCCGGATGAAGGGGTAAAACAAGGTCCGGATCAATTGATAGAAGGAGAAAAGGGTTGATTCAGTTATAGAAGGAGAAAGGGTTGATTCAGTGATAGAAGGAGAAAGCTTGATCACAAAGGATGTACAAGAAGGGGTTGATCAGTTTGGTGAAGCACAAGAAGGGGTTGATCATTCTGTGGATGCACAAGAAGGGGTTGATCAATTTGTGGATGCACAAGAAGGGGTTGATAAGTCTGTGGATGCACAAGGGACACAACAAGAAGGGGTTGATGATTCTATTGACCCCTTCTTTTTAGATGATGTTTTCTTATCTAATTTTATGGAACCATTTCGTATAGACCAACTTGAGCAACAACATCAACAAGGGTGTGATTCTGGTGATCAGACTGAGCCACAACTTGAGCAACAACATCAACAGACATCTAGGGGATCTGTTAGTTGTGGATCTTCATCTCATGATGAAGATTTTATTGTAGATGAGGATAATCCTTTAGAGGATGTGGAGGTTGATATGGAAGAATACAGAGCATTTGTTGACATGAATGTAGATGATCTGCCTGGAGATGATAAAAGTGATGAAGATGATACTACAGAGCTTGACTTAGATAACTTTGACAGTGCAAGTGATGAAGATGCTGCTCCATCTCGAAGGGCAATTAAAAAGCTAAATAGGAAGAACAGAAACTGGAAGTCAGTTGCTGTATCATCATCCTTCTATGTTGGTCAAACCTTTGGGGATAAAGAAGAGGTCAAAGAAATTGTTAAGTCAATTGCTGTGCAAACTAGAAGGCAACTAGTATTTGTAAAAGATGAGAAACTAAGAATTCGTGTGGTTTGTTATGGTCAAAATGTTGGTTCTATTTGTAGTGAGGGGCAAAATGGGGAATCTTCAAAAGCAGATGGGTCCAGAAGGGAATCAGTTAAGGACAAAGTGGTTGGTAGTGGTGCAATAAATAATAACTCTGAATTGAAAAAAAGGTTCCCACTTGCCACTTGCCCATGGAAACTGCATATATCTAGGCCCAACACAGATGAGTTGTTTGTTGTGAAGACCTTTGTAGAAGAGCATAATTGTATGCAAACAAGAAAGCTCAGGCTTTACACAGCTTCAGTTATTGCTAAAGAAGCAGAACCCCTACTTGAGTGTAACCCTAATATACCCCTAAAGGCCCTACAAGACATCTTACAGAGGAAAAACCAGATTCAAATATCTATCAAAAAATCTTTGTGGCAAAAGTGATGGCATTGAAGAAAATGGAAGGTGATTATGTATCTCAATATGGGTTATTGAGGGATTACTGTCAAGAGCTGTTAAGATCTAACCCAGGCTCAACAGTTAAGTTAGAGGTTGAAAGGGAGTGTAACCCTAGTAGTTCAACTAGACAGTTCAAAAGGCTTTACATCTGCTTTGCTGCTATGAAAGTTGGGTTTAAAGCATGTGGGAGAGACCTGTTAGGTCTAGATGGGACCTTTATGAAAGGTCCATTCCCAGGACAAATGTTGACTGCAGTTGGTGTTGACTCCAATAATGGAATTTATCCAGTAGCCTATGCAGTGGTGGAGGCTGAAACAACAGATTCATGGACATGGTTTCTACAACTTCTTGGTGATGATCTAGATCTGGGCATAAACTCAAACTTCACTTTCATAAGTGACAGACAAAAGGTAATTGTACCTACTTTTATTAATTGTACCTACTTTTATTAATTGCTATATGTATAAACCTTTAAAAGTGAAATTATATCATCTGTCTTAACCTGTTTAGGGAATTGTACCTGCTGTTAAGAAGGTGTTTCCAGCAGCTGAGCATAGGTTTTGCCTAAGACACATTCATGAGAACATGAAAGCAAAATGGAGAGGGCACATGTATAAGGATCTTTTATGGAAATGTGCAAGTTCAACCACAGTCCTTGAATTTGAAAAACACATGGAGACCATAAGGAAACAAGATCCATCCCTGTATGATTGGTTAAAGCAAATCCCTGCAAAGCATTGGAGTAGGTCTCACTTTAGTGGTATGTGTTACTTGTCTTTACTATTGATGTTTTATAAAACCCAGAATTAGTAGCTCATGCTCTTCTCTTATTCAATGTTTATAAAACAGGTAGGCCGACATGTGATATTTTATTAAACAATATTTGTGAAGTCTTTAACAAGCAGTTGGTTGGGGGTAGAGACAAGCCTATAATTTCATGTCTTGAGTATGTTAGGGAATACATGTTAAAGAGGCTTGTTGTTGTTCACAAGTTGATTTCAAAGTGTCAAGGGCCCCTTACACCCTTTGCAGCTAAAAGCTTGGATCTGATTAAGAAACAAGCAAGTGAGTATAGTGTTATCATGGCTGGGGTTAAAAAATATCAAGTAAGTGGACCATGGATGGATCAAGTTTGTGTCGACTTAGAGAAACAAACATGCTCGTGTAGAAAATGGGAGCTTATAGGCATGCCTTGTAAGCATGCAGTAGCTTGCATATGGGATTTGGCAACTTATGACCAGCAAAATGCAATTCCTGAGGGTTGGGTGTCCAGAGTGTATTGGTTAGAAACCTGGAAGGATGTATATAAAAACACCCTTGAGCCTATCAATGGGAGACCCATGTGGATGCCATCAAATACCCCAACTACACTGACACCTCCAAAGCATCATACTCAAGTTGGAAGACCAAGAAAGAAGAGGAAGAAATCAGTTGAGGAGGTGGATGCAAGTAAAGTTAACAAAGCTGGGAAGTTGGTGAAAACAGGATTTTCTGTTAAGTGTGGTCTGTGCAAGAATTATGGACACAACAAAAGGTCATGCAAGGGACAAGGTTCATCACAACAGGTTTCACAAGGGGCTCATTTGGATAGTCAGTAGTCAGCTGGTTTATGTATTTTGCTTATGACTTTTCTGTTAATTGGATGTATTTGGTACTAGAACATGTTCCCTTAGTTAATTATGTATTTTGGGTATGTATTTTGAACATGCTTTGTTGCTTCAAAGAATGTTACTGCCACTCATGCTAATGTTACTGCTTCAAAGAATGTTACTGCCATTCACCACAAAATGTTCATTTTGCATCCATTAAACTTGTACAACCATTACTAATTGACCTTTACAATATTTAGGAGAAAATTAGGTCAATTGGTACAAAATAACTTCTACTACTTCACTAACAAATCAAGTACACGATAAAAAAGAACCAACTTAAAATTAACAACATTCTATATTTCTTCACTTCATGCTCCAACCTTTCGGCTCTTTCTTCTATCAAGTTGCTTGATCTTAAAAACCCATTAATAATTTCTGTAGATCTTGAACATAGTGCAGGTTCAGCCCAACTAACAAAACCACAATTTTTCCCCATTCTCGCACAACAGTTAAATCTGCGGCCTGGATTTTTACGGTCCATGATGTTCGAACAAATGTTTCAGATCCACATTTACCACATCTGACCATCGTTGTGACTTGAGAATAGAGCGACGGGGAGACAGATAGAGAGACGAAGATAGAGAGACGAAGAGGTGAGAGGGTGAGATTGGGGAGGGTTGGGTAGTTGAGGTGAGAGGTAACCCTTATAATGGTTTTAGAAGAAATAAGGGGGAAAGATGAAATGACTAAAATGCCCCTGCAGGAGAGAGAAAAGATGCCATGTTAACGGTGCACACTAACGGCGTCAGCCACAGGGATGCAAACAAGGATAAAATTACAAGTATAGGGGGCGATCCAAGGTTTTGAAACTATAGGGACGCAAACAGTTAAAATGGACAAAACTCAGGGATGCAAACGGTAATTTACTCTAAGTTTTATTAAAGTGTGGGAATATAGATTAGAAACGACAGTTAGAGATGAGAAATGGAATAAAAAGTTTTGATAATAAACATCTTACAAAGATCGTATCTAAGATAAACGGGGTGTTTTGGCTAGTGAAATTGGTTAAAACGATTTTAAAAATTTTAAGATAAACGGGGTGTTTTTGTGGGGCGATTCCCTAAAACGAAGATGTGCTTTTTTGGGGTTTTTTGGGCGGTTCCCCTTAGAAGCTCATTCACATACTTTCTTAAGATAATTGTAAATAATTTTAGTTTATTGTAAAAGACTTAAAAAGAAGTATTCTTCTATATGTTTAAAAAGCAATGGGAATGAACAGTGAGGTTCAGGTTTTATGCGCAGAGTACAAGTTTCTATGTGGGTTTCTTTGTTTTAACCTTTGTCCTCTGTAATTCTCATTTAGAGAAAGAGTGAGAGAGAGTATGAGGGGCGGAACTCTCGGCGACCTTTTCCATCGGTAGTCTGATACCTTTTACACAAACATCGCGGAGGTGGTGGCCATTCGGAATGATCCCGATTTGCATGGTGTCTTTGTGATGGCTTCGGCAGACCTCTGTTTGCTGGGTCTTATGTGCCGACCATCCCTACGCGACCCGTTTCCGGGTAGATCTGGACTTGGTCGTTGTGATGCCCGATGGTCGTCGGCCATTGTGATGGCGGCGGCTGTGACATCCTACATTTATCCCATATCGGCCGTGGACAGGAGAGATTTCGGGTTCATAAGGAATGTCTGGTCTCTAATATCACCAACGCGTTTTGGGCGTATTGGCTGTGGATGAGAGGAGAACTCCACGGTTAAGCGTGCTCAGGTGACAGCAATCTAGGGATGGGTGACCTCCCTGGGAAGTTTTCACCTGGGCAACCAAAAGCAAATCCGTGAGCTCCTCGTGGGCAAAGCGGACAATATTGGTGGTATAAGAGGCCGGGTGTTACAGAATGGTATCAGAGCCACTCCTGTGCCGTTCGGGATGTGGGACATACCTCACCAAGGATGGTGACTTCTCGGGCTCATCGAGGACGATGAGTCCAAAGGGGGGGTGATTGTGACACCCTACATTTATCCCATATCGGTCGTGGACAGGAGAGATTTCTGGTTCATAAGGAATGTCTGGTCTCTAATATCACCAACGCGTTTTGGGCGTATTGGCTGTGGATGAGAGGAGAACTCCATAGTTAAACGTGCTCAGGTGACAACAATCTAGGGATGGGTGACCTCCCTGGGAAGTTTTCACCTGGGCAACTAAAAGCAAATCCGTGAGCTCCTCATGGGCAAAGCGGACAATATTGGTGGTATAAGAGGCCGGATGTTACAGTATAGTATCACGCCCTATGCGTTTTCTATAAACCTAAAGGATGATTTGGGTACTTTTTGAAGATAAAAGATAATACTTGTAAGTTCTATACATAAAGGATGATTAGAGTACTTTTTAAAGATAAACAATAATATGATGTGTTCCTTTCGTTGCTTTGTTACCATATTATTATGCATAAGTCTTCAATATTTATATTATTAGTATTATATTTCTTTAAATGTAACACATGAGCATATTAGAGGTAGGGTGTTACAATTTTGAAAGATTAATAACACAATATTCTTTTGTTAATTAAAAAAAATAAGAGCGCTTAATTGTTTGATTTATTATATATAAAGAAATAAATTAACAACCTTAACATCATACATTCTATAGTTTTTAAAAGTTACAACCGCACCCGAAAAAATGCCAAACACGACTAATGAAAACTCTTAACATTTGATTTCCGTTATCTTTGTTTTTATGATCAAATCAACTATTACATTTTGTCATTTTGAATCATTTCGAACAATTTCTCCACAGGCGAATGGACTCCTATGGAATTCTTTTCCATCACTTGCAATCCGAACCATACATCTAGGATCACTTTTTATAAAATCACATAAGTTAGTTAAATCTAAACAATATATACTGAGGTTATATCCAAAAATATATCAAACAAACAACAAGCATATGAGAGTGGTGGTTGTGTTCACGGGTATGAGATAAAGAGATAGAAGGGTGGTTCAAGTTCCACACCATTAGCGATTTTGTTGGTTTTTGTAAGCATCACATGTGACACAACACTTTTATCACTTTAATTTTCAAACGACAAAATATAACACACACGTATATATATTTATATTAGAATAAAAGGTTCAATTGATTTACTTCAAAATATGTTTTTTATCCTTACATTTATGAGATCAATAATTGGAAAGTCATGTTGATGATAGTTAGTTGTGGGTTTAAAACCTGGGCGAATATTATTAACTTTGGTGATACTAACAACTAACCAGCCGTTAAAAAAAAAAGTTGTGGGTTTAAAAAGTAGTAAGTTGTAATTATTCTTTTTTATGTCTACAAAATATATATTATTTTGGAAGTATGGATAAATTAATTAGATCTACACATAGCGTAAATCTAATACGAAAACAAGTATTTTTTGAAAAAAAAAATAACGAAACATGATAATTATATTTATAGGTATACTTGTATAGGGAAATAGTCCTAGAAAAATAATAGTTATGTGAAAATTAAAAAAAACCATAAAAATCAATAATGTAATCCATAACTTTATTATTTCTTTAATTGAAAAATTGTAAGTATTTGCTGCATATATGTTGAATATAAATACAAGAATAAAGAATATGTTTACGTATACGTAATACTATGTCGAATGAAAAATGATTATGTATACATACAATATGTGTGACGTAAATGTAAAACTATGTTATAATTTTCATTTGACCCATGCCCCTATCTATATATACACACACATATATAGAAGGTGGTGATAAAAAATTAATATGACTGATTTTATCGGGTTTTTTTTTGATTTTTTAGTTTTCACATAACAATATGGTTTTCTTAAGATCACTTCTCTATTTGTGTAATCTCTTTTATGTTTTAATAAAAATTAAAACAAGATATTATTATATTATTAGAAAACATATTTAGAAAGGAATTTATAAGCATTGGTGGTTATTTTTATTCACCATACTCTTACCATTTTCGGCCCTTCTTCATTTCTTTTTTCTTAAATTGAATTCGCAGGGCCGGTCGTGAGGGAGGCGGGGTGGGCGACCGCCCAGGGTCGAACTCCTCAGGGCCCAGAATTAAAAAAATATATATATGTATTTGAAAAAAAATATAAACTATTAAAAAACCCATTAAAAAGACCCAATAACATTTTAATTATTTTAACCTATTAAACCTTACCTTAAATCTCATTAAACATTTTTTATATAAAAACTTGATTGAGAAATTTATTTTTAAAAATGCTAAGAGAACTTTTCGATTCAACTAAATAAGTAAATTAGATATTTTAATACAATACTTTCGTTTTGTTTATTATTATAACAATTATCATCAAATTATAAATTTTTTATATACATTTTTATTCGACTTTTTTAATACGTTCTATTATAGGGATCCATTTTTGTTTTCACCCTGGGCCCAAAATCTCTTGAGAGTTCTCAGAACCGGCCCTGCGAATTCGTTTCATACGTCCTCACGTTTACGTGTTTTCCATTTGCTAATTGTTAATGTTTATTTAATTTTAGTTTCTCAAAAAAGGAAAAATAAAAAATAGATATTTTCTTTGCACAAATAATATCATTTTGTCTTGTCATGTTGAAGTTGTAGCCTATAAAATCCTCCCTTTGAAACAAATACAACAACACTATCAACTGAACCCGAGTCAGAACAGAAATGGCGTTGAAAGCAAGTGTTGTGATGATTTACATTGGAGTGATGATGCTTCTTCATTTTCTCCCAAACAATTATATTGTAAGTAACATTAGGTCATGTTCATGCTTAGGCTTGAAATCGGGAAACGTTCAAAATGATAATGTGCATGGATTCATGGTCGATTGTTTAAAACTTTTTCAGTCGGTTTGTCTAGAAATTTCAAAATCGTACTGAACCGCTTGGTATACAGTTTATACTGAAAGTCAGTATGAAAAACCGAACTAGAGCGTAGGATTTTGAGCTATGCAACCTTATATTTTACTATGGCCTTATTTATTTTAAGCTTTACTATACACTTGATTTAGCTTTTGATTTAACAATTCAATAGAGGAAGTCGATCTTTTAAGTTTTAAGGATTGCATATTATTGCATCGGTATTTTATGTTTTTCTTATAATGAAGACCCAATACATTCGAACAGTGAAACCAAACAAAACAAATGGTTAGTAATAGTTTGGTTTGATTCATTTAACTTTCAATGTGGTGATTTTCGTTTACAATTATCAAAAACTGCTACTTATAGTTTGACCTACAACATAAAAAATGAGCTTTAAATACTTCGAATTATCATAATACTTTTTCTAACATGCTAGTTACTTGTATACTTATTTATGTTTTTTTACAAAAATTTTAATTATTCGATCTAAAAATCAACCTAGTAAAAGAAGTAAACCAAACGAATTAATAGATTAAGTTGATTTTTATGTACGTACCAATTACGTTCTAAGTAAGATATATGATGTAATTTTCTATCGTCATATTTTCAAGAGTTAGCTTGTTTAGTCGTGACAACTTTATTTTAACTAGTTGTTTTATTTGAATTTATGGTGTATAAGCTAAAGACGACTTAATTAATTATTAATCTAGTTTCAACTTAAAATCTCCATATTTTTTTAAACTATATAAATCACTAACATTTGGGTCGAAGTACTTGAACTGGCGGACTAGACAGGTGGTTCGATATGGTTTTAAAATTATTTTATTTTTATATCTAATTCACATATTCATTTAATTAATACATCAAACTTTATATTTGTTAAAATTATGAAAACACATTAAGCGATAAAGTAGTCATAAACTTCATTTCACAATACTTTTTAAAATATACTGGATATTCTCGAGAAATCAATTCATCTATTCTGACCAAAAGTAAGTTTGAAACGTCAAAATCAATATAGACGGTTAATATATCGTTTTAGAGAAGCTTCCTTGCGTATTTATAATGTAGTTTCAAATATTGTTAAAAGACTGTTTTTGCCAATAAATAGGTAAATCAGTTATTATATCGATCATTTCATACAAGTATAAAACCGAAATGTTGAAAGTGACGTTACAAACGGAAAATATGAAACAACGTGTAGGCAGATGATCACATGTGAAGTATTGGACATTCATCACCACTGCAAAACATCCGACAAGTGTTGGAACTTGGAAGACTCAAAATTGAATGCTGTTTTTGTGTTTTACTCTATCTATAACAATTTGTTATATTTAATTAGAAAACAATAGTTTGTTCATCTATACTTATTCTTTCTTTATTCTATCAACAAACAAATATTATAAATATAAAATTTGCATGCATTTCTGTCGATTTATAAAACAAACAGTGAGAGAATTATTAAGTTTTTAATAATTCGTAACATACTATATTGATTATATATATATATATATATATGGTAAGGATCATTACAGAACCACTTTTTATTTTCAGAACCACAGAACCATTGATTTACATAAACGTAATTAATTCTGATGTTATTTGAACTGTTTTACATATATGTATATCAGACATGAACAATAAATTATATAAAATAACTAAATATCACCAGCTTTAACTTACACATATGTAAATCAATGGTTCGTAATTTACATTTATGTAAACAATGGTTCTTTTGGTTCTGAAAATAAAAAGTGGTTCTGTAATGATCATGACTATATATATATATATATATATATATATATATATATATATATATATATATATATATATATTAACATATTTAATTCGAACATATTCTTTAAAAAATATGTGTTTCACCATATTTGTGATGTTCTGATCGTAAATTTTGTGTTTCAGGCAAAATCGACGGAGTACTCGCCGGCACCTCAGCCACAACCGCCGGGAAACTTTTCAATGGTACCTTTTGGTGCCTCAATTTCTCATTTAATATGAATGCCAATATTTAAAATGATGGTCAATTTTACCTTTTTAAGTTTTATAAATTAACTAATTTATGAAACTTATAAAACTATTGAACTATATAAAAGGGTTAGGCTATGCACACCTTTTTCTATTACTTGTCGTCCTTCCCCCCTCAGAAAACAATTTCAAAATTTGTTATAATTTACCCCGGAAAAAAACTTTTGTTATAGAAAAAATGTTTTTTTTTTTCAAATAAGTTTCACACACTTTTTATATAATATTATAAAAACATGTTGAAAAATAAATATTTTTTAAAAATTTAATATAATAATTTCCGAAGTTAAAGAAAAACTTTTAAAAATATCTTTACAATTGGTAATAGACTTTAATGAACTTAATTCAACCGATTTATTTGATTCGGTTATCCGGTTAAACCCTTAAAGCGTTTATTATTCGATTTATACGGATAACTGAACCGGATAAGATAGATTTTATGTAACCGTTAACTGAAGTGAAAATCGGATAACAATTTGATTCGATTTTTACGGTTATGGATACGGTTCGGTTTTTGGTTATTCTCTGTTTTTAGCTTTTTTTAACACTCTCGACCACTACAAATAAAAATAATAAAATACTAAAAGTAATAATAAATAGATAGAACTTTAAAAAAATTAGTTTAACATATTAAGGGGTGATATGATAAATAAAAAATATAAAAACAAAATTAACTATTTTTACAAGTTATAAAGATGTGTATAACAAGTAAAAATAGTTTAAAGAGATGTATATACAGCATCACCTTATATAAAATCTTTTTTTTCTAAATTAAAATACTTAGAATATTGTAAACAGTTAACTGATTTTTGATTATTTTACTTTTTATCTAAATTTTAATATTTGATTTATTTAAAGTGTTAAACGATAAAACCTAAATTAATTGTTGGATCTAATGGATTTCAAATAATTAATTACAGTATGGGGCCACTCCAGGTAGCCTTAAACCCCAAGGTACGTATATAAATTTCTTCTTCCTCTTATTGATAAATCTATTGATAAAGATATACATCATATATAATTTGTCTGTAAAGTTTTATGAGAAAACTGAGGTGGGTCAAAGTTTCACTCATGGAACATCGACATATTTTGAAATGAATTACGGACATAATTTACCAACTGATGTTTAGAAACGAATTACCGATGGATTCACCTAATGAATGTTTGGCGATGAATCACACTGATTTTACTAAGGGATTTTTCAATCCTATCAAATGAATCTATCATGTTATACTTAATCTACCATCTACGACATAATGTTTGTTCTATCATTGTATGTTATGCTTCAGAGTGTGCACCACGATGCACAAATAGGTGCCCGAAAACCGCCTTCAAGAAGCCATGCATGTTCTTTTGCCAAAAGTGTTGTGCGACATGCTTGTGCGTACCTCCCGGTACCTACGGGAACAAACAATATTGTCCCTGTTACAATACATGGAAGACCAAGAGAGGAGGCCCCAAATGCCCTTGATTCATAATTTTATTTGTTATTTACAACTCTTTAATTTCTTGTTTACATCTACATACACCATAATGTAACATAAATGCACCCAAAGTGTCTATGGGTGAAATTTTCATCTATTTTATAATGTTAATCTTTTTTATATTGAGGATATTTGTTTATATATTTTAACGGGGTTTGAAGATCTATTTTTCATCAAAGAATAGAAAAAGACAACCTAGAATAAATTAAATCCTTCGTTGATGTGATATATCCACTTGTCATAAAAGCTAACATATTCATGTATGTTCAAGTCACTAAATTTGTGTACGATGGGTTATATCTTTTCATTTTCCGCAAGAGACGTTGTAATTCTTCTTTGATCTTCAATAAATGAATCAATCGCTAAAAAGTACTTTAAAATGTATTCAACCAGCATATATATTAGCATGAATCTGGAACCAACAATTGAAGTGGTTATACATGTAGTTACTCAATTAAAACACATTGATTCAAAAAGTGTGTTTTAAATCATTTAGGAAACTCACGTTTTGATTAAACCCGTTGAGATGTATTTTTAATTATTTAAGAAGTTTGGTTTATGGAAGATGGAAAACAATAAATAATTAAATATGATCTCCTTAATCGGGTTGCACCTTATTGTTGTGCCTTCTATTGTGAAGAGTGTTGGATAGTTTGTGAAGTAACCTCTGAATTGTTTTCTTATCTATATTATTCTATAAAGCACTAAATAAGGACATATTTGTATTTTTTCTTTAGATTTAAAACATTTAATATAACTTTTTAAACACAAAGATACAAGTGTGTTATATATAATAGTTTTTAATTTGCCCATATTTATTAATTTTCTCTCAATTTATACCCTATGTAATATACATTTATTTTAAAAGTATTACCTTGTTTATAATTTTATAAATTAATATTAAAATATATACATCTATTATTTAGATTTTTATAACTTAATACTATTGATTTAAGTATTATTTTATTTAAACACTATATAATCACTAAATATTTATATAGTTATAATAATAATAATATCCAGATATGTCAACGTTTAAGATAGGTCGGAAAATAGGTGCGATAACACCATCCGTATCACTATATATAACAAATAGAAAGTTATTAGTAGTGAAGATATAGGTTTTCATAATTTTGTCACAATAATTTTCTTTTCTCCAAACTAATATAAAACTTAATTTGTTTTTTTTTTATAATTTTACATTTAGGGCTAAATGTAAAAACTAGTCATAACATTCTCCCCCCCCCCCTCCTTTCTCTCTCTCACTTTAAATTGATACCCTACTCATGTTGTTTTTTTAAAATTTTAAAACCTTCATGTTAAATTTATATTTAGTGACCTAAACTTTTTATAAATTTTATATTTAAACCTTCGAGTTATATCAAATTTACATTTAATCGCTGGAATTTTTTTTTAAGTTTTATACTTAAGCCTTCAAGTTATGTCAAATTTTCTTTTAATCATTTTACAATAGAGCTCATTAATTATAGTAAATTCACCATTTACATATTCGTTATTTTTCTTTGTTTTGAGGTATTTATTTTTTATATAATTTTTTTCCTATCATTTTTTATTACCGTTTCGCATGTAATCTTTTTTCGGATGGTTAGTACTAACTTATAAATCATCATAACTAAATCTTTCAAATCTAATAATCATCGCTGCATAGTGCGGATCACACCCACTAGTTGACTAAATTAAAGTACTTTTGTAATAATTCAGCAGGTGCTTTTGTTAAAAAATATTTCTACATTAAAACTTTGTTTATTTTGTTCTTTTAAAAAGATAAATTAATTAATTTAATGTTCTTCGCTCAAACATAACAAAAACTCATAATATTTATGCGTGATCTTAAACTCATTATAATTTTTTAAATTACAGCTTTTATTTTTTAGAGTTAATCACACAAATAGTCCTTGTGGTTTAGCGAAAATAATAGGTTTTAGTACTATTTTTTACGAGTAACAAGTTTGGGTATTAGCCTTTTAATTTTGTAATGAGTTTAAGTAGTAAGATGAACTTTCAAGTAATTAACTTTTCTATAAAATTAGAGTGAAATGTCCAAAATACCGTTTTATAAGTAAATGGACAATTTGTGTAATTAATCATATTTTAGTTAAAGGGACCATTTGTGAATTTTACACACACAGAGTCACGGACGACTTACAGGAAACACATTAACAACTGACCACCACCACGGCCACCGGTGACAACCATCAACTGAAACCACCACACTACCGTCGCTTAAAATGGCCCCAAACACCACACTACATCACTGTCGCTACAAGGGAAAGAGTTAGCAGATCATCAACCATTTGCCACCTTCGTTCACCCATCAAATCATGAGGGGTTGGCCCAGATGATGATAATATGAATCAGAGGATATCGGCAATGATTCTTTATCATCGATTTGATCAATTTTACACCCAAATTGATTGATTTTACCGTGTTTCCCATTAACAAACTCGACTTTTAAGTTTGGGTTTTGATTTTGAATGTTATCAAAGGGGTAGAACGAATAAGAAGGAAGACCAGGTAGTGGTTGTTTTGTTTTTTTTTTTTTATTTAATTATGTTATGCTTTTTTTTCTAAAAAAGACATAAGTAGCCACTAAAATTTTAAGTTTGCGAGTTACAAAAATAGTCTTTTAAAGGGTATTACGGCCATTTCACCCTTATTTATTGGAAAAATTAATGGAAGTCAGTTTTAATACCCAAAATCGTTACAGATTTAAAAGAATAAAAACCAAACTTGTTACTTAGAAAAGTTAAAATCTAAACATGTAATTCTCATCAAACCACAAGAACTATATGTGTAATTAACTCTTTATTGTATAGATGATCTTTGTATGCTTTAAGATACTAAGGGGTTTTTTTGACAGTCTCTTAATCAGCCTCTTAATGGTTCAGATGCTGAATGGTTCAGCACTTAATGGTTCAGACTGTTTGTTTTACGAGCACATGTTTGCATGGTTAAGACATTTGCCTCTGAATGGTTAAGCATTATACAAATGCAGAATGGCTAAGAGGTCTAATACTGAATGGTTAAGATCTCTTATCTGAATTGGTCAGACATTTGCCTTTGAATAGTTAAGTGATATACCAGCTCTTAATGGTTCAGACCTCTTAATGGTTCAGCACTTAATGGTTCAGACCTGTTATTGGTTTAGCACTTAATCATTCAGATACTACCAAACAGCCCCTAAGATGTTTGGTAGTCTCTTAATGGCCATTAAGAGGCAGGCTATTAAGAGGCTGCCTCTTAATGGCCATTAAGAGGTTGCCTCTGCCTCTTAGGGGCTATTGGTAGCCTCTTAATGGTTCCATTAAGAAGAGGCTACCTTTGGACCGTTAAGAGCTTTGAGTGTTTGTTTCAAAAAAATGGAGGCTCTTAACTGAACCATTCAGTGCTGAATGGTTCAGATATGAAAAAATGCTGAATGAAACTTGAGACACAAATACCCTCACAAACCTAACCCTCATCTTCAACCTCCATTTCCCGTCATCTCCCTCCCCCACCCCAGCACCGGCGCCGTCTCTTCACCGTCGGCCGGCCAGACCGCAGCCAGCCCCTCCCCCGACGACCTCCCGACCGCAGGCCCGCAGGCCCGCAGCACTGCCCTCCTTCGCCATCCCCGTCTCTTCACCTTGGTTGATCGCAGACATCCGCCGCCCGCCTAATCCGCCCGCCTCTGCAGCCCGCCTCTGCCGCCCGCCGATTCCGCCATCCCCACCTCCGCCGCCCGCCTCCTCCACCATCCCCGCCTCCGCCGCCCGACGCCCGCCGCCTCCGCCATTGTAACCTCCGACCTACAGAACCCTAAAATTGGTGAGAAAAAACTTTTTTTCTTCAAATTTCTTTTTTATTTTCATGTTGTATACATCACATCTAAAGCAGACGCATTTGGATATCATGAATAGTTATAAACGCCATTCAAAAAATATATTTTATCATGTAGATCGGCTAGAATCTTGTGAATGGGATTTTGCTTTGCATTCTTGTTGCTTGATTTGTACATAAGGATGGTATCATCTTATTTATGGTATCAAAATGTGTATGCTTGATTTGTTGAAGTTTTATTATGTTGATTTGATGTTGCTTGATTTGTACATGAAGATGGTATCATCTTGTTTATGGTATCAAAATGTGTATGCTTAATTTGTTGAAGTTTTATTATGTTGATTTGATGTTACTTGATTTGTACATGAGGATGGTATTTCATCTTGGTACATGAACCTTGGTTTACTAGTAATATGTTACATGAACTTTGGTTTACTAGTAATATGTTACATGAACTTTGATTTACTAGTAATATGTTACATGAACTATGGTTTACTAGTAATATGTTACATGAACTTTGGTTTACTAGTAATATGTTGATTTGGTATCATCTTTTGATCATAAGTTTGTTTGTTCTAGTGTTATTGTTTATTATCAATGGTAGTTTTTAAGTTTGTTTCTTTTTGTATTGTTTGAAGAAAATGACTCAAAAAAAGATTAGGGTTAATTGGAAGCAAGGGGGGTTGAAAAAAGTTTTCTAGAATCATGTGTCCATGAATTGACACTTCATGGACGTGAGGGAAGCAGTCTTAAACAACTCTCTTGAAAAAATGTAGCAGAAAAACTGAAAACAGAGCATAATTTCATAGTTGATCAAAGATAAATGTAACATCTCGTATTTTACGTTAATTAAAAATTAAAGGCATTTAATCTTATAAGGACCATTGTGGTCATTTATGAAACTCATGGGTGATTTGCGTGTTAATGCCTTTAATTATTTAGTCAAGCTTAAAATGTTAAATAAATAAATAAATAATAATAATAATAATAATAATATAATAATAATAATAATAATAATAATAATAATAATAATAATAATAGTAAAATTAATAATAATAATGTTAATAATAATAATGATAATTTAAGTTAAAAACTTGGAAATAATAAGTTTTGTATATAAAGTATTAACATTTAAACTGAAGGGACTAAAGTGTAAATTATTTAAAAACTAAAACCTAAACTTTGGCTGGAAAATGAACAAAGCTCAAAACTCAGGGACCATTTGTGTAACTTTAAAATCCCACCTTTCTTCTCCACCCGCTGTCACCCACGATTTCGGCCCATTTTCCAGCAAATCGATCGCACTCAACCTGCAATAATGCAAATAAACTAATCAAAACGATTGTTTATATAATTCCTAAACTGATAGCACCTCGAATTGCATCTGAAACGAAACGAAAACACACCTCCGATCAATCTCTCGGTCGCGGACCTGCAAGCACTGAAAACCTCATCTCGAGCTCTTTCTCTTGAAATTGACAGAGGGCTTTCGTTCATTAAGTCATGATAAGCTTCATGTACAAAGAATTTGATTAACAACAACGTTTGGGTATCGAACCGATCTCATGACAGTTGCGACCTGTTCTTCAACTCATCTCCCTCATTTTTGAACGCAATCACGTAAGTCTGTACATCATCATGCTCGATTTTACTTGGGGATTAAAAGCCCCAAGGTTAATTTCATAAACATAATCGATTTCGAGTTCAATTTGAAGCAAATCGGATCTAGGGTTCATCGGTTGAAGAGGGGGCTTTTGTGTTATGTTTTTATGATTTAAAAACCGGGTGATACCGCGGCTGTATGCCTTGGTTCACCGGTTCCGTGTCCCCCTTGCTAAGTTGGAGGTCCCGGGTTCGAAACCCGGCCACCTCCCATATTTTTTTTAAATAGTTTTCACCCATAATTTCATCACATAAAATTTTATTAAATATAAAAATAATTTTTATAACTTTGAATATTTTTTAGACACCAAATAATTTCTGTAATATTTCTAAATTTAAATAATTTTTTTAAAGTTACTCATGGATTATTTTTATGAATTATAAATAATTAACAAAATATTAGTGACCCGAACTTTCCTTTAATCTTTATCGTTTAAATCACGATATTTAAATGGAGATTCATTTTAAAACATTATAAATTCTTTATGTAATTTAAATGATAAAATATATTATGGTTCAAATTTAGATTATTTAAAACCTTATAAAATCATATGTTTAATGACTAATTATTCATCTAATCATCTTATATCATCATTAGTTAATAAAGTTATTCGTTAACTTTTATTTAACTTCTTGAAAATTTATAAAATAATATTCTCTTTTTTTTTATTTTTAAGGTTTTGTATTATAAAACTTTTATGATAAAATATTCTAAAAGCTCAAAACTTTATAAAATGAGTTTAAATAATTTTAAAGTCATATAATAAGTATTTGATTAATCACCCTTATCAAGTTTTAAATTAATTATTTCTTTTCACATGTTATGTTAATTCAATAAATTTAATTATTGAATCATTTACTATAAATATTGGTTCATACCATCATTGTTAAACCAAAATATAAATGACTCATTGTTTAATTTAATTATTTAAACCCCCAAATTTCCAAACGAAACCTTAATTATTATTAGAACGTTAATCATATTATTAATCTTAATTTTTATCTTGTAAATTATATATGTTAGGTGCCTTGTAATGGATACTATGGATCATCGTTTAAATCTTTTATTATCACCTTAAAATGCATATATCAAAGTGAGTATTTCTATACCCCTTTTTCTTATTTTCACACTTTGGAGTGAAACATGTTAACTTATATCATTGCACTTGTAAACTTATTTGAGACTTGTAAACTTATGGCAATTCAACATGTAAAGTTGTGGTTAGTTAAGCTTTTGTGGTTACCATGTTATGGCGTTATATGTACAATCATTAACTATTGCTAGCCCAGCGAAGTCATAGATCTATGGGACAGACAACCTATTTGGTGCTAAAGTCGATTTATTGCCGACTCCTAGGAGCCGTATGCTTGTGCACTAGGGAACCAAATACACTTAGCTGATCGTATATACTTTTAACGTTTGATACTAGGTTTGATTGTTGCATTGTTCATAACATCCCTAATCACTTTATTCACTAATTTACAACTTGAATTGCCATCTTTTATATACTTATGTATTGAAAACTATGAAATGCTCACCAATATTTTTATGTTGACCTTTTATTTTTAACATGTTTCAGGAAAAACCCAAGTATGTGTTCTACTCTTTGAAGCTTATCACACTTAGGATTGGACTTAGAGAAATAAACGAATGATCTTGTTACTTTTATTTTTGTATTCTGGATGTATCTTTGTTTGAACTTTTACTTGTATTATTACAATTAAATCTTGATAAATATATTTGGAATTAATAATAGCGTTATGTGGCTGTGAACAATCGTAATTCCTCACACCTCGACGTTTCCGTCGTCTAGGTTGGGGTGTGACAACAAATGAAGAATCGCTATGACTACCTAAAAGCTAAATTTGCTGCCTGGACAAAGCTAAAAAACAAAACCAGCAATGTTTATGATCCCGTAACAAACACATTTAACTTGTCGAAAGAAGAATGACAATTAGAGATGAAGGTATTTCTTAAATATATTTAAGTAATAATTATACATTATATTCAATAATCTTATACAATTTTTATAATTTTTTTCACATAGTCCAACAAATATGTAGAAGCTTTGAGAGGTTCACCTCTTTCTTACCCCGAACTTTGTGTTCAATTATTTAAGGGTTCTACTTCCAATGGGTTTGACAGTTGGGGACCATCTTCAACACTTTCTCGTCCTTCTGAAAAGGTGTCTGATCAAAATTTAGATGGTATTGATGACATTGAATGCACTCAAATGGATCTAGGTATTAGTGACGAGTCATCTGATAGGTCGAAAAATAAAAGGAAAATCCCAACTGTCGATGTTAGTGAGGAGTCAACCATTCGGTCCAAAGCTAAAAAGGATAAACAAAAAGATAAGGAAACACTAAACTCAAAGCTAATAGAAGTTGGGGATCAAGTATCCCAAGTTGCAAAGATATTGATTGAAAAACACAACTTGTCTAATGATATGGATGCATGTATGGATAAGCTTGAAAGTTTAGGTTGGGGCATGTTTGATGCTAAATATCAAAATGCGCTTTTGCTTTTCGGTGAAAGTCCTGATATAAGGAATGTATGGTTGTGACTACAACCGTCGACATACGAGATATGGGTCAAAAATGCAGGAGCGAAGTATGGACTATTTTGATGGCTTGTTAGGTTTTGGGATATTATATGTATGGATGTGATTATTAGCTTTTGGGATAACATGTTTATGGGTCATTTTGTGATCCTTAGTTTTTGGGATAATGTGTTTTTGGATATGATTGTTTGGTTTTTGGATATTATGTGTATGGATGTTTTTTGAATGTGATGGAAACTTTTTTGGATAATATGTTTGTAGGTTTTAAAATTTTGATGGACGTGATGGATGATATGTTTATGGATAATATGTTTGTAGGTTTTTAAACTTATGAATGTTAACAGGTAGCATATGGATTCGGAGGATGAGATTATCTTCGTGTTCATTTTACTTTATTGGCAATGGTTACGGTTAGCTACAAGAAGAATTGAAAGGACGAGAGACTTGAATTCTACATTGACCGGCTATGCGTACACGCAAGAGTTGTTGCACGGATCTTCTACACAATGTCATGAGATGATGCGTCTTTCACGTGAAGCATTCGTACTAATATGCAATAATTTTCAACAAAGAAATTGGTTACAAAGTAGTAGGTCGATAACCTTTCAAGAAAAGTTGGCTATGTTTTTTATTATCATAGGACATAATGAACGATTTCGGATGGTTAAACGAAGATTTCAACACTCAACAAAAACGATTCATAGATGTTTTCATGAGGTGCTAAATGCAGTGATGAATTTAGCAAAAGAAATTATAGTTCCAACATCTTCTAATGGCATCACAAATACTTCAGAAAGACATAGAAAGTTAAAACAAATATTTCCTGGAGTAATAGGTGCGTTAGATGGAACTCTTATACAGCAGTCGTACCAGCCGATCAACAAACTCGTTATAGAGGAAGAGGAAAAGGTGAATGCTACCAAAATGTGTTAGGAATTTGTGATTTTGATATGATATTCACGTTCGTATGGGCTGGATGGGAGGGCATTGCACATGATTCTCGAGTTCTAAAAGAAGTTGCCTTTAACTCGACATCCGGCATTCCTTCGCCCCCACCAGGTTCTAAATCATTTTTAAAATTTTTATTAATTACAATATTTGTTTTCTTTTGTAATACCTTTCTTACTAACATTGCAGATAAGTATTACCTTTGCGACGCTGTGTACACCAACACTTGTGGGTTTATGACTCCATACCGTAGTACGAGGTATTGGTTAGCCGATTTTCGACGACAACGTACATTAACTAAGGAAGAAAGATTCAACCATGCTTATGCACAACTTAGAAATGTTATTGAGCGTGCATATGGTGTGTTGAAGGCAAGATTCCCAATCTTAAAACAAATGGCTCCCTTTTCGTTTACAATTCAAAGAGACACAGTTATGCTTGTTTCGCTGTTCATAACTCTATACGGAAATGCAACATTCATGATCAGTTGTTTATGGCATATGACGAGAACACATTGTTTGCAGAAGCAAAAGGTGGTAACAATGATGGCCAGTTTGTTTATGATATAGAATGGGGTTCACAAGGCATTAATTATATGAATAATTTGCATGATGAGATAGCTAGTCAATTAATTTCAATTGATTAATATTTAAATTACTTTGTAATTGGATATTAGTATGTTGTATTTGAAATATTTTGAGTTTGAATTTTAATATGTTGTATTTTGTTAACTTATTGATCATTCACGTATAGTCATTCAGACATCTAACCAAACAGATACATTTTATTCAGCACAAAATAATTTAAAGGGGTCAAATTGTCATTCAGAGATTCAACAAAACAGCACATTTTGGTTCAGCACTTACTGGTTCAGAGCCTCTTAACCATTCAGACCTCTTAACCATTCAGCACTTAATGATTCAGAGCCTACCAAACTGTCCCTTAGTGGCCATTAAGAGGCTGCCTCTTAATGGTCATTAATAATTAACTAGTGGTATTCATCGAATCGAATCGAGTCGAATTCGAGTTAATCGAATCGATTAAGTCAAATTTTGAAATTTTCAAACTGGATCCAAATTCGATTCGAATTCGAAAAAGATAATCGAATTCGAATCAAATCGAATTCGAAACTTTCAAACAGGTTTCGAATTCGATTCGTATTCGAAAAAAAAGTTCGAATTCAAATCAAATTTGAATTTATTCGATTCATATTTAATAAAAAATATTTAATTAAATAGCATTTTTTCAAAATTCATTCAAGAAATTAATTTCAAATGCTCAAAATATTTAAACAAGCGTAACATATGAAATATTACAAGTTTCAAATAAGTCAGAAAGGTATCAATTAAACTTTAACATTTCAGATTATATATATTTTAAACTTTTATTTCTTAATTGTTCATATGCATATTTCAAAATTAATATACAAAATAAATAAATGTATGTGTGCGTATTTGTAATTCGAATTTCGAATCGAATCAAATCGATAATCAGAAATTCGCAATTCAATTCGAATTCGATAATTAGACCTCGAATCGAATCGAATTTCGAATCAGTGATTTTCGACTCAAATCGAATCAAATTTCGAGTTTTTTCGAATCCGATTCGAATATTGAACACCCCTAAAATTAACATCTTTTCTTAAAGCATCAATTTTTCACTTTTTCGCCTAAACGAAATACCTTGAAATACGTTCTCAACTATTTATGGAAATGATTTTAATATAGTATTTTAAATTAATACGTCAAATATTCTATTATTATCAAATTAAATTGTGGATTAATTACTTTAAATAAATTAGTAGACATAATTTTATTACCAATATATGCTAAATAAAAAAACGTAATATCACACTTTTCATCCATGAATATACACAACTCTCCTTTTACGAGCACGACTATAATGATTGAATATTAGTGTTTTGAATAGACCATTCGCTTTGCCAATTTTTATTAGATCAGCTTCGTATTTTTTATATGCAGTCATGTTACTACATATACGATTATGAATTAACAAATTATATATGGTCATGTTACTATATGTCTGACGTTTTACGTGAAATTTTATTTATTAATTCAAATTATATAGAGTTGCAAAGTATAATTTAAATTCTTTATATTCTTCATATAGTAACTTTTAATATCAATTTATTATTTTGTATTTAAACATATTAATTTATTATTTATTTTGCTAATCTGTTTAAATATAATTAATTTTATTGAATATATTTAGATGGTGAAATATATTAATAACAGAACTCATAAAAATATGTTAACAGAAGATTGATCAAAAATTGATATATCCTAAAACTACATCTTTACAAACCAATTACTCTAAATAAACTTTCTTAATAATAAAAGGAAAAATAATACAATTAAAACTACTCACATCTTAACAAAATCATTTTATTGTACAAAACTATAATTCTATCCCTATTTATAATAATGAATTCTGATTTTTTTAGGCAAGTAAATCATTGATTAGTGTTTTTTTTTCTATCCCTATTTATAATTTATAATAAAGATAAAACCAGATTTTAGGTTGACATTCCACACAATTCTACACTTTCTTGATTCTAATTTTTTTGTTTCTCTCATATAAAATACTTACATTAACTACTAATGATATTATTTAATTTTTTTTAAAATTAATAGTTTTTAATAAGTTAAGAAAATATCTTTTAATTATTTAGTTTCTAGAGAGACAATTTTGACAAAATTGTCACAATTCTAGATTTCTTAATTCTAATTTTCTCGCTTATCTCTCTTATTAAATAATAAAATTAACTAATAATGATAATATTTAATTATTTTTAAGATTGAAAATATTTTTCTAATAAATTAAGAAAAACGTCTTTTTATAACGTAGTTTCTAAATAAATAGATTTTATAAAATTAAAATTTTCTAAGACATTAAACTTTTTTAAAACTATGAAATATTATAAAATTAGTGTTTTTAAAAATTAAAATTTTTATAAACCAAAATAATTAAAATTCGATGTTATATTTTTTAAAATGAAAATATCCTCATTCGAAGTTATATCTTTTCGAAGTTATATTTTTGGAAATGTCCTTATTAAATGTATGTGAGACAGCAGCTGGTGGTGATGTTCACAATCCTGAGCAAAACATCTCTAACCTGGATCTATCTATGTAACTAGATGTGATTCCTAGGCTCAGGATCCATAACATCCATCCAGCTGAGAACATCATTGGGAATGTCTCAGAGGGAGTGAAAACAAGGAGTCAATCCCATCAAAGAAATGTCTGTTTGTATTCATGCTTCATCTCCCAAATTGGGCCCAAGAAAGTGAAAGAAGTCTTAAAGGGCAACAATTGTGTTGAAGCAATGCAAGAGGAGTTGCTTCAATTCAAGAGACAAAAGGTATGGAACTTATGTCCTCTACCAAAAGGTCAAGTCTCTATAGGTACTAAATGGGTGTTTAGAAACAAAAAGAATGACAGAGGTTTAATCATCAAAAACAAGGCTAAACTTGTTGTTCAAGGATATACACAAGAGGAAGAAATTGACTACACAGATGTTTTTGCACCTATTGCAAGACTTGAGGCTGTTAAAATTTTCCTCGCTTTTGCAGCATCCAAGAACTTCACTATCTACCAACTTGATGTGAAATGTGCATTCCTGTATGGGGATATTGATAGGGAAGTCTATGTGTGCCAGCTACCTGGATTTGAAGATCCACAACATCCCAACTATGTATGCAAACTGGACAAGGCGCTCTATGACCTACATCAAGCACCTAGGCTGTGGTATGAGACTTTGTCCCAATTTCTTCTTAAGAATGGCTATACTAGAGGCACCACAGACAAGACATTATTCATAAAGAAATCAGGTAAGGACATGCTACTCATACAAGTCTATGTGGATGATATCATATATGGTTTCTCAAATGACCAAATGTGTAAAGACTTTAGGAGCACCATGTGGAAGAAATTTGAAATGAGTTCAACGGGCAAGATGGACTTCTTCATTGGAATTCAAATGAAGCAGATGAATGAAGGGATTTTCATTAGTCAATCTAAGTATGTTAAAAACATCTTAGAGAGATTTGAGATGAAAGATTGTAAGCCAGTCAGGACACCTATAGCCAGAAATCACAATCTATGTCCTAACTCTGAGGGGGAGCATACTGATCAACATCAGTACAGGGCAATTATTGTGTCTCTAATGTACTTGACTGCAAGTAGGCCTGATATCATGTTTGCAACTTGCATTTGTGCAAGATATCAGGCTGCTCCAAAGGTATCTCACCTGGTTGTTGTCAAAAGAATCCTTAGATATCTCAAAGGAGCTCCCAGACTAGGACTCTGGTATCCCAAGAATAAGGATTTCAACCTCTATGGTTACACTGACAGTGACTATGGAGGCTGCAACATCAAACGGAAATCAACATCAGGAGGATGACAGTTTCTTGGTGGAAGGATTATTTTATAGCAGTGCAAGAAGCAATCCTGTGTGTCTACATCAACTACTAAGGCTGAATATATTGCGGCTGCTAGCTGCTGTGCTCAACTGTTGTGGATTCAAAACCAGATGATAGACTATGGCTTTAATATCATGGAGACTCCTATCCATATAGACAACAAGAGTGTCATTTCAATCACAGAGAATCCAGTGAAACACTCAAAGACCAAGCACATTGAAATCAGGTATCATTTCATTCGAGAAATTCATAAGAAAAGTCTCATAAAACTTGTTAAGGTTTATACAAATGAACAATATGCTGAACTGTTCATAAAGGCATTTGATGAACAGAGATTTAAATATTTAATTACAGCTATTGAGATGATCAACCTTGATTATATCTCTTTTAAAAACCTTTTTAAATATGCCATGGCCTTTTTGTCTATTGATTACAATCTAAACTCTGTTACAGAAGTATTCTTCATAAAATGTTCTAAGCATAAATTCTTTCGAAGAGAAATTTAGCTGCAAAATAATTTATCTCAGTCTTCCGCAGACAAATTCCTCTAAGTGTTTCCTCTTCCGCATAAGTTTTTGGATTTGAAACTTTTGATCAAGTATAAAAAATTTTCTTCCGAAACCCTTTAATTAATGTTCTCGGAAGCAAACTTACTCTCAGAAGCAAATGTCTTAGGACATCATTTGCCTTCGAAAGGAAAGGTTTGCTTCGGAAGAAACACTTGAGGAATTCACAAGTGTTTTTCTTAGGAAGCAATTTAACCCTCGGAAGATAATTCACTGTAATGGAAACTTTTTCGGGCCCCATTCTGTAAAAAGTGAAATTTTGTTAGCAAAAAGAAATGATGTTTGATTATTTAAATTGATTTATCTTGCCGCCTGAATCTTATCACAAACCTATACTGTCTTTTCACATCTTTTCACCCTATCTGATAAGATTTTTTACTCCATTTATACACTAACTCCGACTATCCCACTTTTCTTACCGTTACAAAATACCTACCTTCCAGAGAAAACCTCCCAACATCCCCATTATACAACATCTTCTTCATCTACTCCTCCACTCAACCAAATTTCTAAAATAATGGCCGTTAATCCCCAACATAATCAGGTTGCGCTCCTTGATTCCACTAAGGATGCCGACTATGCCCCAATCATCCAATTCCTAACCCAGTCAACATACTTCACCACCCTCACCGTGAACCCAACCGTTTACTCCAACCATATGGTCAAATTCTGGGCCAATGGATAAAGTGAACTTCTGAATGATCAGCGGGTTATTCGGTCGATTATAAGCGGTTAGGAGCTGATCATCTCTGAGACCACCATTCGAGAGCATCTGGAGCTCCACTATACAGGTGCCTTTGTGGATTTCCCTGAAACAGACTTGGAAGAAACCTACATTCAAATGGGCTATGGAGGAAATGTGCAGAGATCCACTATATATAAATAGAACTTCTCATTCAACTGGAAGTTCCTTCTCCATATAGTCCTCCATTACTATCAAACAAGTCTGGGGGATGAGATCAAATCCCGTATGATCTTGGGTGTCTGGTCATTAGAATGGTAAGGAACTGCAGGTTCAACTACTCCAAGTTTGCCTGATGAACCTAATCAACAATATATCTATGGAGTCTTTCTACATGTATCCCCGGTTCATCCAGCACTTCATAAACTGCGAGTTGGATCAAGACAGATTACATCTTGGTCAACCACTGTCAGTTCCTCACATGAAGCCTAGTGTCTTCAAGACTTTGAAGAAGGTTTCACCAAACTTTACTGGCAGGTTCAGTGATCTGCCCCACAGTATGTTTGAGCCAATGGCTTATGGTGATATCCCTGCCAATCCAGTAGGTGATGAGCCCCCACCACTCTCACCCATCATCCGTCGTCCTATACAGCTCACTTATCATAGACGCCCAAAACGAACCCTTTATCAATCTACTCTGATTGATCAAGTCCCCTCTCTTCAGCCCAAAAAGACTAGAGTAGAAACATAGGCTCCCACTCAATCTGAGATCTCAACTTCCTCCTACATAGACCTCAATGTCATGGTTAAGTCTCCTCAGTCTCAGCCAGACGAGTCCACTACCCAAGCCTTAAGCCCTCAGGTTGAGTCACAACACTCTACTGCGCAACCAAAAAGGGACACCCCCATCTTGTAATCCACTGTTGGTGTAGGAGAATCCTTATGTGCTGACCAAGGTCTAGGGTCATTAGATATATTTGCTGAATCTTTCCTTGACCTTTTAACTCGTCCTGATAAGAATATCATGCTATAACAGAGTAGTGAAGTTGATCATTCTCACCACTCTTTTGATCAGCAGAGCTCTCTGCAGGCTCTGATTTTTCAGCCCACATCAGGAAGGAAGTACTGAGGTGAATTCCACAGATGTGGAGAGGACTCATGTGGATAGAGCTGCCACTACTGAGGGTGCTTCATTAGTCCCTCAGGACAGTGGTAACATCAATCAGACTCTATCCACATAAACTTTACAAATTCATGTTTCTGAAGGAGACTTGGATCAGCAAAGGAACCCTGGGTGCCAAGAAACCACATCAGGTGGTGAGGATGAGCATACTAGGTATGTTATCTCATCTCCCGATGATTCCTCTAATGAGGATGAGGGTAGTATGCAACTAACCATCAAGTATCTACTCTCTAAAATTGTAAACCTGGAATCTCAGATTAGGATTTTAGAAAGTAGATCTGCCACTCAGTAACTTGAGATTAACACTCTCAAGGCACAAACCGATGGCCCAACACCTGACTTAGCAGGGCTAGAAAGTCAAGTTACTTTCGAAGCTAAGGAAATCTCTTTCGAAACAAAGGAAATCCCTTCCAAGAAAGGTTTACTATCTACTTCCGAGGCAATCAAGTCTACTTCCGAAGTCATGGAAATTTCTTCCGAGGCTTATGTAAATCTCTGCCCAGCCAGCTTGAACCATACAAACCTGTGTCTTCTAGTCCATCAGCTGCCTCAGACTCTAAAGTAAATAAGAAGCTAATAGCTGAAGAGCTAGATGAGGAATATAGGCTGGAAAAGTTAAAGAAAAAAAGGAAAAGTAGACTCTGGGAAGTTGCTGGCTGATAGTAGAAAGGCAGCAACTAAAGTAGCATCTGCTCATGGGCACTTTATGAATAAAAGAAGGGCAGAGCTGATTGTCAGGATCCTCAATCTTGGGATCCAAAGTGAAGAAATGTAACACCCGGCCTCTCACACCAACAATATTGTACGCTTCGCCCACGAGGAGCTCACGGATTTGCTTTTGGTTGCCCGGGTGAAAACTTCCCAGGGAGGTCACCCATCCCTGGATTGCTCCCACCTGAGCACGCTTAACTGTGGAGTTCTCCTCTCATCCACGGCCAATACGCCCAAAACGCATTGTTGATGTTAGAGGCCAGACATTCCTTATGAACCAGGAATCTCTCCTGTCCACGGGCGATGTGGGATATGTGTAGGGTGTCACAAGCACCCCCTGTTTGGACTCATCGTCCTCGATGAGCCCGAGAAGTCACCATCCTTGGTGTCACGCCCTTGCTAATAGCGGAAACACGAGGATGCGACGGACGGGATCGTCATAACACTTGGTATAATTACAGAGACATAATACATGCAAGATCCTCGTGTCATGACGTCGCCCGACACAATGGTGACTTGTGTCGTGGTTAGTCAGTTCCACGACTATCATAGTCTTATTAATTCTAAATCCAAAATGCACAGAGTTCACAAATGAAAACAAACGATATACATTACTAATGCAAAACTATTGGAATCCTGAGGGTCTCTGCTAAGGCATCAGCTCTAGCTATCCTCTTTGATTATGTTCACCTGAAAAGATATGCTCAAAAATGGTCAACATAATTGTTGGTGAGCTTCGCAGGTTTTATGTATTGATGATGAAAACAGTAAGTTCAATAAGCGTTACCGCGACTACACTTATGTATAGGCGGTTTACCAGTTTTTAATAGCTACAGCCAAACCTAAACATCGGTTCCACATGGGAATTGATGGCTGAAAGGAAACATTCCCAAGTTTAAATAGTTTATTAAGACGTAGCAAGATCCACACAGCGCATACGTATAGTGTATAACCAAACCAGTCCTTAGGTCCCATTACCGGGATTAATGGTTATGTAAAAAGGTTTTCCATAGCATAATAAGTTTAATATGACGTAGCAAGATCCACACAGCGCATACGTTTAGGTTACAACTAAACCAATCCTTAGGTCCCAATTACCGGGATTAATGGTTGTAGTGGATGCTCGGCAAAGAAGAACCACAAAGTAGACCCACAAAGAAGAACCACACCGCCGAGAGCATCCAAGAACAATAGTATTCACAAGTAATCATCACACCACCCATAGCATCAAAGTAATAGCACATAGTAATGTAAAACCACCAAGTAACATACGTGGTAGCAACATAGCATAGAGTCAAGAGTCATAATAACATCATTCAATAAGATAAGCAATATAAGTTAATCATAAATGTTGCAGCAGACTTCCACTAAGGAAGGTGCTTGAAAATATGTTAAGTAAGTGAGCATTTTTTTCCCCCAAGTTTAAAATGTTTAAAAGTTACATAAGTGTAAAAAGGGGCCACGAAACTCACCTTGAATTGATGTAATGTATATGAACAAGAACTTCAAAGAATAAGGCAATGCACGATCAAACACGTTTAATACCTATTATTGATTGTAATCGAGTCTTTAATATGTGTTCACTGTGAATCAGTATATTTGGTAATGTTCGGGTTGGTTTGGTTTAACACGTGACACGTACACAAATAGATGTATATATGTTACAAGATTTAAGTTTGAAATTAACGTTAAATCAAGGATTAGAATTATGGGGTTTTTAATAGGTATTAAGTTTACAAAGTATTTATTTACATTTTGATTCCATTAGGAGGATTATACATGTATGTTTAAATATTTTAGAATGATAGAAGACTGATAAGGTTTAATATGTAATTTATAATTATCTAAGGATAATTATAAATAGTATTTCGATTAATAATAAGATATTAATCTTATTATTAGTTAAAATATATTTTATAAGAAATAATCTACAATTTCATTTGTAAATAATTTGTGAATTTATAAAATATATTAATCTATATTCAAAGATAATATAGTGTCCATTTTTATAAAAATAATTATTTATAATATTTATAAATAATTTATGTATGATTTCTATGATTTTCATGATTATTTCATAGTTATACACGATTTAGAATCCATTTTATAAAAATAAGTACTTTTAATATTTATAAATAATATTTTGTAAAAATTTATTAAGGTTTTTTTAAATAAAAGAAATTTACAGAAAATAATTATGTAGGATTTAAAATAAGGGAAATTTATAATATTTATTTTTATAAATTTTAAGAATTTTTGTATATTTTTAAAATGGTTAAAAAGCATTAAAAAAATAAAAGAGGTTGCCCGGGGTCGAACCCGGGACCTCTCACCTGCCCACACACGCACCAAACCATTGAACCAAGGCTCTAAGCCGCGATAGAAATCAGTTCCAATTACTTTTAAATTGATTTAAGCAGTATCCCCAAACTCCATGAACCCTAAATCGGTTCTGAACCAAATCGAAGTTCGATTCGACTTTTTTGAGGTCTAGGATCATGGGGCTTTTAATTCCCATGTAATAACGAGTTTATTGGTGTGTTTAATTACCTCAATCGATTCACGATGATGCTCAGATTTCACGATGAACAAGCCGCGACAGGGGGAATCGGTTCGAGGTGCTAGAGAGGATAATAATCTAATTAAACTTGGGTGAAGCTTCTGAGAATGATCACGACCAAAAGCCACTTATCAATTTCAAGTTATATGGGTTGGAGATCGGATTTCGACAAGGTTGCAGGTCCGAACTAGAGAGGGGATCGAATTGCTTTATTTGTGTGTTTTTCTGGTGCAATTGGAAATGGTAGTAGTTTAGGCACATTTATAGGGTCGTTTAGGTGAAGTTATTTGCATTATTATAAACGTTTGGTGCGATTCATACCGTGTAAAGCAGCCGAAAGTGGAAAATAATTGAATCAGTGCGATTGTGAGCTGTATTTCAATCGATTAAAGTGTGTGTTAGGTTCGATTTTCATCCACGAACGATTTGGTATGATTTTTGGTGTTTAAAATGAACGTTTTTGTGGCTTTTGGAGTCGCCGGAGGGCCGCCGGAGTTCGCCGGACCGGTGGCCGGAATTACGGGGGTTGGGCGGGGGTTTGGGTTGTAAATTTAAAATTTACACTTTTGATCCCTGTGGTTTCCAGCTTAGTATTTTTTTGCATAAACTTTTAATTTCTAGTTTAATAAATTACACAACTACCCCCTGGACTTAATTAATATTATTATCACTATTATTTTTATTATTGTTTTTATTATTGTTATTTATTATTATTATTATTATTATTATTATTGTTATTATGATTATTATTATAATTTTTTGTAATTATTGGAATTAGTAACGTATTAAACTTAATTGTTTTATAAAAATACGGGATGTTACAGTCTCCCCTGCTTTAGGAAATTTCGACCCGAAATTTTAATCATGAGGAGACTGAAACGAAAAGATATGGGTACTTGGATTTCATTTGGTCCTCACGTTCCCAGGTGAACTCTTGGTCATGTTTAGATTCCCAGCGGACCTTGACAATCGGTATTCGGCTGCGTTTGAGTTGTTTGATTTCCCGATCTGTAATTTCCAGAATATAGTTTCGTGGTAAGGTGATGTCTAGAATTCAAGATAACACTAACAATGATGAGAAATGTTAATCGTCGGAATTTAAGAATCCCAAACGTCATCATGTCATTTAAAATAAGAGGCTTTTAGTGATTGAAAAGTTAAACAGGAGATTCACGGGAACACGGAAGTTAAGTTTTGTCATGTATAAAGATAAAACACTTGGACACATGCCAAGTTGTGTCTTTTCCTTTAGGCTAAACCCATGTCTACAAGTTACGAAGGTTTATGAACATTTATATTCACATTGTATTGAGGATAATAACGAGTCTTGTTATTCGAATTCAAAATAGAGTTTTAAATATTTCCAAGGTTAAGGATTCAAGATCGATTCAAGAAGTGATACAAACAATAAGAAAAGGTATTTGTAACCATGTTTTGCAAGTAACAAATTTCCAAATGCAGATTTGCATACGTGCTTTGTCAAACCCATAAGTACAGTCGAGAACATTCGTATGTTTAGGAGAACCTAATCACAACTTGATAATGTCTTTATTTAGTAGAAAGATTGCTTACCATCACTCAATTATGCGTTGATGATATCTCAAAATGAAAGTTGATAAGTAAGGAATAAATGGTTTCATTTGGCTAGATCGAATCAAATCATAAGGATAAAGAGAAAGAATTTGATTTAAGAATTTAAATGTTCCAAGCTCGGAATCGAAATTAATATAGAGCGATCGGGTCTTTGGCGAGCATCATTTGCCCCGACGACGAACGCACGTCCTCAGGCAGTATTTCCTTGATTCCCCTGACCCAGATTACCAGCTATGGTCATCACTTGCTGCTGGTTATTTCCTTGTTGACCCGGTGCCCTATTCAGTCTGGGGCACATGTTTCGGTAGTGATCAGGACTTCCGCACTCATAACAAGCCCTGGCATTCCCGGCGGGGTTAACCGCGTTGACGGGTACTACCAGATTCGGCGCAGTTCTACAATCCTTCGCTAGGTGCCCCGAGCGCCTACAGTTCACACACGTCCTACACTGCATTGCTGGGTGATGATGAAGATTGCATCTGTTACATCTAGGGTATGGCCCACCATATTCTTTCCTTCCTTGTGTTACAGCCACAAAATTTGGGGTTGTCTTGGCCTTCTTATCAAATCTTCCGGCATCAGACCGGCTCGTTTCCCCAACCTCCTTTCTCTTCTCTGCTCCCTTACCCAGCAGTCCAGTTCTCACCATTTCATCAGTAAGAGCGCCAGCCTTCAGAATTGTGCTCTGGATTGTAGGAGGAGCAGCTGTTGTTACCAGTGCTCGGATTTGAGGCGCAAGTCCCCAAATATACCTCTCGATCCTCTTGGATTCCGGGGTTACCAAGTGCGGAACCAATCTTGCCAATTCGTGGAAACGATCGGTGTATGCTGCGTGCCCAGCTCCCACCATCGCATGATTCCAGAACTCTTGCTCAAGTTTCTGCCTTTCACTGAGAGGACAATATTCCTCGGAAATCAATGCTTTAAACTCATCCCAAGTCATCTGCATTGCTGACTCCCTTCCTCTAGCCTGAACCTGGGTGTTCCACCAGGTTAACGCCTTGCCTTGAAGTGAACACGTGGCATATTTGATTCGTTGGCTGTCGAGACATTCACTAATGTCGATTACTGCCTCCATCTTCTCGATCCATCTGGTCAAGGCTATCGCTCCGCCTTTCCCATCGAATTCGTGGGGTTTGCAAGCCACAAATTCTTTATATAAGCATCCCCGTTTGGTATGGTTGACACCAGTTTCGTTTCCATTTGTTCTGCCAATGCCAGTATCATCCACTACCCCTTGGTTATGTTGGCCATTGTTATTATGATCCCCGTGGAGAGGATGATTCAGCAGGGTGTCGCTTACTTGGGTTACGATGGTTGGAACCAGTGCAGCTAGCTGCTGAGCAATCATAGCAGCTATATCAGGATTGCCAGTTTCCTGATTATTGCCAGCTGGAGCACACCAGCTCTTGATGGTCTACCCCTTCTCCTGTTTTGCGGGGCTTCAGCTTCTTGGTTTGTTCTACGGGTGACTCTCTTAGGTGCCATCTTCTATTTACAGAAAGATATGAACTTTAGTTACCGTATGATTTTGCTTATCAAGTTTCTATAACCCATGCTTTGGTCCATTAAGATCATTACGTAGCCCAGTTTAAGCACATTCTTAGTATACCGGTGATGTTTATATATAGGGTTCCCCGCAGCGTTCCCACCACATCAACGATATACCTTGAATAATACTTAAACTAGTTACATAACATCTTAATTTTCCTTAGCACCTACTCAAATAATAACATTTTGTATGGGTAGAGAGTATCATTACTCCTCTACATTCATGTATTCCACTTTCATTCTAAGCATTAATCAGTAGTTACTGAAATGCTAAGTGGAGGAATGTTTCATAAGATCAATATCGTGATTGGAAATACCATGAAGGCTTTAAGTAGGACAGGACTTGAGTATATGATAATGTTTGATTGCTTTAACAAGGACTTACTAGAATTATGACCCTAGCACCCTAGGGTATAGAATATAAACTTGTGATACTCATGATCGTTACCTCATGGTAAGATTAGCCAGACTTCTCATACATGGTGAATTACAATTACGTGTGCACCCGTAATGGTAATCTACCTTGCATGATCACCCTTAACTTCACTTACCCCAAGTTAACATCATAGTATTATCTAGATTCATCAAGCACAAATAATGTAATGTCCTCTTGTCCATGAGCCAGTATTCCAGTTGTAGCATGTAATAGCAAATAAGCACATCAGCACAATATGTTTAATGATAACTGCATAGGATTCCAGTCATAACTATGATAGGGTCGGATTCAATGTCCGAAATCGACGCCAAGCGTGATCACCGAAGTTCCCTATTTATGTTGTACGCATACAAGCGTAAAGTTCTAGTATCAAAGTATCCCACGGAGTAAGACTAAGAGTATTAATGTCTTCCTCGGGATGTTCAGATAACACGTGTATATGTATAAAATCAAGTATGTAGGAACATACTTGTATATTATTAGGTATATAGGAATATACCTGTATATTAAGTTCATAGACTTAATATACTTGACCCATTTGCCTTGTAGATTTATGTATTGACCATAGTTTATCACTCATCCCAGAAATCCCCAGGTAAGCATACCAGGTCTCGCAATGAGATATATGCGATATGCTTGCCTTAGCCCAAAGGCCTTTTGCCAGGAAATCCAGAATACAGGTGTCTATGTGTCACACAAATCATGAAGAACATTTAGGTAAAATCAAATGCTCACAGTCCCTAGCATGCATTCTATATGAAGGTTCTTAGGTTATAGTCTAGGTCGAATTCTCCACCTAAATCTCTATAACCAAGGCTCTGATACCAATCTGTCACACCCTCGCTAATAGCGGAAACACGAGGATGCGACGGACGGGATCGTCATAACACTTGGTATAATTACAGAGACATAATACATGCAAGATCCTCGTGTCATGACGTCGCCCGACACAATGGTGACTTGTGTCGTGGTTAGTCAGTTCCACGACTATCATAGTCTTATTAATTCTAAATCCAAAATACACAGAGTTCACAAATGAAAACAAACGATATACATTACTAATGCAAAACTATTGAAATCCTGAGGGTCTCTGCTAAGGCATCAGCTCTAGCTATCCTCTTTGATTATGTTCACCTGAAAAGATATGCTCAAAAATGGTCAACATAATTGTTGGTGAGCTTCGCAGGTTTTATGTATTGATGATGAAAACAGTAAGTTCAATAAGCGTTACCGCGACTACACTTATGTATAGGCGGTTTACCAGTTTTTAATAGCTACAGCCAAACCTAAACATCGGTTCCACATGGGAATTGATGGCTGAAAGGAAACATTCCCAAGTTTAAATAGTTTATTAAGATGTAGCCAGATCCACACAGCGCATACGTATAGTGTATAACCAAACCAGTCCTTAGGTCCCATTACCAGGATTAATGGTTATGTAAAAAGGTTTTCCATAGCATAATAAGTTTAATATGACGTAGCAAGATCCACACAGCGCATACGTTTAGGTTACAACCAAACCAATCCTTAGGTCCCAATTACCGGGATTAATGGTTGTAGTGGATGCTCGGCAAAGAAGAACCACAAAGTAGACCCACAAAGAAGAACCACACCGCCGAGAGCATCCAAGAACAATAGTATTCACAAGTAATCATCACACCACCCATAGCATCAAAGTAATAGCACATAGTAATGTAAAACCACCAAGTAACATACGTGGTAGCAACATAGCATACAGTCAAGAGTCATAATAACATCATTCAATAAGATAAGCAATATAAGTTAATCATAAATGTTGCAGCAGACTTCCACTAAGGAAGGTGCTTGAAAATATGTTAAGTAAGTGAGCATTTTTTTCCCCCAAGTTTAAAATGTTTAAAAGTTACATAAGTGTAAAAAGGGGCCACGAAACTCACCTTGAATTGATGTAATGTATATGAACAAGAACTTCAAAGAATAAGGCAATGCACGATCAAACACGTTTAATACCTATTATTGATTGTAATCGAGTCTTTAATATGTGTTCACTGTGAATCAGTATATTTGGTAATGTTCGGGTTGGTTTGGTTTAACACGTGACACGTACACAAATAGATGTATATATGTTACAAGATTTAAGTTTGAAATTAACGTTAAATCAAGGATTAGAATTATGGGGTTTTTAATAGGTATTAAGTTTACAAAGTATTTATTTACATTTTGATTCCATTAGGAGGATTATACATGTATGTTTAAATATTTTAGAATGATAGAAGACTGATAAGGTTTAATATGTAATTTATAATTATCTAAGGATAATTATAAATAGTATTTCGATTAATAATAAGATATTAATCTTATTATTAGTTAAAATATATTTTATAAGAAATAATCTACAATTTCATTTGTAAATAATTTGTGAATTTATAAAATATATTAATCTATATTCAAAGATAATATAGTGTCCATTTTTATAAAAATAATTATTTATAATATTTATAAATAATTTATGTATGATTTCTATGATTTTCATGATTATTTCATAGTTATACACGATTTAGAATCCATTTTATAAAAATAAGTACTTTTAATATTTATAAATAATATTTTGTAAAAATTTATTAAGGTTTTTTTAAATAAAAGAAATTTACAGAAAATAATTATGTAGGATTTAAAATAAGGGAAATTTATAATATTTATTTTTATAAATTTTAAGAATTTTTGTATATTTTTAAAATGGTTAACAAGCATTAAAAAAATAAAAGAGGTTGCCCGGGGTCGAACCCGGGACCTCTCACCTGCCCACACACGCACCAAACCATTGAACCAAGGCTCTAAGCCGCGATAGAAATCAGTTCCAATTACTTTTAAATTGATTTAAGCAGTATCCCCAAACTCCATGAACCCTAAATCGGTTCTGAACCAAATCGAAGTTCGATTCGACTTTTTTGAGGTCTAGGATCATGGGGCTTTTAATTCCCATGTAATAACGAGTTTATTGGTGTGTTTAATTACCTCAATCGATTCACGATGATGCTCAGATTTCACGATGAACAAGCCGCGACAGGGGAATCGGTTCGAGGTGCTAGAGAGGATAATAATCTAATTAAACTTGTGTGAAGCTTCTGAGAATGATCACGACCAAAAGCCACTTATCAATTTCAAGTTATATGGGTTGGAGATCGGATTTCGACAAGGTTGCAGGTCCGAACTAGAGAGGGGATCGAATTGCTTTATTTGTGTGTTTTTCTGGTGCAATTGGAAATGGTAGTAGTTTAGGCACATTTATAGGGTCGTTTAGGTGAAGTTATTTGCATTATTATAAACGTTTGGTGCGATTCATACCGTGTAAAGCAGCCGAAAGTGGAAAATAATTGAATCAGTGCGATTGTGAGCTGTATTTCAATCGATTAAAGTGTGTGTTAGGTTCGATTTTCATCCACGAACGATTTGGTATGATTTTTGGTGTTTAAAATGAACGTTTTTGTGGCTTTTGGAGTCGCCGGAGGGCCGCCGGAGTTCGCCGGACCGGTGGCCGGAATTACGGGGGTTGGGCGGGGGTTTGGGTTGTAAATTTAAAATTTACACTTTTGATCCCTGTGGTTTCCAGCTTAGTATTTTTTTGCATAAACTTTTAATTTCAAGTTTAATAAATTACACAACTACCCCCTGGACTTAATTAATATTATTATCACTATTATTTTATTATTGTTTTTATTATTGTTATTTATTATTATTATTATTATTGTTATTATTATTATTATTATTATTATTATTATTATTATTATTATTATTATTATTATTGTTATTATGATGATTATTATAATTTTTTGTAATTATTGGAATTAGTAACGTATTAAAATTAATTGTTTTATAAAAATACGGGATGTTACACTTGGTGAGGTATGTCCCACACCCCGAACGGCACAGGAGTGGCTCTGATACCATTCTGTAACCCGGCCTCTCACACCAACAATATTGTCCGCTTCGCCCACGAGGAGCTCACGGATTTGCTTTTGGTTGCCCGGGTGAAAACTTCCCAGGGAGGTCACCCATCCCTGGATTGCTCCCACCTGAGCACGCTTAACTGTGGAGTTCTCCTCTCATCCACAGCCAATACGCCCAAAACGCGTTGTTGATGTTAGAGGCCAGACATTCCTTATGAACCAGGAATCTCTCCTGTCCACGGGCGATGTGGGATATGTGTAGGGTGTCACAAGAAATTCTTCTACTTCCCTATGAGGATCTTGTCAAGTTGGAGAAAGAAACCTTGATGCAAAAGGAGAAAGAAGAAGCAGCAAGGTTGGCAAAGGAGGAAGAAAAAAGGAAGAAGAAAGAAGATGCTAAAATCAAGGCTCGGGCCAAGGAGAGAGCAGAGAAAATAGCATTTCTCTACTCTAAGGGATATAAGGAAGAAGAACTAGCTCATCATGAGTTTAATACTATCCTGTTTTTCTTCAAACAAGAACAGGAGAAAATCATGAAGTAAAAAAAGAGGGATGCCAGGGAGAAACTGAGAGAGAAAAAAAAGAAGAAGGAGAAGGTTGAGGAGCTAGCAGCCAAATAAGCTGATGATAGGACTGGATGAAGTCCTATCTAAAAGCTCATGGCTTCTCATCCAGGCAAGTAGGATCAATAGCTACAAAGACTCTCCAACGATATGTCCGTGACATAAATACTAACATTCGAATGGGGAGCCGGCAGGAGGTTCAGTGGAAAACTGCAAGTAAGAGGATGGTCTCCAAACCCACACCCAAACCAAAGCCTACTCTTAAACCCAAACAACCTCCACTCCTACAAACCACTGAACCACCCACACCATTTCCCTTTCCCTTCCCTATAAAACATGAACCTATAGATAAACCCTTCACCCCTGAACCAACACCTTCAACCACCGCACAACTCACATCACAAATATCTAAACCACCACCACCACCACTAACTCTAAAACCTAAAAGCATACCCAGAACCAAACCAACAACCCAACCATCCTCAAAATTACCAAGACCCCTGACCGTACAGGAATTTGAGAAAATTCCGGAAGGACTTAATCAATGCACTAGGTTGAGTTCCTTCTCTTGAGATGAAGACTTGATTTAATTGAGATATCTTGATAATTCAGTCAATTTTCTTTTAAGAGAAGCTCTCCTGGATCTCACTGCAACTACCCTGGACCAGTGTCTCACTCTTCTTTCTCTTAACATACATGATCTAAATGACAAGAAAAAGAAGCTGAGAAGAAGGCTGGTGACTCTGCTGGACAAAAGGAAGATAGAAAAAATTTCAACTACTCCTCAAGTGCCAAGGAGCCCTATAGTCTAGTGGATGTTCGATGAGCCTTCAAATGCCTTTCAGCTGGTGAGAAGGAGTGGGGAAACTAACCAGCTAGATACATCATCTCCGCTACACTCTAGCAAATTTGATATAGATGATCTAGCTGAGTTACCACTCTCCAACCCCTCCAACTCTCCTGTTTCTTCTCTTATCCGAAAGCACATACTCAAGATGAGGGAAGCAGAGTTGATAAGAAGAGCTCAAGCTGCTGCTGATGCTGAAAACTCTGCAAAAGGTCAAGCCTTTCTCCATATGGTTCAAGATCCAACTTTAGAGCCTATAGCTTGATGGGTGTATGACTCTAACACCCATGAGCTTACTTTATACAGAGGAACTAGCCAACGGATTCATGTCATTCATGATGACAGACTGAATGTCTTAACCAGAAAAGACTTGTTCCAAATGCTATTCACATCTACCAAGGAGAACCGAGAGAAAGATGTGAAGATTATGGTTGTGATCAGAAATGCACTGGAGAATAAAGATAAGTAGAGTTTTGATAGCATCAGCCTAAGGGGAGATTGTTGGTCTGATGAGGCTGGTGCAACCAAAACCCAATACTTAGCTTTATTTTGGTTCATCTACAATGGACTTCCAAAGACAATGTTGCATTTTTGAAGCCAAGTAAAAAGTCTTCCGAAGCCAAGCAAGAAGAACTTCTAAAGAGAGTTACTCTTCGAAAGTACCATGAAGACCAAGACAAGGAGTAGCTTATTCTGAAAAAGTTGTTTCTTCCGAAGCCAAAGTGACTTCGAAAGACTTCATGTCTTCCGAAGTACACTTACCTTCGGAAGAACCAACTGTAACTAGTGGACAAAAGTAAGGTACCTGTCAGTATAGTCAAAGTACTTTACTGACAGACTGCATGGAGCTTCACTATGCGAGTATGTTTGACCATACTTTATCCACAGTTCATCCATCTTAGATTAGTACAATCACCATACTTAGTTGGTGGCAAAAGGTAAGTCATGGACTTGTCACGTGTCACACCCCGAAAATCGCAGCGGAAGGTCACGTGACGTGGTGATAATGGAAGTTGGAATTTTTCCAACAATTATTGTCAAACGTTAATGATCAAATAGTTGACTACCAGGGATTAGACCCTTACACTCTTTTTTTAGCAAAACACAGTAAAATTCAGATTTGTTTACAACCATCTTGTAAGCGACAACATTTATTTAATTTGAAATTTCACAACAGGTAATCAACTAACACATTTGACCCTCCAAAGACTCAACCCGTTAATTCCAACAGAGCTTACCTACAGCCCTGAAAAGCATGACAAATACTAGTCAACATAAAGTTGGTGAGCATTCGGGTTTTAAAACTTTATAACAATCAGTTTTCAAAACCGTTATGATGTAGCGAGATAATATACCCACATAGACTAGCTAGGTACTATGATAACAATCAGGTCATAAGTCCATAATCAAGCCAAGAAACACATCGTTGCCCCACAACAGTCCAAACATATAAACTCCCTCGCCATATATCCTGACCAGCGTGACTGGTCGCGAGAGCGGGCCCTTCTAACCCGATAGATCTACCAATATAGTCTGCGGCCTCATTCCCGAGGTTAATGATTATGGGGGGATTTAGGGCTCAATAGTCACACACTTGTACTGTTGACCAAACTTATACCGTCATAAATATATTATCCTCGTTTTACCCATCATGTAAATAAAAACAGTTTACCATGTTTTTCCCCAAAAACAGTTTAAATAAAACAATATTTAATAAAAATAGGACCGAAGTACTCACCTTAGCCACACACTTAGATTTATCTTATTTGGATTCAGATGTCATCTTGTGGAATATTAGAATCATCAATCTAAATTCCCTGCTTGATAATCAAGTACATGCTATTGTTAAAATGATGAACTAATCATGCTCCTATTTGGCTTAACAAGCCATCTAACGTGTTACTTCACACGTTGCGAGTTTATTGGATTGATGTTTTATTATTTGCATACATTACTCTTTAGATTATTGTTAAGTATTAATACTTACAATTCCGCTTCGACTTGATTTAAGTCGTTTGGTATTACTTATGCTTGATAATTAGTGTTTGTACATACACACACACACTTTATCAAACAATTCATCTTTATTGATATGGCTCAAGTATAAGTCTTTGGATTTTTATATTATTTCTTCCGTCTTTACCAAGATATCATGCTCGTCCAAATTATTGAATTTCATTTACAATTTTTGTAAGTATAACTTCGTTGGATTTTTATATTAATAAAACAATGGTTAGTTTTATATAATTTATAGATCATTTGAAAACTCGTCATATCTATTCGTACACGTTTATTTAATAGCGATAACATTATTCATAAAAATCCAATATATATAATGTGTGTGTATATATATATGTTTGTTAATAAAAGTCCATTTAACCTATTTAAGTATTTATATATATAAAATTATTTTTCTTCAATTCAAATTATTATAAAATTCAAGAGTCATATTTCACTTTATACAACTTTATTATAATGTTCAATATTTATATAATACACGTTAGATTTCAATTTATATTAATTTTTATTAAATATAACAAGTTAGTTATATTTATGTGTGTATCCATATTTTATCTCATTTAGTTATATTTTATAATTGTCAAAAACTTATTTTATCACTACTTTTATATTTAGTAGCCGCACTCGTCTCACTCGTTTGACACAATATACGAATATTAAACACTCAGTTTATACTTTTCGCGTCCGATTCGCATATACGAATCTTCTTGAAACCGACATGCAATGAGAACCGAATACACCATTTTGTTCGTTTTTCCATCACAAACATTTCTTTGGTCTCGAATCGTCCATGCAATTCAAAATGTTATGATTCCGCGGTCGAATCTCCGGGGAAAATGAATAAGTTTTGGGACAACCGCTTTTCAAGTAGAAAATTCCGATCAGTCACGTTTGTGGACAGAAAAATCATATCTCTGCGTATTATATTTGAAAACTGACGTTAGATGTTAAGACGGGTATGTTAGGTATAACATATCCAAAAATTAGAAACATTCAACGGTCAGATCTTCGGGAATCGTCCTATCTCTGATAGTGCGCATGCCATCATTTCTTGGACATATTATAAAACTCGATTTTTAGCATCTTTAACGAAAGATTTAGGGAAATCGGAGCTTACCATCGCGTTTGTAGCATTAAAAATGGTTGTATGGTGAAAACGGGTCTTAGGCGGTCACCGGACCGTCGCTCGCCGCCGCCGGACCGCCGCTGGAGCACCACCGGATGGTGGCCGGAAATTACAGCTCTCTCTCTCTCTCTCAAAAAACACACTTAATTGTGTGTAAAGTGTGAAGAGAATGAGAGGGGGTGGGTTTATATAGGAGTTGAATTAATACCGGTAAATGTCTGTTGCTCCGTGTCGGCTGGTATCGCGTACAAATCTGACTGATATCACACTTTTATTTTAGTTTTCTCTTGAAAATTTATGTTATAAATGTATCGGATACTCTCGGAAGATTTGTTTCGTCTAATATTACGTATTCGGTGACAAACCGGCTCGGTGCGCGTTAATATCGCGTATTTCACACGTTTAACCGTTTTGAGCGTTTTCTCGCACCGAATGTGAATATTATAATTTTATTACTTATATAAAATAATAATAAGTGTGCAATAGTAGTTTGTTCATAAATTTAGGCATCCGAATCGCTTGAACTAACAACGTTAACGTATGTGTGTTTTATGCGGTTTTATCGATTTTGCACGCGCCATAGTTGTTAGGCGCTCAGATGGAGTTTCAGAATTTTTATTGAATTAGAATAATAATATTCCATAGACATAAAACTAGAAGTTTCGTGTTCCGATAGGAACTGGTTATCTGTCGCGTTAACCGTTTATTAGTTTGAATATTCATCTGCGAGGCTCAATGATCATCGTTATGACTTGGGATTATCAAATCGGGGTTCAGGTGAACCTAAATTCCTTATTGGTCCTTACTAGGCCTCGTGTGTCCAGTTCGTTGGGCCATACTTCAGTTACCGAATTTTGAGGGTTGTCACATTCTCCCTTCCTTTTAAAAATTTCGTCCTCAAAATTAGTTAAAAAAATTAGTTGAAGAAAAATTTGAATGATCTAGTTACTCAATCAGTCAATGACATATTCTAGGATATCATAGGAATCGGGTGGTTAAAATCATTGGTATGCGAGGTTAGGAGTTTCAATGCTTGAGTTTGTACGCTCTGCTTCGGTAGAATTTAAGGAGTTCACGGTGATCTACGCTTTTCTTACGGATCATACTTCCTTTAGCATCGCATGATTTTTTAACCGAAAAAGGGATCGTTTGATGAGTCCATTAGATAGATCACTCAAGCAGTTCAAATGTGTCAATGTCTTATCATTATAATTAACCAATACCTTGAGTGAGTGTAACCCTATAAGAGAGGGTTAGAGAGTACAATAGTTGTGAAACACAACTACAACTCAATCTAAGGCTTAAGTCCGCCAATCAAGATTTATCCAATCCAATTCAAATCGAATTTTTCTAGACTAAACAGGTGTGCTTCGATATCTAATGCATAATTCTTAAACTACCAGTGAGTATGGCCGATTATCTCTGTCGGTACTGGCAGCATTTATCTGATTACACCATAGTCCTGTGGTAGTCGTTGCTACCCTTGGCTTTTAGTATAAATTCTTTCATTTGAATCAAGATTTTTCTTGTTAACATCGCGTTAGTCAAGAATATAGTCAAGTTATCCTAGTTGGATCATAAGGGTTTAAGCAAGTGCTATAACACGTTCCAGCTTTAACCCTGTTTCAGGATACATTCATCTCGGCTTACGAATTATCGATTTGCTAGACCAACGTACGAAGTAACGTGGTTTACAGATTCAAATTTGTTTGTAGCATTTAGTGTCAACGCCTTAACTCTAAAGGTTTAGGAAATGGATTTGATGGAACTAGCATCAGTTTGCATGTGATCTTACATTTTACCATCGTAGGGGTTTAAAATGCATTCCTTATTAGTACTAAGTTTCAAGAATTATATCTTAGACTGAGATGATAAGTATGAAAGACATAAAATGATCATTGTCAGGGTGGCATTTAAGATCTACTAACATGAGGGAGGACTCTTTTCAAAGCGTGGTCATTTCAGGCATAAGGAGTGAATGTCCGAGGTCACTAATCACGGGTCATAAGGTTATTGGTGAAACAACGTCAATATTTCACGAATTTTATGGAGGTTCGATTGTTGAAGCAAACTTTCTCTTGATCAGTTAGGATATAATACAAATAAAACTTTCTCTAGAAACTTCACTCTTAATCACTTCTGAGAATGGCAGTCAGTTCATCCCTGAGTATGAAATCATGCTTGAATATCCGTATGATTTATCATTCATAGAGTAAGCACGAGATAGACTTTGCATCTAGAGATCTAGTGTTTATCAAAACTAAGGCAGTCACTTATTTCAAATCAATTTTACATACTGCCGCTAGTGTCGCATGATTAGAGAATACTATCTCAAGGCTTCAATTAAGGAGTTGCACATCACTCGCAGTCAGGAGAACTTAATTTGAAGTGAATACAGAGTCACAAGACTACAATCGTGAAATTGGTAGTAATTAATGTAAGAAGGAAAAATGACATCTTTCAGAAAGAACCAATTATAAGGGTTGCACACGCGTGCATCACCTTAAAAATCAAGTACTTTTGCTTGCGGGTCGCATAATTTGTCTTTCGAGATTTATCTTAATTTCTTTAACTCTCTCCGGAGTAGTGGTAGCTGTAACTAGATAATTTGCGTATGAGGAAACAAAGCTTACGATTGGTGCCTAATCAAAGATTAGCACTTGGTAGCCATGCCAGCGGACCAATCAACAACACTTGATCATTTATCTATAGTGATTTAGAAAAAGATATCACTATATAGATAGTCACAAAGTGACTAGAGGTTAGGGAAAGAAAATTATTCTCATTAGATGACATGATATGTTAGATTCAAATATCAGAATGTGAGATCAAGGTTCTATTGAATAACTATAAGTCATCGAAGATAGTTAAAGAGTGGTTCAAGATTAAGGAATCAATTTAATCGAGTTAATACTTATTGTTGTTTATTGCTAAATTGCGATTAAGACACAATATCCCTTATGAATTTATGATTTTTAAATTCTTTCTGTAATGGGTAAGGGTGAATCATACTTTTCCGCCTTTCTCGTTCGAATGTCCTTCAAATGACGCTCTCAATTCAGATACCTAACGACTTGTCAAGTCGTCATACTCACACTCAAGATATCATATTTCTGATTTGTTTATTGCATTATTTTCGTTATGTTAAGCATTATTTGGCACAATGGAATTTCCCAGAACTTACGAGTACTATAATTCACAGTTACGTAGGCCAAAATGTAACTGTCAATTATTTTACTCGATCATTCTAGTATTCTTCCATTACGAGTCATAATGCAATTTTTATTTATTTATTTATTTATTTATTTATTTTTGTAGTTCTTATTTTCCTTGTTTGACTATTCGTATATTTAGGTCACTCCCTATTTACTAAAATTTTCAGTCATCAATAACCTATTGTTAACAACAAGTAATTGAGAATGGTTTAACCATTCTTTTCATCAAGTTGGGATGCACGAGAGGTGATCCAGACTTCATACCTCTACTAACAGTTGAGTAGATTAACTAAACTTCTACCGGTCATTAATTTCGACAAACTTACAATCCTACAAAATTTTCAACATACTGGCCTAGATCTAACAAGTGATCCTAGGCTAGGCTTTATCCCATTATAACCAAGTGTATTACTATATTACACCCTATCACCCTTAATTCAAATTTTTAGTTCAGTTAGTTAATCAAATTCAGCGAATAGAGATTCTAATAATTAAATCTATACTTTGGTCTTATCACGACATGACACATGTAGTTGCTACTTGTAGGTAATAATGTAATCAATTACAGAAACTAGATGCATATGCATGCCTTATGATCAATCTAGTTTCCCTGGTCAAGGTCAAAACCAAACCCTGCTATTTCATATAAATGTGAACAATTAATCGCTCCTACATATCATGTCTCATGCAGGTTAATCCGTAAATGCTTTTGACAGTCTGGGTGCTCTCTTGACCTATAATGTGGTTCTGATTAAGATATATTTATCTTTCTTTATAAAGCAGCAAATTATTGGCTTAATGGATCTAGTAACACTTAGTTTTGTTATATTTCCATTTTGTATTCTTATGCCTAAGTTAACATATTATTATCCTTATTAAATAAAATTAATGCATGTGAATACCATCAAACATTAAACTCTTACATAAAAGTGTCTTCTCTCTCTTAATTTCAAAATATGTTCACTTACTTACTAGGGACATCACCTAACCTATCACAACTGTTGGCATCTGACTATTTGGCTTAATTTGTATACCATATTATTTTCTTATCTAGGTTTAAGACTAAGCACTATTCACACTTAATATCACATTAGCATAGGCATAATAACTTATAATCTAAAATAAAATACAATAAAGAAGGAACATGAAAATGTGCTACTCATGACACTTAAATCTAATCCTCGGGATTAGTCACAAGCCCTAGAGAATCTTGGGAAGGCATGGTGGATTCGGGTAATGATGGACCCTCAGTACTACTGCTGATGTCTGGTATGTCCTTTTTGTTCATCTGATCACACATCTACAGTTAAATAATACACTTGTACTTATTAATCTAACATAATGCACTAACTTATTCTAAATCAATAAATAAATAAGGTCTTAGTATTAGTTAGTTATGTCAACCCTACGCTTCTTCCTAGCGTAAAGCTCAAGATACGGAACTGTCTTTGGAGTCATGAAAACTTTTAAAGGTTATAGTCTAGATTTTTCTCGTTTTAGAAAATCTTCTAGTTCGCTATAACCATTGTCTCTGATACCAACTTCTGTCACACCCGAAAATCGCAGCGGAAGGTCACGTGAAGTGGTGATAACGGAAGTTGGAATTTTTCCAACAATTATAGTCAAACGTTAATGATCAAATAGTTGACTACCAGGGATTAGACCCTTACATTCTTTTTTTAGCAAAACACAGTAAAATTCAGATTTGTTTACAACCATCTTGTAAGCGACAACATTTATTTAATTTGAAATTTCACAACAGGTAATCAACTAACACGTTTGACCCTCCAAAGACTCATCCCGTTAGTTCTAATGGAACTTACCTACAGCCCTGAAAAGCATGACAAATACTAGTCAACATAAAGTTGGTGAGCATTCGGGTTTTAAAACTTATATAACAATCAGTTTTCAAAACCGTTATGATGTAGCGAGATAATATACCCACATAGACTAGCTAGGTACTATGATAACAATCAGGTCATAAGTCCATAATCAAGCCAAGAAACACGTCGTTGCCCCACAACAGTCCAAACATATAAACTCCCTCGCCATATATCCTGACCAGCGCGACTGGTCGCGAGAGCGGGCCCTTCTAACCTGATAGATCTACCAATATAGTCTGCGGCCTCATTCCCGAGGTTAATGATTATGGGGGATTTAGGGCTCAATAGTCACACACTTGTACTGTTGACCAAACTTATACCGTCATAAATATATTATCCTCGTTTTACCCATCATGTAAATAAAAACAGTTTACCATGCTTTTCCCCCAAAACAGTTTAAATAAAACAATATTTAATAAAAATAGGGCCGAAGTACTCACCTTAGCCACACACTTAGATTTATCTTATTTGGATTCAGATGTCATCTTGTGGAATATTAGAATCATCAATCTAAATTCCCTGCTTGATAATCAAGTACATGCTATTGTTAAAATGATGAACTAATCATGCTCCTATTTTGCTTAACAAGCCATCTAGCGTGTTACTTCACACGTTGCGAGTTTATTGGATTGATGTTTTATTATTTGCATACATTACTCTTTAGATTATTTGTTGGATCATGATAAGGCTGGTGCAACCAAAACCACTTCATAGTCACTTTTGGTGCTACATTGAAGGGCTTCCGAAGCCAAGCAAGAGATCTTTCGAGAGTCTGAGGAACAAGAGCTGAAGACAAAGTCAGCTTCCGAAGACAAAGTCTGATGAAAGAGCTGAAGACAAAGTCAGCTTCCGAAGACAAAGTCTGATGAAAGAGCTGAAGACAAAGTCAGCTTCCGAAGACAAAGTCTGATGAAAGAGCTAAAGACAAAGTCTGAAAGCTTCCGAAGACAAAGTCTGATGAAAGAGCTGAAGACAAAGTCTGCTTCCGAAGACAAAGAAGACTCCAAGCCTCGGAAGAAGCAGTCTTCCAAAGAATAAGTGCCTTCGGAAGAAGTTATACTTCCGAAGCACTTTATCCTTCGGAAGACATTGCTATGACCAGCAGATAAAAGTATGGTCCCTGTCAGTCCGCTGCAGACCTCTGATACAGCATGGCATCTTCCTAAAGAGCCATGTTGTTGACCATACTTTATTCTACTGTTCACCTTTTTATGATAGTACATGTTACCAACTTTAGTTGGTGACAAAAGGTAAGTCAGGGACATGTCCTGACTACCAACTCTCAGGCAAAATGTCTGAAAGACCTCACCTAGAGTCTTGTAGTATAGATGTAAGGTTAGAGGTGTCCAGCTGGTATCAAAGTATATCCGGCTGTAGGTAGTATTATATATATCTTCTCCCTGTAACTCTTTAGATAAGTGATTTGAGTCCAAGAGTCTTGTAATCCTTTGAGTTGAGAAGCAATATATAAAAGTACCTTGAAAATTTACTTGCTGTGTTAATTTTCTTACTGCATGTTACTTGTTATATTGTGATCAACTCTTCATAGACTACTTGCTGAGTGTTGTTCACAGTGAGTTGAGAGAAAAACCACCCATAATCGATCCTGCAATTGGTATCAGAGCACCAGGCTCTTGATTGTGAGATCTTACCATCCAAATCAACCTGTTTTTCACTCCTCACTACAAACCACTCACTCAAATGGCTGCTCTCTCCAAGGCTGATATGGAAACCGGTACCATGACCAAGTCCCCACTGATCACCCCTGAAGACTTTGACACATGGTGTATCAGAATGGAAGGCTTCATCAAGTGTCAAGATTCAAGGATGTGGGACTCCATCGTCAATGGTCCTTTCATACCAAGCACCACTTCTGCCACTGGTAATCGCATCATTCCAAAAGATGTTGATGATTACTCAGAAGAAGACAGGAAGAGAATAGAGTTGGATCAAAGGGCTATGACTTCTCTCCAAACTGCTCTCCCCAACTCCGTCTACAGACGCTTCAAGAAGTGCAAAACTGCTAAAGATTTATGGGAAGCACTGAAGCTGATGTATGAAGGATCCAAGGAAACCCAAGAGAACAAGAAGGATCTCTAACTTTACTTGCAAGGCTGGTGAGACCTTGACTCAACAATACTTCAGGTATGTTGAGCTAGTAGATACTCTGGAGGATATTGGAGTAGCTCTTGAGAATAGAGACATAGTTAGGAAGTTCATGTCTTCCCTTCCTAAACTATGGATACATTACTGTGTTGTAATCAAGAGAACTTCGGACCTTAAGACTCTTTCTCTGACAGAGTTGTATGGTATCCTAAGTGCATTCCAGATGGAGATGAACATGCAGAACTCCTCTGGTCACTCCAATAACCAACTGAGTTCAGCCCTTCATGTGGTTGAAAGGGAAAACATGGAACCACAACATCAGTTGTTGTGTTACCCTGACAACTCACACAGCGGACCTTACATTACTCTACCTGAGACTCCAAAGTCTCAAAAGGTTCAACACAACTCCTCTCAGGATAGTTGTGCCTTTGTCTCTGGAAGTGGACACTCTGGTGATTTTCAATACTGCTTTGATGATCTTGAGTGCTTCAGTCCAGATGATGTGGAGTATATGGATATTGTCCAGCAGATGGCTCTTTTAACTTATAAAGCGAAGAAGTTCTTCAAGAGAACTGGAAGGCAATTCCCTCAAAACCCAGTCAACAGCAAGTTTGGGTTTGACAAAAGCAAAGCAAAGTGTTACAACTGCAACCAACTTGGTCACTTTGCTAGGGAATGCAAGGCTCCCAAGAACAACCCGGGAACCCCACAGGCCTCCACACATCCCACTGCTTCAAAGCATGAAGAAAAGTCAACTGAAACAGCTGTTGTGGCTCAAGAAGTTGACTGGAGCTTCATGGTACAGGATGTGACTCCTGCTCAAGCACTCATGGCCGGAACAGATGATGATCAGGTATATGAACATCTTTGTACTGCTGCTTGTATTGCTAAAGTTAAACTTTATAAGGATTACATTTCGGAAATCAGATCTGAGGTTGAGTCTTTAAATGTGCTAAAATCTGATTTTAAGAGAGCTGAATCTGACTATCAAAAGAAAATTGAAGAGTTAGAGAAAACTGTGTCTCTTTTAAAACATGAAAAGACTAATTATAAGACTCAAATTAAAGATCTGATATCCAAACTATCTGAGGTTCAAGCCCAGTTGGTCACAGCTGAGGCTCAGGCCAGGAAGCAAGCTATTGCTGAGCAAAGCTTCCAAACTATTATTGCATCAACCTCTCATTCCAAAATGTTTTATCAAAACAAAGAAGGGTTGGGAACCAATGAAATAGCTCCACCACACTCTTATGAGTCTATTAGACTACCTAGATGTGGTACTGAAGAGCAAGAGGTTCCAACTGCTGACCCTTCTCCATTGGAACTAAAGGATGAGGCAAAAATAGTGGCCACCACAGGGGAGAAACAGGAGGATACACTCATCTCCACCTGTGAAGACCAAATCCTAACCACCAAGGCAAGAAGAAGCAGAGCTAAAGCTGCTAGAAGGAGTGCCAAGAAGGTTGCAGAGTCCAAGCTTAAGATCGACCCAAAGCAAAAGGGTGTCTTCATTTCTGCCGGATTTCAAGTGGTAGGTACTTCTGATTCAGGAAAGGAGTGTAATACCAGCACTCCTGTCCTACTGAAGGATCAGAAGTTGAAAGGGAAAGTTGCTGATGAAGAGAAGAAACCTAAGAAACAGCAACCTGCAAGTTCCCAGAAGACTAACATTGCCTGCATAATGTGTGGTCTGCACAACCACATGGCTAAAGATTGTTACTACAATCCAGCAAGCACACATTATGCAAATAATGTTAGAAAAGAAGGAGTCAGAGAAGGTTTCTCAGTTGAACCACTTCAAAAGGTCCAAATGATGAAAAAGGGAAAGTTGGTCTCGGAAGCCAAGTTGCTTTCGGAAGAAACTACTTCTTCCGAAGGGAAAATGGCTTCGGAAGCCAAACCTTCTAAGGTTCGGAAGAACAAGAAGGCTCCCTTGAAACCATCTCAGAAGAAGACTACTTCGGAAGAAAAAGTGGTGAAGGCTTCTTCCGAAAAGAAAGAAGCTTCGGAAGAAAGAGCTGACCTCTATTGAACCCCAATGCATATCTTTTGGTTCAATTATGTCACTATCGTTGGAAGAGCCCAAGACCAGCAAGGCTTGGCTTCCAAACAAAACTAACCATCTCATCTTATGTGCAGGGACGTCCATTTGACAAGAACAACAATGTCTGGATTGTAGATAGTGGATGCTCCAGGCACATGACAGGGAACAGATCTCTCCTTCAACAATTCCAGAACTTTGATGGAGGGCCTGTCCAATTTGGAGGTGAGGTCGGAGGATATATTTCTGGCAGAGGAAGTATATCAATGGCAGAATAAACATTGACAAAGTTCACTTTGTCAAACAGCTTGAACACAATCTGTTAAGTGTTTCTCAATTCTGTGACCAGAAGCATCAGATGCTCTTCACAGAACATGAGTGCATTATCCTCAAACCAGGATGACAATTCCTCCGGAATTGGTGCTTCTTAGATCTCCCAGGAAAGGGGATATGTACAAGCTGGATATGAACAATGCTTCTCCTATGGGTGAAGTATCATGCTTTCTTTCCAAAGCTGATAGTGATGAGTCAACACTATGGCATAAACGCATGTGTCATGTGAATTTTAAAACAATGAATAAATTGGCTAAAAATAACTTGGTACATGGTTTGCCTAAAAAGGAATTTTCTGCAAAGATAACTGTGTTGCATGCCTGAAAGGGAAACAACACAGATCATCTCATAAATCCAAATGTGTTAACTCTATCACTACTCCATTACACTTATTGCACATGGATCTCTTTGGACCCACAAGTATAATGAGCATTGGAAGGAAATCATACTGCCTTGTGATAGTTGATGATTTTACAAGATTTACATGGGTATTCTTTTTAAGAAGTAAAGATGAAACTGCTGAAACTATAAAATCTTTTATTCTTAAAATAGAAAATCAAATTGATCACAAGGTTAAGATCATTAGAAGTGATCAAGGGACTGAGTTTAAGAACTTCATTCTTGACTCATTCTGTGACTCAAAAGGGATTGCCAGACAATACAGTGCTCCCAGAACTCCTCAACAAAACGGTGTTGCTGAGAGGAGGAGCAGGACACTTATTGAGGCTGCTCGGACCATGTTAGCTGATTCAAAGCTGCCTCTAACATTCTGGGCAGAGGCAGTCAGCACTGCATGCTATGTGTAGAACAGGGTTCTTGTAGTTAAGCCCCATGGAAAAACCCCTTATGAGTTATGGAACAAGAGGCCACCGTTCATTGGCTTTCTAAGGTCCTTTGGCTGCAGGTGTACCATACTTAACACAAAAGACAACTTAGCAAAGTTTGCTGAGAAGTCGGATGATGCTATCTTTATTGGATACTCTTCTAGCTCTAAAGCTTACAGAGTATACAATATCAAGAATCAACAATTTGAGGAATCATCCAATATAGTTGTTAATGAGCACACTCCTTGTGTTAGGGGGAATGGACCTGAGTATATCTTTGATTTAGAATTGTTTCCAAACTATTCTAAACCATCTTGTGAGAATGTTTCAGCTGGAACAGGTGCTTAAGAGAATGCTGATGCTGATACTGATGCAAGTCAACTGTTTGAGCTTCCCAGACCTCTTCCAAATTCTCCAAGAGCTGAAAGGCAACAAGCTTCAACCATTCACAGATCTGATAGTGTAACTATCTCCAGGAATAATGAAGCTTCAACAAGTGAATCACTTGATCAACCTCAAAGTTCTTCAGGTGATCCATTACAACACCAGGTTGAGGGAAGTAGTATTCTGAAGGAACAGGCAACTGTTAATCCTACTTCACAACCAACCATTGATGATGTTTCTCAATCATTCAATCAGTCCTCATTGAATGACTTTGAAACAGCAGTTGGACAGAGTGATCCAGTTCCTGATCAGAATATGTCTAACCTAGACTTATCTCTGCAACTGGAAGTGATTCCTCGTCTTAGGATTCACAACACTCATCCAACTGAGAACATCATACGGAATGTCTCTGAGGGTGTGAGAACAAGAGGACAAACTCATCATGGGAATGTCTGCTTGTACTCATGCTTCTTGTCTCAGATGGAACCAAAGAAGGTAGAAGATGCCTTAAAGGATAGTAGCTGGGTTGAATCGTTGCAGGAGGAGCTGCTTCAATTCAGAAGACAAAAGGTCTGGAATCTATGCCCACTACCATCTGGTCAAGTACCCATAGGCACTAAATGGGTATTCAGGAACAAGAAAGATGATAGAGGCTTGATTATCAAGAATAAGGCAAGACTAGTAGTTCAAGGATACACCCAGGAGGAAGGAATTGATTATACAGATGTCTTTGCACCTGTTGCAAGACTTGAGGCAGTTAGGATCTTCCTTGCTTATGCTGCATCCAAGAACTTCACAGTCTACCAACTTGATGTCAAGTGTGCTTTTCTATATGGGGATATAGATAGGGAAATCTATGTATGTCAACCTCCAGGATTTGAAGACCCACAGCACCCCAACTACGTGTGCAAACTGGATAAAGCTCTATATGGGCTGCACCAAGCACCTAGGCTGTGGTATGAGATCTTGTCTCAGTTTCTCCTGAAGAATGAATACACTAGAGGTACCATTGACAAGACTCTTTTCATCAGAAAGAGTGGAAAAGACATTTTGCTTGTACAAGTCTACGTTGATGACATCATATTTGGTTCTTCAAACGACCAAATGTGCAAGGACTTTGAAAGCATAATGAAGCAGAAGTTTGAGATGAGTTCCATGGGAAAAATGGACTTTTTCTTGGAATTCAGGTAAAACAGATGAAGGAAGGGTTCTTCATCAGTCAATCTAAGTATGTCTCAGACATCTTAGATAGATTTGAAATGAAGGACTGTAAACCAGCCAAGACACCCATACCCAGAAACCATAATCTTTGCCCTGACCTTGAGGGGGAGGATACTGATCAACATCAGTATAGAGCAATCATTGGTTCTCTGATGTATCTCACTGCTAGTAGACCAGATATCATGTTTGCCATATGCATTTGTGCAAGATATCAGGCTGCTCCAAAGGTGTCTCACCTAGCTGCTGCAAAGAGAATCCTCAGATACCTCAAAGGAGCACCTAAACTAGGTCTCTGGTATCCAAGAAATAGTGATTTTAATCTCTATGGATACTCTGACAGTGACTATAGTGGCTGCAATGTTGACAAGAAATCAACATCAGGAGGATGTCAATTTCTTGGTGGAAGGATTATCTCATGGCAATGCAAGAAACAATCCTGTGTCTCTACATCAACTGCTGAAGCTGAATACATTGCTGCTGCTAGCTGCTGTGCTCAACTTCTATGGATTCAAAATCAGATGTTAGACTATGGATTCAACTTCATGACTACTCCTATCCATATTGACAACAACAGTGCTATCTCCATTACTGAGAATCCGGTGAAGCACTCCAAGACAAAGCATATTGATATCAGGTATCATTTCATTAGAGATATTCATAAGAAACAGCTGATAAAGTTAATCAAAGTTGACTCAAATAAACAATATGTTGATTTGTTCACAAAAGCATTTGATGAACAAAGATTTAAGTATCTCATATCAGCAATTGGATGATAAACATTGAATAACTACCTCTTTTGAAAACCTTTTTAATATGTAAAGTCTTGTGTCAATACAATTTAAGCCCTGTTACAAAAGATCTTTAAATTATTCCAAGTATAAATTCCTTCCGAAGAGGAATTAACTCTCGGAAGATATTCTTGAATATCTTCCGAAGCCAAATTCCTCAATGGAAATTTCTTCTCGGAAGAGTTTTTGGTCTCGGAAGAAGCGATTGATCTTACATCAGATCTACTTCTGAAACTTATACAACTCTCCATTCGGAAAAGACAACCTTACCTTCGGAAGCAATGCCTTGCTTCGGAAGATAAAGTGCCTTCAAAGGACAATTTTACCTTCGGAAGCAATATCGTGCTTCGGAAGAGAAATTGCCTTCGGAAGAAAATTACCTTCGGAAATGTTTTACCCTCGGAAGTAAAGGTTTTTATATGTAACGGATATCTTTTGGGTCCCACTCTGTAAAAAGTAAAGATTTTGTCCATTATGGTCAGATTATTTAAAATTATCCTTGCCGCCACTATCATTTCTCCGCCGTAAACCACCATACCACCCACAGTAACCCCAAATAGTTACCCTATTACCGCCACTACCACAATTCACCCCTTTTAAATAATCTTGACTGATCAATTTCATCTTCTTTTACCACTTTACAGCACTAACTATTCCCTTCACTGTCAAACCTTCAATTTCACCTAAATTTCAAGCTTACCTTTTCTTCAATGGCGCTAAACCCTCAGCACAACCAAGTCGCATTACTTGATTCGTCAAGGGATGCCGACTTCACCCAAATCATCACATTTCTTACCGAATCCACATACCTCACTGCACTAACTGTTAACCCAACCGTATACTCCAATCACATGTCCGAATTCTGGAGCAACGGTCAAACTGCAGTTTTGAATCGGGTTCGAGTCCTGAGAACCCACATTTGTGGCCAAGAGTTGGTCATCACTGAACAACTCATCAGGGAGCATCTCGAGCTTCATGATGATGGGGCCCCTACTGAGTTCCCCAAAGAAGACTTGGAAGGCACCTATATCCTCATGGGATATGGAGGAGATGTTAGCAGATCAACCGTGTACAAGTTTAATTTCTCTTACCATTGGAAGTTCCTGCTGCATATTATCCTGCATTGCCTCTCCAACAAATCAGGGGGTTGGGATCAAATCCCATATGAACTAGGATGCCTAGTTCATGGGTTGGTGAGAGGTCTTCGCTTCAACTACTCACGATTTGTGTTGACCAACCTTATCGGAAATCTGAGCAGGGATACATTCTTCATGTATCCCCGATTTATTCAACACATAATCAACTGTGAGATAGAACCGACCAAGCTTGTCTGCGCAACTGCTCTTACTGTTCCACAAGTGAGACCTACCATCTTCAAGATACTGAAGAAGATGTCCGCCAACTTCACTGGAAGGTACACTCCACTACCTCCAGAGATGACTGAGCGCATAGCTCCTGGTGACATCCCTGTTATCCCCACAGGTGATGAACCCACACCAGCAACATCCACCACAATGCCAAAACCTTCTTTACCCATCAAAGCTACATACCAGAGACGTCCAAAACGAACCCTTGTTCAATCTACTCTGATTGAACAAGCTCCTCCTGTTCACACCCAAAGGGCTAGAGTGGAATCATGGGCTCCCACTCAGTCCGAGGTCACACCATCCTTCACAATTGACCTCAATGTGGGTTTTGAGCCTCCTCAGTCTCAAACCCCTGAGCCCGAACCCCAAGCCTTAAGCCCACAGGGTGAGTCTCTACACTCCCTTGTGCAGCCTTCTAGGGACAGCCCCACCATAGGCTCAATGCCTGTAGACATTGATCTAGGTCCCGGGTCAGTAGGACTAACCACCCTCTCTTTCACTGAACTTTTACTCCACACTGATGAAGAGATTACATCTCTCCATGGCCATGAAGTTGATCTACAACACCCTCTGAAAGATCAACAGAGCCAAGAGGGATCCCTTGTCTCTAGCCCCCATAGAAGCCAATTACTGAGGTGAGTCCCACTGATGTGGAGGGGACTCATGTAGGTTCAGCTGCCACTACTCAGAGTCTCTCATTGAGCTCTCAGGACAGTGGTAACATAATTAGGACTAAGTCTACGACAACTTTACCCATTGACATCTCTGAAAGAGATGACTCTGAGCAAAGGAAACCAGGGTGCCAAGAAGCCACATCTGGTGGTGAGACTGAGCATACTAGGTATGTTATCTCATCTCCCCGTGATTCTTCTCCTGAAGATGAGGGAAGTATGCAACTAACACTTCAGTACTTGCTTTCTAAGGTCTCCAACCTGGAATCCTAGGTGAGAATCTTAGAATCAAGGACTGCCACTTAGCAACTTGAGATTAACAACCTCAAGGCTAAACTATCTGAGAAACAGACGGAGAGGTCTGTTAGGCATGTACCAATTCAGGTCTCAATGACTTCTTCCTCTAGCTCATCTAGCTCTCAAGATGATGCTACCAAAAAGGGGAGAAAGTTCAGAGACAAACATCTGAGGAACCACAGACCAAATTCGTTTCTTCCCAACTCATCACACTACCTGAGTCATCTCAATCCTTTCTAGAGATTGACTCAAAGATGCTTCAAGATCTCTACAGACTTTTCACAAAGTTTGTATTGAGATCATCCCTAGAACAGCCCAGCCCCGACACCACACTTATATACTTTGGGGCTGAGGAGCTTCAAAGACTGACTGAACCTTCTACCACTGTGGAAGAAGTTGGTCAACCTAAGGTCCACATGGAACCTGAGATTAGCTTCGAAGGGGAAATGGGGACTGATGGCCCAGCAACTGAAACAGTTAGGATAGAACCTGCAGCAGTCTCATCTTCTGAAGCTCAAGCTGAAGCTTCCGAAGCCTACATGGAAGCCTCAGAAGAACAAGAAAAATCTTCCGAAGCCGAAATAGAAGCTGCGGAAGGCTTATTTCAGATGTCCGAGGAACTGACCATCACAGATGTTATTGCTGAAATAGCATCTGAGGTGAGCAGGGAGGACATTTCTGACATTCCTCCAACCCAAACACCAGCTGAACTTCTCTCTCAATCACAACCCTCCATCCAAGAACCACCACAGTCAAGCACCGCCAAAGACAAAGGAAAAAGAAAATTGACTGCGGAAGAGCTTCAGGAGGAGGAGAGGATTGAGAAGCTCCAAAAGAAAGGTAGGTTTCCTACTGAAAAGCTGCTAGCTGCTAGTTCTAAGGCAGCTGCAGCCAATCAGGAAGAAATCAACCAAAGGAGAAGAACATCACTCATTGACCAGCTCATCAGTCTAGGAGCTGCCAATGAGGAGATACTCCTGCTACCACTAGAGGAGTTGGTGACTTTGGAGAGGTCAACCAGGCTAAAATAAGAAGAAGAAGCCAGGTTGGCCTTGGAGAGAGAAGAAGAAGAGCGAAGGGAGGCAGCCCTGAAGCTGAGAGAGGATAGGATCAAGTTCCTACTCTCAAAAGGCTTCAGTCTTCCTGAACTGTCTCAACATGATGATGACATGATCCTGCTGCTCCACAATAAAGAGCAGGATCAAATGGAGAAGGAAAGGAAGAAGGCTGCTAGGGAGAAGATGAGGGAAAAGAAGAGGAAGGAAGAAGAGAAGGGGGTCACTGCCACCAAGAAGTCCAATGACAAAGCCTGGATGAAAGACTATCTCCGGGCTCATGGCTTCTTTGGTAGGCAGGTGGGACCTATGTCCGAAAGGACACTCCAACGGATAGTTAGTGAAATCAAAGCTGACATCCGTCTGGGGAAGAGAAGGGAGATGTACAGGAGGGTACAGGGAACGGTCTCAACCCCAGCCACTCAACCACAGCCACAACCCACACCAGAACCAATCCCTTTTCCCATCAAAACCGAACCCACTGATGAAACCTTCACCCCTCAACCCACAACTCTACCCAAACCTACCACATCACCTCAACCACCCAAACTACCCATCCTAAAACCCAAGACACAACCCAAAACCACTAAACCTAAGCCTACCCAACAAACACCAAGACCATCCCCACAGCCTCCTCAACATCTCTCCTTTGAGGAAATAAAGGAGTTCAAGACGAGGCTCATCAACTGTACTACTTTGAGCAGCATCTCCTGTGAGGGAGAGCTTATCAACATCACCTATGTTGATAACTCTTCAAGCTCCCTCACCCTAGGCCAATTTCTTGAGTTGCCTAGAGACACTTTGGGCCAGGCTGCAAGACTTCTTGGTCTCAACTTTGATATCCTCAATGCTGAGGAGAAGAGACTAAGAAGGAGACTGGTGACTCTGCTGGATACCAGGAAAAAGAACAGGATTTCTGGTCAATCTCCTGGACCTAGAAATGCTATAATCCAGTGGAGGTTCGATGAACCTTCTCACAACTTTGTTGTGGAAAGGGAGAATGGTGAAACCAACAGGCTTAATGCCACTTCTCTACTGCATCTCAGCAGATTTGATCTTGCTGAGCTTGTAGAGAAGCCATTCTCCAATCCCTCCAACTCTGAGACAGCTGCACACATTAGAAACCATATCAGCGGTCTCCACTTGGCTGAACGAAGTAGAAGAGCCAAGATTGAAGAAGAGTTGAAGTTGAAAGGAGTGGAAGACAAGGAAAGATCAACCACCAAAGGCACAGCCTTTCTACAGATGGTGGAAGGTCCTAAATTGGAACCAATAGTTCGATGGGAATATGACTATACTTCCCATCAACTAACTCTTTTCAGAGGGCCACAACAGAGGGTACACATAATCCAAGGTGACAGAGTAGAGGTTCTGTCCACCAAGGATCTGTACAAGATTCTCAACACCACAGCAGGAAAGAATGAAGACATTGATAAACACTTACTTTCCTTGGTGCTGAGAGCTTTGAGAAGAAGAGAGAAGTGAAGTTTTGGTAGCATCAGCCTAGGGGGAGTTTGTTGGCTCATGATAAGGCTGGTGCAACCAAAACCACTTCATAGTCACTTTTGGTGCTACATTGAAGGGCTTCCGAAGCCAAGCAAGAGATCTTTTGAGCGTCTGAGGAACAAGAGCTGAAGACAAAGTCAGCTTCCGAAGACAAAGTCTGATGAAAGAGCTGAAGACAAAGTCAGCTTCCGAAGACAAAGTCTGATGAAAGAGCTAAAGACAAAGTCTGAAAGCTTCCGAAGACAAAGTCTGATGAAAGAGCTGAAGACAAAGTCTGCTTCCGAAGACAAAGAAGACTCCAAGCCTCAGAAGAAGCAGTCTTCCGAAGAATAAGTGCCTTCGGAAGAAGTTATACTTCCGAAGCACTTTATCCTTCGGAAGACATTGCTATGACCAGCAGATAAAAGTATGGTCCCTGTCAGTCCGCTGCAGACCTCTGATACAACATGGCATCTTCCTAAAGAGCCATGTTGTTGACCATACTTTATTCTACTGTTCACCTTTTTATCATAGTACATGTTACCAACTTTAGTTGGTGACAAAAGCTAAGTCAGGGACATGTCCTGACTACCAACTCTCAGGCAAAATGTCTGAAAGACCTCACCTAGAGTCTTGTAGTATAAATGTATGGTTAGAGGTGTCCAGCTGGTATCAAAGTATATCCGGCTGTAGGTAGTATTATATATATCTTCTCCCTGTAACTCTTTAGATAAGTGATTTGAGTCCAAGAGTCTTGTAATCCTTTGAGTGGAGAAGCAATATATAAAAGTACCTTGAAAATTTACTTGCTGTGTTAATTTTCTTACTGCATGTTACTTGTTATATTGTGATCAACTCTTCATAGACTACTTGCTGAGTGTTGTTCATAGTGAGTTGAGAGAAAAACCACCCATAATCGATCCTGCATTACTGTTAAGTATTAATACTTACAATTCTGCTTCGACTTGATTTAAGTCGTTTGGTATTACTTATGCTTGATAATTAGTGTTTGTATATATACACACACACTTTATCAAACAATTCATCTTTATTGATATGGCTATTGGTACACATGTCCCCAGTTCTAGTCTAGTGATCTTAAATGTAATAGACTTTCATCTTGTAACACATATGTAATGTTAAATCAATGTAATAAAAAACTCTTCAGTGAATGGTTGATTGATTGTTTAATGTCATATATATTAATAGTATTTGTTGTTACACACATATATGAACATGTTATATACGTTATAGAGTTGTTAGACATGTTCTGAATCATTTAAGGTTCAAGAATATGTTTAACTAAGTATTCTGATTCAGTCGCACGACTGGACCATGCGAATGGGCCAATCGCACGACTGAACCAGGTGATTGGATCAATCGCACGATTGAGTCATAAGACTGACTCAGTCGCACGAATGGTTAAGTCGTATGACTCAGTCGCACGACTGAGCCAGTCGCCTAGCTCAGTCGTACGAATGATAGCTGTAACCTATAAATACCACTTAATTCGTGGAAAAACATAACACTTCGAATACTTGCAACCCTAGCCGACCCAGAGCGTCCTGTTCGTCCATTCCAAGTTCATAGAACGTCCCAGATCATTCCTAGTCCGTTCTTAACGTTTTCTAATCGTTGGGTTTGATCTTGATTACGTTCTCCCTGATTGGATCGCCAATCAAATAGGATTCCGCACTATTTGATCCGGTGTAACGAAGAATCAGTTAGTACTCCGTACGTACACGGTCCTAACAATGGCTCAAGTATAAGTCTTTGGATTTTTATAGATCATTTGAAAACTCGTCATATCTATTCGTACACGTTTATTTAATAGCCATAACATTATTTATAAAAATCCAATATATATAATGTGTGTGTATATATATATATATATGTTTGTTAATAAAAGTCCATTTAACCTATTTAAGTATTTATATATATAAAATTATTTTTCTTCAATTCAAATTATTATAAAATTCAAGAGTCATATTTCAATTTATACAACTTTATTACAATGTCCAATATTTATACAATACATGTTACATTTCAATTTATATGAATTTTTATTAAATATAACAAGTTAGTTATATTTATGTGTGTGTCCATATTTTATCTCATTTAGTTATATTTTATAATTGTCAAAAACTTATTTTATCACTACTTTTATATTTAGTAGCCGCACTCGTCTCACTCGTTTGACACAATATACGAATATTAAACACTCGGTTTATACCTTTCGCGTCCGATTCGCATATACGAATCTTCTTGAAACTGACATGCAATGAGAACCGAATACACCATTTTGTTCGTTTTTCCATCACAAACATTTCTTTGGTCTCGAATCGTCCATGCAATTCAAAAATGTTACGATTCCGCGGTAAAATCTCCGGGGAAAATGAACAAGTTTTGGGACAACCGCTTCTCAAGTAGAAAATTCCGATCAGTCACGTTTGTGGACAGAAAAATCATATCTCTGTATATTATATTTGAAAACTAACCATTAGATGTTAAGACGGGTATGTTAGGTATAACATATCCAAAAATTAGAAACATTCAACGGTCAGATCTTCGGGAATCGTCCCATCTCTCATAGTGCGCATGCACATCATTTCTTGGACAGATTATAAAACTCGATTTTTAGCATCTTGAACAAAAGATTCAGGGAAATCGCAGCTTATCATCGCGTTCGTAGCATTGAAAAATGGTTGTATGGTGAAAACAGATCTTCGACGGTCGCCGGACCGCCGCTCGTCGCCGTCGGACCGCCGCCGGACCACCCCCGGACCGCCGCCGGACCACCACCGGATGGTGGCCGGAAATTCCATCTCTATCTCTCTCTCTCTAAAAACACACTTAAGTGTGTGTAAAGTGTGAAGAGAATGAGAGGGGTGGGTTTATATATGAGTTGAATTAATACCGGTAAATGTCTGTTGCTCCGTGTCGGCTGGTATCGCGTACAAATCTGACTGATATCACACTTTTATTTTAGTTTTCTCTTGAAAATTTATGACTTATAAATGTATCGGATACTCTCGGAAGATTTGTTTCGTCTAATATTACGTATTCGGTGACAAACCGGCTCGGTGCGCGTTAATATCGCGTATTTCACACGTTTAACCGTTTTGAGCGTTTTCTCGCACCGAATGTGAATATTATAATTTTATTACTTATATAAAATAATAATAAGTGTGCAATAGTAGTTTGTTCATAAATTTAGGCATCCGAATCGCTTGAACTAACAACGTTAACGTATGTGTGTTTTATGCGGTTTTATCGATTTTGCACGCGCCATAGTTGTTAGGCGCTCGGATAGAGTTTCAGAATTTTTATTGAATTAGAATAATAATATTCCATAGACATGAAACTAGAAGTTTCGTGTTCCGATAGGAACTGGTTATCTATCGCGTTAACCGTTTATTAGTTTGAATATTCATCTGCGAGGCTCAATGATCATCGTTATGACTTGGGATTATCAAATCGGGGTTCAAGTGAACCTAAATTCCTTATTGGGCCTTATTGGGCCTCGTGTGTCCAGTTCATTGGGCCATACTTCAGTTACCGAATTTTGAGGGTTGTCACATCATGACTACCTAATTTTAGGATGATATTTTATCTTAGTTAACATACTTCTAGCAACTGTAGTATTTTGTCTAGTTGTATTTTACAGTTGATTTTTGAAGTATAATTGGCTGTAGATAGTAGTATATATAGTTCTGATTGTAAGCTCATTAGGACAGGTGTTAAGACAGAGTCTTGTAATCTTTGAGTTAAGAACTAATATATACAAGTATCTTGAAAACTTATTCTTGTGTCTTGCTTACTTAATATATTAGTATCAACTCTTAGAGCATTCTGTTATCATCATCTGAGTGATATCAAGTGAGTTTAAGAGAGAACCATTGTGTTGAGTGACTTGTAACGATCCTACAATATGTTTATGTTGTTTTCCTCTATTTATGTTGTTTTGACGTTGTAATTCAACGAGGACCTTACTAATCCAAAGGCTACTTAACCAGGGGTTTTATTGTTTGGTTTAAAAGCTAATTGCTCATGTCAAGCCAATTAGTCCGGAAGCTACTTAATTAGTTGTTTTATTGTTAGGTCCAGATGCTATTTAGTCATGTCACCTGATGTTATCTCTGATGCAGATACGGAAGCAATCAAATGGCTCCAAGAACAATAGTTAATCAAATACGATAAAACGAATCAAAAGGTTCTTTAATTCAAAACTTAATTAAAAACTAATAATGAATGAAAGCAAACCCTAATATTTATATTGGTTCCTAACAAATTAGAGATAATGATAAACTAATAAAAATAAATATTTAAAATTTAAATTGTAAATGATCCCACATCATACTCCCCGACTTCAAATAAAACTCGTCCTCGAATTTTTGCCTCCGGATCAAAACCTCCCGGGCAAAAGGAATATCGGGTCGCTTCAAGTGCTCATTTCCCATCCCATCTCTAGTAATAGTAAGCCGAGTAGAATAGCCCAACTCCCAAACACTTGTTGAGCATAACGTATTTTCATAAACCCCTTGCTCATCTAATTTAGCCACCAGTTCAATATTAATATCTTCTAATAGGCTTGTATTTAGTGGGGCACTATAATTAATTTAATATTTTGGATGTAACCCAACAGAATCCATCTTTGAATTTGGAAATATTGGATGTATATGTTGATAGTATGAGGTAATTCCACCGTCAATTATTTATTTCTCGTCTTCACAGCTGTTGATTTTTTTAAATATGGCCATGATTAACACATCCATATCTTTAGAATTAATTACAAAATTTAAATGGGTTTGACTTTTGTTAATCTCCAATTTACTCTCCTTATTCATCAGGTTTTGATTATCACCTCCAACCGACCACTCGTCAAAACTTTTCCGATCATCCTCAACAGTCGAACCATCATCCATGGGTATTGTTTCACCACTCTCTTGGTTCATCAATTTCCGATTTGAATCCATTATTTCACCCGACCCGCAATGATCTAGTACTTAATTGTTTTTATGTAACAAAGCACACATACCTGAAGAAATTATAGACGACTCGTGTTCGTCAAGTCTTTCAATCAAACCACCGGTTGCCCACAAATAGCATTCCTCATCCTTGTATTCATCATACACAGGAGGGAAATCATAGATACGATTGCACGTACCGTAAGGATGCTCCTCTTATCCAAAGTCTCCGTCCCTAACGCAATTATATAGATTAGTTCCTTAGGTAACCATGCTTCAAGATCATGGATCCGTTTTTTGAATCTCTCGATCTTGCAATCCCATGGGTCGGAACCAACTTTACCGCTGCCTCTGTCAGCGAATCTTCAAGTTGAAAGCTGAACTCGATCACAGGCATGTGGACCACCAATGTTCTTGACGATGCCTCGGTCGGCGACTCTTCGAACAAGAAAACACTCGCCTTCACGTAGAGCCATTTGACAAATCAAAGCTCTGATACCAAATGATGCAGATACGAAAGCAATCAAATGGCTCAATAACATTAGTTAATCAAATACGATAAAACGAACCAAAAGGTTCCAAGAACAAAGGTTCTTTAAAATTCAAAACTTAATTAAAAACTAATAATAAATGAAAGCAAACCCTAATATCTATACTAGTTCCTAACAAATTAAAGATAATGATAAACTAATAAGAATAAATATTTAAAATTTAAATTGTAAATGATCCCGCATCAATCTCTTTGGCTTTTTTTATAAGTTTTCTTCACAATTTGGTTCTATTTTAAAATTTTTAATTATTGCATGGTTGCTCACATAAAAAGTTAATTGATGCTTGTTTTGTTAATCTTTGCTTGATCTTTTAAAAACAATCACGTGAAGGTGCCGAAAAATAATAGGAGTTATGGCGTATTGATATAACCATCTTTAAATTAGGTGGTTAAATTCTTAAGTTTATTGTGTTTCACTATCATTCTATGTTTTGCAGTCTTAGTTTGAAATTCATTAAATATTATTCCTTACCTGTCATTATAGTTGTTCCAAGCACCCGCACATTAGTGAGTCGTTAAAGGTAGAAGTAGTTGTTTTAATACCAACCTAAAATGCTTAGTTTCCTGTTGCGAATATATTGGCAGATATCAATAGACTTGAATTTGCTGCTTTTAGAATTAATAATGTTGTTCGATTGTGACCCATAACCATTTTGTACACTGAGTTGCAATATCTAATAGAAGCACGAGAGGTTAGATTCTAAGCCCAAAAATCATTTTAAGCATCCCCTTACATGCCATGACAATAGCATCACTAATGTTACGATTAAACGACTTTGTGCTCCAAAATGAAGGTGCTTTACCCTAATAGTAGATATAAAAATTCTTGAAGTACGCCGAACATTATATTAATCAATGCAAGTTTTGCGGAACTCCATCAAATAATTAGTCTAAATTTCATTGTTTAGCAATAATATATTCAGGTTAATTTGAATTCATCAAGTCATGACTAATTATAGATACCATTTTCAACCATAATACATTAATACTATTATATATTGAAACATTATGTTCAAAGGATTATGTAGTTTGATTTGTCAGTATTACCTTACACATCCTATACCGATGCAAAACGGTGACCAAACTCTTTATACTACACATACAGGCGAGCAAACCGGTTCATCAAAGAAAGCAAAGCATCCAACTACACCCAACTAGAAAAGGTACGACCAAACAAAACCACTTACATTTACAAAAATCAATGGTAACCGATTTTTCACTTTAAACAGATATGCAACCCCTGATAAACCAGTAGATCTAGTCTTTTGAATAGGTTAGTATATAAAAGTGGCAACTGATACAACAAGGGTGACTCTTTTGGTACAAAACCATGGGGGTTGTACCTGTAAATAATGCTTAATCCCAGAACCAGGCCTTATATTTTGAAGTAGTGATGGAACAATAATCTACAACCTTTTGAATCGCTTCATACGTAGTTTCGACAAGCAGTTACATGGGCATCGTTTTTTGTATAAGAATATGTAAGTAGTCACTAAAAGTTTCTAACCTAAACAGGTGCGTGATGTGAAACATAGTTTGTATAACGAAACTTTCCCTTTAGATGCGAAAATGCACAAAAAAATGCCCACCTTACTAAAAACACAACAACCACTTCTCCATAATTGTACTAAATCGCCAACGCGATCAGGGATATATGTTAGATCTAGAAAGAATAGTCTAGATCAATTTGTATAGGCTTAGAACTTTAATCAATACATGTAATGAATGATTGTAATTCACTCTTGATGTATGCGCTATGTATATAAGTTAACCTATATATGTGTTGATTTATGTGTGTGATGACAGGTAAAAGCATTATACTTGGTTGATTCTTGAAATCGGCTAAGTGTAAGAAACATCTACGGATGAACATTTGTGTTCTTTCGTAGATATGTTTCTTACAAGACCAAGCATCCAAAGATTGTCTACGGATGAACATCAGTATTCACTGATGGAATCACCACTCGAAGATGAAGTGAAGACTCGTGCGGAAGAACAAGTTCCTGCGGAAGAGCAAAAGTTCCTGCGGAAGACAAAGTTCCTACGGAAGACAAACACTTGGACTTGCAATATACAAATGTTATAAGTCAACAAGTCAACAAGTCGACAAGTCAACTTCAAATCCCAAGAGATCCGGTGTTTCCTTAACAGACTCATAATTGCCTATAAATATGAGTCCTAAGTTTCATGTCAAAGCATCGAACACAAGAACATTATTACGGAAAACACACATCACATCACCCAATCAAACCCTAGCCGCCGTCATATCAACAATAATACGTTCGACGAATCTTTGTTCATAGCATTCTTAATTATTCTTTTGTAATCATTATTAATTATTAATGAAATACATTTGAATTAATTTTTGTTTGCTTATTTATTATGTATACATAATTGTGTTCATCATAACAAACTTTAATTTTGATATTAAATTATCAATTAAAACAATTAAACAACAGTTAATGATTATTCCGTAATCATTGACTTGATTCCATTCCAATACTGATAATTCCTGATTGCGATCCTTGGATTCACAGGTGATATCAGAGCCAAGTGCTTATTGATTTAGATCGATTGATCTATTAGTATTAGAATTGTTTAATTGTCTTTTTGATTAATCATTTAAAATTTTGATTTATCTTTCAGCAAGCACTATTTCATTGCTTGATTAATTTAGATCTATATTCACATTAATTGAATAGTAGATCCGAGTTATTGATTGATAATCATTAACTTGATCAAATACATTAATAAAGTCCTTGACTTGATAATTAATTATCATTGAAAGGATTGACTGATTTGTGATCATTATAACTTAATTATCACTAATTAAGTATTGTCACTGATTAATTCACAGAAACAGTTATAGTTAAATTCTTAAAATTTAACTAAAATGAGTACCTTTGGTAAATCATACAAACCTCCAAAGTTGGAAACAAAGGCGGATTTCAAATCCTGGAAAATCAAGTTCAGGAATCATGTGAATTACACTGATTCCGACTTATGGGAATCAATAACTGAAGGTCCTTATATTCCACCCACCCTTGGGCCGGATTATAATGATAAAAATCAACCCATAAGTACTAAAGATTTGTCACCTGATGATGTTAAGAATGTCAAAGTTGATATCAAAGCATACAGTCTGCTTAGTATGGCTTTACCTGAAGAGATCTTAATCAGGTGTGAGAACTACAAAACAACAAATTCCTTATGGAAGATACTTCGTATACTCTGTGAAGGGAGTTATGAAATCAGAAGCATTAGGAAAGACATCCTTCGTTCATAATATGAAACCTTTCATCATATTGAGGGTGAATCAATTCCTCAACAACTCTATAGATTCATGCAACTTGTAACTGAGATGAACATCTTGGAGTTAAAGTACACTAATGAGGAGTTAAACAAAAAGATGCTCCATACTTTGCCTGAAAGTTAGAAGCAAACTGTGTCCATGTTCAAGAACACTATAGATCTGAAATCAACCGGTTTAGATACACTGGTGGCTAAAGTGGAAGCTCTTAAAATGGATGAAAAATAAAGAAACAAGAGTGTGAGAACCCATGTCACTCCCAATCATTTTAAAGAAACAAACAGTGCAGGAAGTGCCTTCATTTCTAACAATGATATTGAAAACTCGTGTACTTTGAGTGACGATAAAGAGGAAGTGAGTTTCTATGCATCAAAGCCTTGAAAGAAATCATCTTAAAGTAAACATGAAAAGGAAAAAGGAAGAACTGTTGACAAAAGAGATGCATCTACAGCACCAGCAAAGTACTCACAATATAACAATCAATCAGAACCCATTACTGTGATCTTGGATTCTGAAGAACAGAAAGCAGTTTTCGCAGCTTTTAGTTCTAGTTTTCAAACTTACTTGGGAAGTTCTCTAACATCAGCAAATAATTGTCAACAAGACTTGGAAGAACTGCATCCTGATGTAGTTTAGGAGATGGATCTCCAATGGCAAATGACAATGATTGCTTATAGAGCCAAACAATATCTCAGAAGAAACAAAAACTTGGCCGCAGCAAGCAAAACATCAAAGATTAGTGTTGACAAGTCAAAGGTAAGATGCATCAAGTGCAATCTCTATGGACATTTCTCTAGAGAATACAATCAACAATCAAATCCGGACTTAAGATAACATCAGCAACCTCGGTCTTATCAATATCAATCTCATGAGCCATCAGCATCTCAAAGATCTTTCAGACAACATCAGCTAACAACCTCATCCCCACTAGCCACAAATGATTAAGCAGGACCTAGTAATTCAAAGGAATCTGGGCTGATCATACTATAAGATGGAACATGTGACTGGAGTATGTATGAGAAGGAAGTCTTAGAAGAGAATCAAGCTTTAATGGCCCACATGAAAAACAAAGTTGCACCAATGGCTAGAGAGGTAAGAGAAAGACTGTGTTCATCAGTATGTGTTGAGGAAGTTGAACAATATAGAGTCCATGCTTAACAATTAGCTGATAAAGTAAAAGAAACAATGATTTTGAATGAATCATATGTAAGAGAACATAAATTATATCAAATCAAAATTAACTCTTTGCAAAAGGACTTAGAAAAATTTGTTTCAGAAAATTACAACTTAAAAGCACAAGTTGAGCATCTGACCACTTCCTTAACCAAATCCATGGCTGATCATGCATCAACTGAAGTGAAACTTCAAAAGTTTCAACTTTCATCTCAACAACATAAGAAATTGTTTAATTCTCATATTGAATCAAAGAATAGGTATGGGTTGGGATATAATGTTGTTGCACCTCCAATAAATGATAATTACACCACTTTACCTAAAACAATGACAAACACTTTGTTAAATTATTTTGTGCCAAGCACCAAGTTTAAAACAAAACCTAATCAGCAAAACACTAATAATGAAACTGAGGTGAGTGAAACTGAGTCTTCTAAATCAGAAAACTTTAAACATAATGACTCAGAATTTGATTTTGATAAATGTGATGACTTGGATGATTCTGATGAACGTGATGATGATCAACTGAATATTGGTAAGAATGTTACTGTTGAAACTTTCCTTCCTAAAGTACTTGAAGAATCAAAACTGCAATATCCTCCAAAATAAAGAAACATGCTGAAGACTATCTACAAGAGGATTGCTCAATTAAATGAAGGACTTCAAGAATTTAATCAGCATAAAAAATTTTCAACAGAAGGAGTTTATTAGTGCAGATCTGCTGAGGAGGTACCCTTATCCCCCGCAGATAAAGGTAAGAAGAAACAACCAGCAATTAAGCAGCAGAAAGGTACTTCAGTAGAAGATCTGGGGAAGGCAAAATAGGCTGAATCCGTAGAACATCTATGGAAAGCAAAAACCAAATCTACGGAAGTGGTGCCAAAGAGAGAAACTGCCAACAAACCTAATCCAAAAGTGTTGGATCTTAAGCAACAGAAGTCATCAAAAGTTAAACAAGAATCATTTGATAGTGCTCCTAGCAAAAGCAAGGACAAATCAAGTACTCCATTGGAAAAGGAGTTGAAGACTCAAAAGCTGAATAAGAAAAAGAAGATAGTTGAGACTGATGAAGAATCTGAGGAAATGTATTGTAAATGGTGTGATATGAAAAATCATAATACTGATGATTGCTACTTCAGCAGTTATTGTTCAATTTGCAATATGAACAATCACATGACCTCTGATTGCTACTTCAACAAACATTATGCAATCTGTAACAAAAATAATCATTCAACTCAGGAATGTTATTTCAACACAAAGAACAAGACAAAGAGCACAAAGAAATCAAAATCTAAATTGGCTGAATCAGACTCTCAATCCATTAAAAGTCAAGAAGATTCAAAGCCAAAGAAGAGGCAACAAAAACAAAAGCCAAAACCAAAATAGAAATCATCTGCTGAGGATAAAATTTTTAAAAAAAGAACATCAAGTCAATCCAAAACACCTCATAAAAAGGTGGACTTGACTGATAAAAGTCAAATGTTGATGATAATTCCTTTGATAAATTTGAAAAGGGAACACATGTATCTCATTCAAAATCAAAGGATGATGAAATCTTCAAAAATCAAGGTTCATTGTCAAAATCAAAGCATCAATCAAAGAAAGACAAGGTGAATGAAGAAGAAACTGAGAAGCAAGATCCAAACCTAAAAACCACATATTCAACAGAATCATCCTCACCACCACCAACTCAAAATGAATCAATTAAGCCTAAAACTAATACTGAAACTTCAAGACTGATTCCTGAAGGAGTAACAATTTTAGACACTGCTAGCAAACCCAAGATCATTAAGGCTTGGGTTGTCAATACTAATTGATTTCTTTATTTGTGCAGCAACAATCGTGGAGAGCTGACAACAAGTGGTATGTTGACAGTGGTTGTTCCAGGCATATGACAGGAAACTATTCTTTTCTCCATGACTTCAAGCATAAGAATGCCTCATATGTGGCATTTGGTGGGGATAAGAAGGGAGGTAAAATAGTTGGTGAATGAATGGTAACTAATGGTGTGCTCAAATTTGAGAAAATAAATTATTATGAAAATTTGCAGTATAATTTATTAAGTGTGTCTCATGATTAACATTATACAACATTATTTGATAACACTAATTGTTACATTCTTAAGCCAGGTTTTTCAGTTCTAGAAGAATGGATCCTTCTTAAAGCATCAAGAAAAGTAAACAAATATGTTTTGGATATGAACAATACAACACTCACAAGCCATGAAACATGTCTGCTATCTAAGTCTTCAGAAGATGAATCTCAATTGTGGCATAGAATGCTTGTTCATTCCAACATGAAGAATATGAATAAATTGGTGAAAAATGACTTAGTCATTGGACTACCAAAGAAAGAGTTTTACTGTTCAAATCATTGTTCTTCATGTTATAAAGGAAAACAACATAGAGTGTCTCATAGATCCAAAATTATCGATACTAACACTACACCACTCAAATAGCTTCACATGGACCTTTTTGGTCCAACTAATGTGATGAGCATTGGAAAAAGGCAATATTGTTTAGTGATAGTGGATGATTTCACTAGATTCACTTGGGTCTTCTTCTTAAAACAAAAGAGTGAAACATCTGAAACCTTAATGGACTTTGTCATCAAGATTAAGAATCAACTTGATTTAAAAGTTAAAATTTTCAGGAGTGATAATGGGACTGAATTTGTTAATGATGATTTAGATTCTTTTTGCAGGAATAAAGGCATAGCAAGGCAATTCAGTGCACCAAGAACTCCACAACAAAATGGAGTTGCTGAAAGAAGGAATAAAACTCTCATTAAAGCAGCAAAAACAATGCTAGCTGACTCTGAGTTGCCTATCACATTCTGGGCTGAAGCTGTGAACACAACATGTAATGTTCAAAACAGGACATTAATTGTCAAAGAACATAACAAAACACCTTATGAGCTTTTATTTAAAAAAACCTTTTATAGGATATCTTAGAGCTTTTAGGTGTCATGTATGTGTTAAACACAAAGGAACAATTGGGAAAATTTTCTGAGAAAGCCTATGATGGTTTCTTTGTTAGATATTCTTCAACATCTAAATCATATAGGATCTACATTCCACAACATAACATTATGGAAGAAACTCATAATGTTTTATTTCATGAATCAGTATTTACCAAATCTGTTAAAGGTTTATCATGGTTGTTTGATATAGATGAATTAACAGACTCATTTAACTCTGGATATTTGATTAATGCAGGTCTTGCTGATGCATGTTATCCATTTGTTCCTCCAAATCTGAATGAAGTATCACTATTAGCTGGTCCTCCAAGACCACAAACCTAAATGTCATGGATCAAGGAACAACCAATGTAACAGTTCAGCAAAATGGATCTACATCCGGAGATGGCAACTCTACATCCGCAGCTAATGACAATGCCTTCGTAGATGATCATCCTTCATCCAGAGATATGGATAATGCTTTAGCAGATGCTCCTAACATTGGAGAGGATCCTTTACATTCCAGATACTTGTCAGCAGCCCAACAAATACCATCCGTAGATGTTCCTGTAACTCATACGGATGAACAAAACACTTCCGTAGAAGTTCCTGCGGAATACATTCATAATGCAGCTGATGTACCAAATGAAGATCCTGTTATTTCAAATGCTGAACATGAAGAACACTTTGATTACTTCATTGATTCATCATCACAGCTGAATCCCTCTGCTCCAATGGATATGTGTAACTTGCAATCAACCATCCCAATTGATTCTATTACAACAACCAGAATTCACAAGTCTCATCCATCTAACAACATAATCAGAGACCTAAATGCAAGAACAACAAGAAGCAAAGGGGGAGATGCAACATTTGCTTGTTTACTTGCTTTCTGTCTCAAGTTGTTCCTCCAAATATCACAGCTGCTCTAAAGGATAATAGCTAGATTGAAGGCTTGAAGCTATGCAAGAAGAGCTTCAACAATTCAGAAAGCAGAAAGTGTGAAATCTTATTGATTTGCCTGAAGGACAGCATCCAATTGGAACGAGATGGCTTTTCAAAAACAAGCTAGATGACAGAGGTATAATTGTGAGAAACAAGGCTAGGCTGATTGCTCAAGGATATACTCAAAAAGAAGGGATAGACTATGATGAAGTTTTTACATCTGTTGCAAGAATTGAAGCAATCAGAGTATTTCTAGCCTATGCTTCCTACAAGAAGTTCATTGTCTACCAAATGGATGTCAAGTGTGCTTTCCTTTATGGAAAAATTGAGGAAGAGGTCTATGTGGCTCAACCTCCTGGTTTTGAAGATCCTGACTACCCACATAGAGTTTACAAGCTCGACAAAGCTTTGTATGGCCTTCATCAAGCACCAAGAAAGTGGTATGAAACATTATCATCTTTCTTGCTCAAGCATGGATACAAAAAAGGGACTATTGATCAGACACTCTTTCTCAAACAAGAACATCAAGAACTTTTGGTGGTTCAAATATGTGTAGATGACATCATATATGGATCGACCAACAAGAGTCTGTGTATGAGTTTTGAAAAGCTAATGAAATCTGAATTTCAGATGAGTTCAATAGGAGAGTTGACTTTCTTCCTTGGCCTACAAGTTTATCAGAAAATAGATGGGATTTTTATCAATCAAGAGAAGTATATACATCAAATATTGAAGAAGTACAATCTTGCTGATACATCTTCATGCAAAACTCTTGCTTTAACAATTGACAAGATCTTACCTGATCCTACTGGAAAAGCTGTTGATCAAATATTATGTAGATCTATGATAGGATCTCTTATATATCTAACTACCAGCTGACCTGACATAATGTTTGTTATGTGTGTTTGTGCAAGGTACCAATCTGATCCAAAAGAATCTCATCTGAATGTTGTTAAGAGAATTTTCAGATATTTGAAAGGGAAACCAACTCTAGGACTGTGGTATCCAAAAGATGGAGACCTCAGTCTTTACTCATACTCAGATAGTAATTTTGGAGGATGCAATAATAACAGAAAATCCACGACTGGTGGATGTCAATTTTTAGGACCAAGACTTGATTTATGGCAGTGGAAGAAGCAAACAAATTTATCTGTATCCACAGCTGAGGCTGCGTACATAGCTGCTTCAGCTGGTTACTCTCAAGTACTTTGGTTGCAAAACCAATTACTTGATTATGGTTACAATTTCTTTCAAACACCAATTTATATTGATAATTCAGCTGCTATGTTTATCACTGCTAACCCAGTTCAACATAGCAAAACAAAGCATATTGAAATCAGATATCATTTTCTGAGGGATTGCTCAGAAAAGGGATTAATCAAGTTAATCAAAGTGGATACAACAAATCAGCTTGCTGACTTATTCACTAAAGTCTTTGATTCAGTTAGATTTAATTTTCTAATTGAGTCTTCGGGTATGATTAACTTAGATTAACTCATCATAAGAAAAGCATGTGTCTGTCCTTGTAAATAGTAATCTGTTGTGTCTTTTGTTTCAGCATGTCATATGTATGGGAAATGATAGTACATTATACCTTTGCTTACTTCCTGTAATCAACTAACTTTAAATCTGATCAAAAGTACCTTGATATGTGAGTAGGTTCAGCTTGAGTGGAAACTACACTAAGAGCATGCCTAACATAATGAAAAGGTGACTGTTTGTGGGAAACTTCATTTCGAGAATCAAGCAAGTAAGTCCTATCCTGATGTGATCAAATCACTCACCCAAGCACACTATGTAAAACACTTTATAACTTCTATCTTTGCAAAATCATACTCCCTATGTTTTGTGTGAACAAAGACCTGGGTTTATGATTTAGAGTATAATCCTCATCCTCTATCTGTTTTGTGTGAACAAAGATCTGGGTTGAAGGCACCTCTGTTTTACATGAGTAAAGACCTGGTGACCTTATGAGGATCATATTTCAGCTCTCAAAAGAATCCATTATGATCAACTGTATATTCTCTAAAACAGCATTAACAACAAAGCATTTATAAGACTACAAAGTTGTCTCAAGATAGAATTTATAACTTAATATACATAGTCTCTAAGTGTGAAAAAGTGATAATTTGACTATCAAACGGAGGACAAACTCTAATGTGAATTGAATGTGGAGCACATATCAGTTAATTTCTAATAAACATTAAAACATGATAAATAACATGCCTGGTTGATACAACACTCTTGCTTGGATTTAAGTGGAATATATACTTGTAATCAGGTGTAGCATCAGATCATATCTCATCAAACAAATCAAATAGAGTAGAAGCTTAGTGTCATAGTATGATCCCCTTATATCTATGTGTATGCATTTATTTCAACAGATTTCATCACGTTTGGACTGTCATATGCCTTTCATGTTATTCTTCTACATAAATATATGATAAATGCTAAATCTTATCATTAATCACAAATTTAAGGGGAGTAGTTAATACATGGAAAACAATAAAAGCTGAATTTTGATCAACCAACTAAGAAAGAATTGGAACTTGAGCACTAACTTGGCTGCAGGATATAGACCTTCTTGTGCACAATTGTCATGCAAACAAAGTCAACAAGGTACAATATCAATAAATGGTTCTATTACTTGATTAGGACCACACAATCAAAAGAAGTTTCAAACATTGAATTTAGCATCAACAGGAGCTACAGTGAAATTACAGCATCAGCAGAAGCTACAGTGTGAAACTTAACCAAATAAATTTAACCATCCGTAGAATTGGTAAACTACGGATGTGTGAAAACCTTAAAAGTATAATCCATGTTCATAGAGTGGTAATCTATGGACAATCAAGTTATACTTTAAATTCTAAATCAGTACTTGATAGTTAGGCATCCGCAGATGCTATGCATCTTCGGAAGAAATAACTTCCACGGAAAGGGTAAAAAGGTAGTAGGACTCACTCAATTAAATAAATGAAATTAGTGTGTCCGAGAGTATAAATAATGTTTTTGACTTAAAACTTTCATTATTATTTTTTCAGAGCACTTTTCAGACCTAGAAAAGCGCACTCCTTCCCCCCCCCCTTTCCCCTTCCACAAACATTCAAAATTACCAACTCAAAACCTTAAAACATTCACGTAATCTTGATCACAGATCATTGTTTTGAAGGTAAATCATATCATAATCATCAATAATGAAATGTTTGATTCCTGATTATCGGTTAAAACTGATCATATTCATGTCTGTAACACTCATACTAACGTAATCTTCATCATTCTTATGTACAGATGACGAATAGGTTTGCAAGAGAACACAATATGTGCGCATTCCTTAATGCTGATGATCCTGCATCAGAAGGATGTCGAGATATCATCAGATATCTTCGACGGTCCAGGCTTTTCTATGCCCTTACGGCAGAGCCTATGATTCATCAAGCTCATATTGTAGATTTCTGGAATTCGGCACAAATAGAACAAGATGGAAAAGATGAAGTGATCGTTGCTGAAATCCAATCTGAGAGAATAAGGATCAATGAACAAACGATCAGAAGATCACTTGATTTGGGCGAACGAGAGGTGGGTCACCCAGATGTGTTTGAAAATGAATACATAAAGAAGGTATTCTACCTAATGGGATATGATGGTGATTTCGACAAGGGTGAAATCAAGAAGGGAAGATTGTGCAAGCCTTATCGATTCCTATGTCACACTTACCTTAAGTGTATCTCAAATAGGAAGTCAGGACTAGATAGGTTTTCGAGGCATATCTCTTCGGGTATTATAGGGATCTTTGAGGGAAGAACTTACAACTACTCGAAAGATGAAGATGTGTTTGTACAAGCTCACTTGAGTAGGTTTGTACTGAACAAAATCAGTGGAAAATGCCAAGGGGAAGACATGCCAATATTTGCCCATGTGGTGGATGCCAATGCCAACATTCCAGAAGAGCTGTTTTAGGAAGATCAACAAGAAAAGTCATCATCTAACTCTGTCCAAGCCTTACATTCACCCCAACAATCACCCATTCACCAACATCAATCTCCAGCCAGTGTAAACACCCAACCTATCTCACCTATTCAACATCATCAATCCCCATAACAACTATCAGCATCCACACAAAACACCCAGCCCATCTCACCTATCCCATAAGAATAACCACCACAATCTTAATCAGTCACTCAAAATACTCAGCCAATCTCTCCAATCCAAAATCAATCACCTATTCATCCACAAACTGAAACACCAAAACATCAGACTCTTGAGAGTGCTCATACTGAGCCTGTATATGTAACTCAGTCTCAGAACTTTTTACTCTGGTGAGACTGAGGTAATGTCTCAAGCCAGCACCATTCCACTCTCTATGTCAAACTCACAAAACCAAGTATTGTCTGATTATACTGAACCCATATCTCCAATCCCTAATCCTCAGCAACTGTCACATCATCAACATCAAGAGCCGGTAGATCAAACAGATGAGCCCTGCTCAAGTTCAGCAAGTGTGGCACCCACTGAAGTCAATGATGATGCGACTGCTGCTGAACATGTAGAAGAAGAAGAAAAAGGCAACTATGTTTATTTTGTTGCCTACCATGAAGAGGATCTAAGTGATAAGGACATCCTAGTGAGCAAGAGTTATTTGGTGGCTGAATACAATAAACTTGTGCTCAAGTCAAACAAAAGAAAACAAAGAATACAAGAATTAAAAGGGATTATCAAAGAAAAGGATGAAGAGCTGATGAAACAAGAAGAAAGGCTTAAAAGACTTGGAGAAGATGCATAATGCAATAATTAAGTGATTGATGCATTGCTTCAACATGGGAAGCAATTGCTGGAGTCTATGTGCTATGAGAAAAATGAGAAGGAGAAGATGGTCTTAAAGGTTCAACAAATCACTAACTCTCTCTCAGCTAAATCAGATCTGTTAAAGTTGAAAGATGAACAAATTGAGGAGCTAAAGATGAAAATCTGTGCACTAGAGTCAAATGTAGTTCCATCAACAATTCAAGCAAAAGAATCTTCTAAGGCTTCTAAGCATGTGATTCTGTACTAAAGGAAGAGAAAGTACTTAGGTGCTACTCAAAAGAAGGTGATCAATGTGGAAGATTCACCTAAGAAGCCAAAGCTTACATCCCCTGAACACACTCATTCGATAGATTTATCTACTGTGAAGTCTATATCTCACAAGGATAGTGATAGTGATGAAGAATGGAATGAGCTGATCAAGATGGACTCCCTAACAGAATAGAAAATTTCAAAGGCTGATGATCTTCTGACAACAAAAGATATCTTGGAAGAGAGGCCTGAGTCAACCATGTTTATGAATGTTATCAACCATGGGTTTCCTTAGGACATGGTTGAAAGGATGAATGTTACTGAATTGAAAGATCTACTGAAAAAGTTTGAGCTTGCAAGATTTATGATCCCCAACTGTGACTATGAAGCATTCACTACCTTTCAATCAATTCAGAAGATCAAGAAAGAGTTAGGGCACTGTGACACAGCTAAACTAAGCAAATACAACATGACTTGCTGGCTACAAGGTCACAACTACAAGTCATATGAGCTGAAGGGAAGAACAGTTGGTAAGCTGAGAAGGATGATAGAGCATGTTATGAAGGTTGAACTTAAGACTGGAGTAAGATTCAGAACTGAAGCTCCAAACCCTGCTATTGAACACCACAACAAAGCTGTTGCTGAACCAGTGGTTGTAGAAAGCAAAGATCAGCACAAAGGGAAAGATAAACTGATTAGAGAACCAAGAGAAGTTATACTAGGTAAAGTATGGCCACTTGGAACTACTGTCAGAGAGATTACTGAACAGAAATCTACTTTGATACAGCTGATTGATCATCTCATAACTCCCAGTTCTGTGAAAGAGAACAGGATTATGGCCTGGAAATATGATCCAGACTGGGATTGTGCAGTAACTAAGAGAACATCTTGAAGAGTTGAATACTTCCATGATGTATTTTCAGTATTGTGCTTGCCAAAATGTGATCTCAAAGACTTACAAAGCCTTATCATCTCTAACTACCTAATACACCTAAGAAGAAGAGACTTCTTAACATTTGTGGGTAAGCTGAAAACTAAGTTCAGAGATGATGTGCTAACTGAGGTTAAGAGAGAAGATGTTGAGCACAAGAAGAGAATAAAAGGTCTAAAAAGGTTTAAGGCCAATGCCTCAGAATCAGTTGATGATGAATTTTTAAAGAGGATTGGATACAACAACAAAAAAACAGCAGTAATAAAGTCAATTGATTGAAATCAATACACATATCCTATAACAGAATGAGGATATGTTGAGAAGACAAAAGAACTGGTACTGCTAAGAAATGTTGAGAACAAGAAAGCTGATCAGATCAGGATCTTTGATCCTGTAAAAATCAAGTTGCTCCATCCCAGATACACTTCGTACTTACATGACAAATTCTTCCCAAAACTGACTGATGAAAGAGCACAGAATGACCTGTTCTTGCATGTGCATGTAATTTAAATGGTTGATAAACTCCATGCTAAAGCATACAAGAGAAGAAGACATAATGCTGGACTGTTGAAAGAAGTTAACTATAAAGAAGTCTCAGAACTAAGGATCTCAGAGCAAGATGAGTTGGAAATAGTCAACAACAAAAATGTTCTGGAAACTCTTACAACAGAAGAAGATGTTCTGGGGCTAAGTTTGAAACTCTGAAGAAGATCAACAAGATGAAGATCAACTACAAGTATGATGATCAGAAGACTGATGTATCATACTTATATAACAAAATCATTACAAGGGTGAAGGAGCTTTTAGTTTTGAAGGACTGATTACAAGTATCTAAGCCTAATGGGGAGTATTGTTAGATCTAGAAAGAATAGGTCTAGATCAACTTGTATAGGCTTAGAACTTTAATCAATACATGTAATGAATGATTGTAATTCACTCTTGATGTATGCGTTATGTATATAAGTTAACCTATATATGTGTTGATTTATGTGTATGATGACAGGTAAAAGCATTATACTTGGTTGATTCTTGAAATCGGCTAAGTGTAAGAAACATCTACGGATGAACATATGTGTTCTTCCGTAGATATGTTTGTTACAAGACCAAGCATCCAAAGATTGTCTACGGATGAACATCAGTATTCACTGATGGAATCACCACTCGAAGATGAAGTGAAGACTCGTGCGGAAGAACAAGTTCCTGCGGAAGAGCAAAAGTTCCTGCGGAAGACAAAGTTCCTACGGAAGACAAACACTTGGACTTGCAATATACAAATGTTATAAGTCAACAAGTCAACAAGTCGACAAGTCAACTTCAAATCCCAAGAGATCCGGTGTTTCCTTAACAGACTCATAATTGCCTATAAATATGAGTCCTAGGTTTCATGTCAAAGCATCGAACACAAGAACATTATTACGGAAAACACACATCACATCACCCAATCAAACCCTAGCCGCCATCACATCAACAACAATATGTTCGACGAATCTTTGTTCATAGCATTCTTATCTATTCTTTTGTAATCATTATTAATTATTAATGAAATACATTTGAATTAATTCTTGTTTGCTTATTTATTACGTATACATAATTGTGTTCATCATAACAAACTTTAATTTTGATATTAAATTATCAATTAAAACAATTAAACAACAGTTAATGATTATTCCGCAATCATTGACTTGATTCCATTCCAATACTGATAATTCCTGATTGCGATCCTTGGATTCACAATATACCTAGTTTAATTTAACAAATAAGTTATGTTTTGCTCCTTGTGGTTTGACCATTTTAATGGTTTTGCCCCAATAGTTTAAAAATAGCCAAAACCCTCCCTGAAGTCACTACTTTATCTCTAAATTGCTCCCCGCCCCTAACTCCGTTTAATTCTCCCATTAAAAGGGACTAACGTGCCCCTCACATATGGGGAAATTATGTCTTTTACTTCAAACCTTCCTTTTTAAAACGACATTCACAACTATAAAAACCCTACATTCCCAAATCGTTCATTCACCATTTCATCCCAAATCATTTCGAAATTCTGAATTGGCAGAGCCGATCGTGATGTGTTCTTGTGGATCTCCAACTATATATCGCACTTCTTGGACACGAGCAAATCCCACACGGAGGTTTTACTTTTATGCTAAGCAGATTATCTTCTTTCCCTTTTTGAATTTCATAGAGATTTTAAACTTCTTCCACTTTTTAGTTGACTGGCCTAATTTGGTTGAAGCTTGCAAGTTATGGATTTGTTAAATGGTTTGACTGCCTAATGTGTGAAAGAGCTTCAGAGATCATACCTGGATTGTTAGACTGGTGCAACATGAACGAAGCTATTGCTAGGGATGATGTGTATCAAAACAGAAAACTAAAGTGTCTTTTAAGGTTGGTTGTAATCATCTTCTTTATTAGCAAAATTAGCTAGAAATGTTGTGAAGGTTAATGGTTAGGATTTTATGACCAAGAATTGGTATGAAGGTCATTTTGTTAATGTAAAATGTACCATGTATTGTGTATCTTAAGTTCTTAACATAATAAAATTATCAGTGTTCCCCAAAAAGTATTCTTCAACATTTTTGTGACCAATTGGTTAACTTTGAAGACCTAATATGATTTGTTTGTATGAAAAGTACCCAAATGGTGCACTTGGTGCAATAATGCAAAAGGTGCAACAAAATACAAAGCAAATCATTTATCAATTACCAAATGGTTCCATCATAGCTAAAACTCGTAGCAATTGAAAAAAATACAAGAAAACGGTTCACTAAAATGGGACCTAGCAAATGGTTCACTGAAATAGGACCTAGCAAATGGTTCATCAAATTGATTTTTAGTGCTTTGTCAATTACCAATGAAACTAAATTGACTTTTGTTACCTTGTCAATTACTAATGAACCAAATTTCTTTTTAATAGTTTGCTATTTACCAATGCAAATGGTTCCATTAGTTGTCCAATTTTTATGCTTTATCAATTACCAATGGAATCAAATTGAGGTTAAACAGAAAACAAATATCTATATAGCAAACCAAGTAAACAGTTTGACTTTTAATGCCAAACTGCAGCCACTCCATTCATTATGCAGAATCAAAAAACTACTACAAATATAGGCAATTCCAAAACATTTACTATAAATAGGATGTAAAAACATTGACATCAAAAGGCCATACATGTAATTGTTCCAAAATAATAACCACACATAACACCATAGACATACTATTACCTAAAGATTGACATGTTCTTTAGTAACTTAAAGCAAACAAACACCACAGAATGTTACACTAAGCATTCGGAGTAGAGCGGTTGACCTGTGACCCTCCTTCCTGACCATTGCCTTTGCATGACCTTCGGTTATGACCTTTCCCCCACACTTCTTACATGTCACTATTTGGCCAGCTCTTAGCATCATCCCTACCTTTGATGATCCTTTGTTCAGATCATTTGCATTCTTCTTTCTTGGTCTTCCAATCTATTTATGGTGTTTTGGTGGTAGCAAAGTTGTTAGACAAGTAGATGGTATCCACATTCTCCTGCCATTGATTAGGTCAATTGTATGAGCATAAACCCGCTTCAAAGTGTCTAGCCAGTAGACTTTAGCTACCATGTCTTTGGTAAGCCAACTTCTATCCCATTTGAGGTCATGTCTGTAACATCTTGTAATTTTGTGTTAATTTAAAGTTAGCTTTGCTAATTCTTGTAAGGGCCTTTATTGCTATACATGAAACTCATGAGTTGCTTATGCTTATTGCTTTAATTTGTCCTTTAATCCTTTAAAGATTATAATGATTATTATTATATAATAAATTATAACAATAACAATAACAACAGCAATAATAATAATAATAATGTTAATAATAATAATAATAATAATAATAATAAAATATATATATAATAAAGATTTATAAAAAGTTAGATAATTAATAAAATTATTAAAGCTTAAAGTTTGTTTAAAGTCCAAGGGGTTGTTTTGTTAATTTTGAAACTTTAAATAAAAGTTTAGAGCATAGAATAATACAAAACAAACTGCAGGGACTATTCTTGTAAAATTATAAAACCCAAACCCCCTTTCCCTTTTCTTCCCACGATATTCCGGTGGGTATTCCGGCCGAGCTCCGACGAGCTCCGGCCAAGTTAAAAACCGGCTTTTAAGCCTCTATTTCGACCCCGAAACACCGCAAAACGTTCGTGAATCAGTTTCCAATAAGAATAAATGCATTGATTGAACTTTAAACCGGCCTTAACACACTCGAACCCAAAACCGAACACCCCGTTCGAACTCCAAGTCGTTTCTTCGCAATAATGTAGCATTTGATGCAATTAAAGACTCTAAAACGCTCGAATAATCATTTCGAATTCATTGGAGAGTTTAATTTCAGATGAAGCTGTGATATTAACCTCGGGTAGAACCCGTTACACCCGAAATTAAACTTGTAATTGATTAAGTTGAAACATATCAAATCGAATCTATATAACAGAGGGTAGAGGTACAACTAGATCCTTTCCAACCTGCTATAGCCTCAATTGCTCGAATCATACACCGAAAATCCCTTTTCGATCACCCTTACTCGTCGCGACGGTTCTAGAGATGTTCATCCTCAAATCGAAGCTAAACAGGTAAATTGAATACATGAACACAAACGTTTTATCATTTGGAGCAAAAGCCCTATGGTTGATTCCATTATCATACGCGAATCGTTGCTCAATTGGTTCGATTTGTAATTCTAGGGTTTATCTAGAATTGGGGCTTTTGTGTTTATGCTTTTTAATAATTAAAAACGAAGACATATTGCGGCTGTAAGCCTTGGTCTACTGGTTCCCTGAGCATTTGCAACACTTGAGGTCCCGGGTTCGACCCCGGGGACCTCAAGTATTTTTTTTAAGGCTTTTTCAGCCATACTTTCATTTTAATTTCTTTTTTTTTTATTAATTATAAAAATAGCTTTTGTAAACTTTAATTATTTTCATGAGCACCAAATAATTTTCTGGATTTTTCTATTAATTTTAAAAATTAAATAATTATTTTAAAAATATTTTAACAAATCTTATTCTTGGTTAAAATCCTATTAAATATGGGTTTCAACTAGTAAATTAATTTCGGTTCAAACGTTATTCTTTTAAAATCATGGTTGTCTTAAAATATTTGTTTAAATTTTATATTTAAAACTTTTATTATAAATATTTTCTTTTAAAATAAACAAAATAATTATTTAAATGCATATGGGCTTGTTGCAATAATTTAAAAATCATTTAAAATACTAATGGACATAATATTATCTTTATTCTTTAAAGAATTATTTTTATAATTGTGGAAATTATATAATAATTACATCATTATTAGACCTAATTTCATTTCTAGAATACTTAATCATATAAACTTAAATAATTCCTTCTAATGGAATCAAAACATAAATAATTACCTTATAAACTCATCACTTATTAAAAACCCTCAAAATTCTATCAAAACCCTAATCCTTGTTTGAACGTTAAACTTATTATTAACCTTAAACTCATAATATATGTTTAGGTGCCTTGTAAAGGAATACTTTGGATTATCTTTTGATCTTTTATATCATCTTGTAATGCTTATATCCATGTGAGTATTTCCATACCCCTTTTCTTCTTATTTTCACACTTTGGGGTGAAACATGTTAACTTATATCATTGCACTTATAAACTTAATCGAGTCTTGTAAACTTTATGGCAATTTACTTGTGTGTTGTGGTTAGTTGAACTTTTGTGGTTAACATGTTATGGCGTTATATGTACAATCATTAACTATTGCTAGCCTGGTGACGTCATAGATCTATGGGCCTGACAAGCCTGCTTGGTTGATCCAAGTACACTTAGCTAATCGTATATACTTATAACTTGGTTGATCCAAGTACACGTTTGAAACTTGTAAAACTTTGTCAAGGTTTGATTGTTGCATTGTTCATAACATCCCTAATCACTTTATTCACTAACTTATGACTTGAATTGCCATCTTTTATATACTTATGTATTGAAAACTATGGAATGCTCACCAACATTTTTATGTTGACCTTTTATTTTTAACATGTTTCAGGAATAAGCCAAGAATGTGTTCTACTCTTTGAAGCTTATCTCACTTAGGATTGGACTTAGAGAAATAAACAATGATCTTGTTACTTTCAATCTTGTATTCATGATGTATCTTTATTTGAGCCTTTTACTTGTATTGTTACAATTAAATCTTGATTAATATATTTGGATTTAATAATAGCGTTATGTGGCTGTGAACAATCGTGACTCTCACACTTCGACGATTCCGCCGTCAAGGTTGGGGTGTGACAGATTGGTATCAGAGCCCATAACTATAGGGATTTAGGTTATTAGAAATGGTGACCTAGACTATAGATGCATGAACCTCATAGAAAGATCATTATACTTTTGTGCTTACATATTGTTTGCATGTCACATGATGCTATCTATTTAGGGATGCCTTTTGTGCAACTTGATGCTTTAGCATAGGATTGCCTTTTAAATGTTTAAAACTTAGTTACTTGTCTCCCTAAACTTAACTTTGACTCTTTGACTCTCCCCGACAAATGAACTTCCTAAACCTATTTTCAACGACATGTGGAATCTACACTTATCATCGTGGTATTAATTCCTTAGACTCTATGTCTAATCTATGAAAATCTCATCAAGGTTTTGATTTCATGAACCTAAGAAATTTGTGTGACACATAGACACCTGTATTCTGGATTTCCTGGCAAAAGGCCTTCGGGCTAAGGCAAACATATCGTATAAATCTCATTGCGAGACTAGTTATGTTTACCTGGGGATTTCTGGGATGAGTGATAAACTATGGTCAACATACACAAGTCTCTAAGGCAAGTGGGTCAATTTACCTTGACGTGTCAACGATTCCAAATGGTAATGCGTTACTTAATGGAACCATCCTCTTTGTATCTTAAAAATCTTTGATTCCTTGAACTGGTTTCTTCTCATTCTCATCATATATAATGTTCCTGTGATATTGAACTCGTTTTACCTTTCAACTCCTACGTTTAAACATCGTTACACGTTAGGCGTTTCATGTAGCTATTTCTATACCTTGATCAACGTGTACATGACTCTTGTTATACCCAAAGATATTAGGAATCTAAACCGAATGATCTCTAAAACTTTAAATCGTTACTTATGGTTTTCAAATCTTCCTAAGGGTGTGTCCCATAACTAAAGACATTCAATGTTGTAGGTGGAATTCCTACATCTCGAGATACTTTGCTAATTAAATGTTAATTTTGTTAACTCAAATATTATAAGTGGTCACTCACCTCAGTAATCGAATAAACTAATTATAACTTTGTTACTACTTATAGGTACGCGTGTCTTCAATAAGGTTATGGTTGACCTCATATCCTGAGAAGTCCATGTATTTCCTTTCGATCGAATGTTCACATCTCATTGTGGTGTTGAATAATTCATGTCCTTGATTTCGTCTTCCCGATTTAAACCATCCAAGATTTGAACACCACAACAAATTCTGTTATCTCGAACTTTGATCTTAAGCTTGTAATCATGATTTTCTCTTTTGTTACATTGTTGTAACTTGAAAATTTCTTGAATCTCTAAATTGATATTCTTTTCTTTTCGTTGTTTTGTCAAACTTCGTACCATTTGCACCGTGGGAGATGCAAGAGTTTGTAAGTCAACCTACGACTAAGAACACTCGTACCTCCTAAATGATTCTAACTCATTAAAATAGGGGTGATTCCCTTACTTTGATGATTCTCAATCCGTTTCGATAAATGGTTTCTAATCGTGTGTTTTATGAAATTTCATCTTCTGGATTGGAATGATTTCCTTATCTTGAGGATTGACTTCAATTATTCTCATTGGAACTTACATTTCACGAATGACATGATCTCACCAAAATAGGATTGAAACCCGTACTTTGGTGACAATTGTCAATTTCCGATTGTTTTCTTGTTATTATGAAATTCAATCATCAAGATAGGCATGAAATCCATACCTTGATGATACTTTCATTTTCATGGATTGTATTTTCTCAAATGAAACGACCTCATCAAAGTAGGAGTGAATTCTGGATTTTGATGAAAAAATTTATCTTGTTTTATTTCGTTTTTGTAAAACTTCATCGTTAAGATAGGAGAGATGTCCCTTACCTTAATGGTGAGTTACCTCATCTTATTTCTGCGGATCCTCAACAATGAGTTGGGATCGAGCTTTTTGATTGGTAAGTTAGTGGTCATACCTTGGGAATACACGATCAAGTTAGGAGTGAAAACCACACCTTGATGACTATTTTCATTTCTTGATCTTCAACTTACCAATGTTGTAATCAAGTGACGAGAAGCATGTAGTAACTTGAAGGGTGAAACAATGTTAGTGTTTCGACCTATCAAGCCAAAGCATGATCTCTAAACTTGAAAGGAGACCCGATCGCTCTAGGTTGATTTTGATTCCAAGCTTGGAGCATTTAAATTCTTAACTTGATTTTTTTTCCTTTATCCTCATGTTTTGATATGATCTAGCTATATGGAACCATTTATTCCTTACTTATCGACTTTCCTTATGAGTTATCATTAAAACATGATTGCGCGATGGTAGCCTTCCTAAACAATCTTTCTATTAAGGACATTATCAACTTATGCTCATGTCTTTCTAGTCATACAAATGTTCTCAGCTGTGCTTATAGTTTGTTGAACTGCATATGTAAACTGTACTTAGAGATTGCTACCTTGCAAAACATGTTTACAAATACATTTCTTATTGTCTGTGTCACTTCTTCAATCGCTTTTGAACCCTTAACCTTGGAAATCTTTAAAACTCTACCTTGGTTTCGATCAACGAGACTCGTTATTACTTACATTATGACGTGGACATAAAGGTTCATAAATCTTAGTAACTTGTTGTCATGGGTTTGGCATAAAGGAAAAGACATAACTTGGTATGTATCCAAGTGGCTTACCTTCACATACGACAAGGCCTAACATTCGTGTTCCTATGAATCTCCTGTTTAACTTTTCTTTCACTAAGATGCCTCTTATTTTAGATGTCATGATGACAATTGGTGCATTATAGACCAATTGTCAAATTTCATATTGACTAATGTGGAATAACGGGTCGAGAAATTGACTTGTATCTGTTTCAAAATTCGTATACCGTGGTATGACGTTGAAACATCGATCGTTATTTTGGATGACCGATTCATTTTCAGCTTCTAATAATGTTCCTAATCATCATCGTGAACTCATTCCAAAATCTTTGTATATCGTATTACTCTTAGACCGATGGTTGGTCGAAGGAGAATTACATATTCACAAGATATGCGTTAAGATCGTTTCGTTATATATAGTGACATCTGGGATTCCTAAATCCCGACGGTTAACTTTTCTTATCATTATTGGTCTTCTATTGATTTCAAGACATCACTTTACTACGAAATTACATTCTAAAAGTTGTGGCTTATAAGTCTAACATACAACGGTAACCCGTCATCGTTTTCCGACGTTAAATCTCAAAGCATCTCACATTTCACTTGAAGAGTTCAGGTTGGCATACACTATGTCAAGAAAGTGAAGCGTTTCATCTGTAATTAAACGTCTATCACTGTCCGTTCGTACATTTATCTTTCATTTAAACCCTCTTGTTCGTTTAAGTTTCATTCTTAATTTCGGGACGAAATTCTTTTAAGTTGGGGAGACTGTAACATCTTGTAATTTTGTGTTAATTTAAAGTTAGCTTTGCTAATTCTTGTAAGGGCCTTTATTGCTATACATGAAACTCATGAGTTGCTTATGCTTATTGCTTTAATTTGTCCTTTAATCCTTTAAAGATTATAATGATTATTATTATATAATAAATTATAACAATAACAATAACAACAGCAATAATAATAATAATAATGTTAATAATAATAATAATAATAATAATAATAATAATAATAATAATAATAATAATAATAAAATATATATATAATAAAGATTTATAAAAAGTTAGATAATTAATAAAATTATTAAAGCTTAAAGTTTGTTTAAAGTCCAAGGGGTTGTTTTGTTAATTTTGAAACTTTAAATAAAAGTTTAGAGCATAGAATAATACAAAACAAACTGCAGGGACTATTCTTGTAAAATTATAAAACCCAAACCCCCTTTCCCTTTTCTTCCCACGATATTCCGGTGGGTATTCCGGCCGAGCTCCGACGAGCTCCGGCCAAGTTAAAAACCGGCTTTCAAGCCTCTATTTCGACCCCGAAACACCGCAAAACGTTCGTGAATCAGTTTCCAATAAGAATAAATGCATTGATTGAACTTTAAACCGGCCTTAACACACTCGAACCCAAAACCGAACACCCCGTTCGAACTCCAAGTCGTTTCTTCGCAATAATGTAGCATTTGATGCAATTAAAGACTCTAAAACGCTCGAATAATCATTTCGAATTCATTGGAGAGTTTAATTTCAGATGAAGCTGTGATATTAACCTCGGGTAGAACCCGTTACACCCGAAATTAAACTTGTAATTGATTAAGTTGAAACATATCAAATCGAATCTATATAACAGAGGGTAGAGGTACAACTAGATCCTTTCCAACCTGCTATAGCCTCAATTGCTCGAATCATACACCGAAAATCCCTTTTCGATCACCCTTACTCGTCGCGACGGTTCTAGAGATGTCCATCCTCAAATCGAAGCTAAACAGGTAAATTGAATACATGAACACAAACGTTTTATCATTTGGAGCAAAAGCCCTATGGTTGATTCCATTATCATACGCGAATCGTTGCTCAATTGGTTCGATTTGTAATTCTAGGGTTTATCTAGAATTGGGGCTTTTGTGTTTATGCTTTTTAATAATTAAAAACGAAGACATATTGCGGCTGTAAGCCTTGGTCTACTGGTTCCCTGAGCATTTGCAACACTTGAGGTCCCGGGTTCGACCCCGGGGACCTCAAGTATTTTTTTAAGGCTTTTTCAGCCATACTTTCATTTTAATTTCTTTTTTTTATTAATTATAAAAATAGCTTTTGTAAACTTTAATTATTTTCATGAGCACCAAATAATTTTCTGGATTTTTCTATTAATTTTAAAAATTAAATAATTATTTTAAAAACATTTTAACAAATCTTATTCTTGGTTAAAATCCTATTAAATATGGGTTTCAACTAGTAAATTAATTTCGGTTCAAACGTTATTCTTTTAAAATCATGGTTGTCTTAAAATATTTGTTTAAATTTTATATTTAAAACTTTTATTATAAATATTTTCTTTTAAAATAAACAAAATAATTATTTAAATGCATATGGGCTTGTTGCAATAATTTAAAAATCATTTAAAATACTAATGGACATAATATTATCTTTATTCTTTAAAGAATTATTTTTATAATTGTGGAAATTATATAATAATTACATCATTATTAGACCTAATTTCATTTCTAGAATACTTAATCATATAAACTTAAATAATTCCTTCTAATGGAATCAAAACATAAATAATTACCTTATAAACTCATCACTTATTAAAAACCCTCAAAATTCTATCAAAACCCTAATCCTTGTTTGAACGTTAAACTTATTATTAACCTTAAACTCATAATATATGTTTAGGTGCCTTGTAAAGGAATACTTTGGATTATCTTTTGATCTTTTATATCATCTTGTAATGCTTATATCCATGTGAGTATTTTCATACCCCTTTTCTTCTTATTTTCACACTTTGGGGTGAAACATGTTAACTTATATCATTGCACTTATAAACTTAATCGAGTCTTGTAAACTTTATGGCAATTTACTTGTGTGTTGTGGTTAGTTGAACTTTTGTGGTTAACATGTTATGGCGTTATATGTACAATCATTAACTATTGCTAGCCTGGCGACGTCATAGATCTATGGGCCTGACAAGCCTGCTTGGTTGATCCAAGTACACTTAGCTAATCGTATATACTTATAACTTGGTTGATCCAAGTACACGTTTGAAACTTGTAAAACTTTGTCAAGGTTTGATTGTTGCATTGTTCATAACATCCCTAATCACTTTATTCACTAACTTATGACTTGAATTGCCATCTTTTATATACTTATGTATTGAAAACTATGGAATGCTCACCAACATTTTTATGTTGACCTTTTATTTTTAACATGTTTCAGGAATAAGACAAGAATGTGTTCTACTCTTTGAAGCTTATCTCACTTAGGATTGGACTTAGAGAAATAAACAATGATCTTGTTACTTTCAATCTTGTATTCATGATGTATCTTTATTTGAGCCTTTTACTTGTATTGTTACAATTAAATCTTGATTAATATATTTGGATTTAATAATAGCGTTATGTGGCTGTGAACAATCGTGACTCTCACACTTCGACGATTCCGCCGTCAAGGTTGGGGTGTGACAATGTCCCACAACACAGCCACAACATGCTGATATGGCATTGTAATTAATTCCCACCTTCTACAAGTGCAAGTTTTTTCTCCCATGTCAACAACATACTAGTTTAGTGAATTTCTTTTAACTTGATACTTGTTTACACCATTCCATATGACTATGATATCAACAACTTCTGCTTTGTTCTTCTGAAACATTTATGTAGCATTAGGTGTCAAGGGTCCCTTAGACTTTGAAAACAGTTTGTGCACACCCATAATCCTTTTCATCAAATATTCTCTAGTAATTCCAGGCATGTTGTACTAGTTTGTCCCTTCCATCAACTAACTGCCTGTTGAGCACTTCACGTAAGTTGTTTAAAAGCACGTCACTTGTTGCCCTTCCTGTATAACATATATGTCAAATGTTCATAAATAGAAATAAATGTCAATAAAATGGAAAATATGTCCACATACCATTAAAATAGGACCTAGACCAGTGACTTGATGGAATATTTCTTAACTAATCATGTAGTGCTTGGTAAGTGATCAACACTTCCTTCATTGCTTCCTCTAAGTATGGCATAATAGTTGAAGTAGCATATTTCCATAACAAATCCTTAAATAATTCACCCCTTCATGTTGACTTCATATTTTCATGCATATGCCTTACATAAAACATGTGTTCTGCACTTAGAAACACCTGTTGTACTACTTCTAACAGCCCTTACAAATAACAACATATAAATGCATAAACTACCAGTAATGTACAGTAGCATATCACTAAGTTAAAAAGAAAAACATACTTTCTGTTTGTCACTAATAAAAGTGAAGTTTGAACTGGATGAAAGATCTAAGTCATTTCCTAGACATTCCAAGAACCAACACCAAGAACTTTTCAGTTCAGATTTAACCAACGCATATGCTACACGATATATGCCATTGTTGGAGTCAAATCCTACTGTAGTCAACACCTATTCTAAAAAAGGACCTTTCATAAAGCAACCATCTAATCCTAATAGTGGTCTCCTATAAAGCTTAAACCCAACCTTTAAAGCCCCCAAACAGATGTAGATTCTCCTAAACTATCTAGTTAGACTATTAGGGTTTTGCTCATTCTCTACATCAATGGTCACAGTTTTTCCTGTGTTAGCTCGATTCAGTTCTTCAGAATAATCTCTTAGAATTGCATATTAACCCCTATAGTCCCCTTCAATCTTCTCCTTTGCCATAGTTTTTGCTTTAAAAACCTTCTGTAGAGACACTTGAACCTGATGTTTCGTCTTAAAAATATCCTGGAGGGCTTTCAATGGAACTTTTGGGTTAACTGCAATAATAGATTCAAGTTCCCTAGCTAACCATGAAACTGTACAAAGCCGGACAACCGTTGTTTGTAGGCATTTGTGTTCATTAATGTAAGTTTTCATAATCCATGGTCCTTCTCTATTTAAGTTAGAGACATAAAGTGTCAAGGGACATGTGTTTTTGATTCCTTTTACCTTTATTGTTAAATCTGGTGGTAGGTTGGTTAATAAAGAACCAACCTTGGACCCCCTATTAGCCTCACTATTTGTCTTGGAATAAGATTTTCCTTTGGATCCACTAGCCTTTGAAATCTCATTTTTACCCTTACCAGACCAACTTGTATTAAATTATGGTTTATAACTATCATACCTAATTAAAAACCTCACTAGATCATGCTAATGAACCTTTAGCCGCCTTCTACTATCCACAGCTAATTTTTTGATCATTGCCTTGATTTTATCCCTGTTTGCAATTTTTGGCTAATAAAGAATGGATCTTGTACAGGATCCTTTCTCCTGTTATGCCTCCTTCTTACTCTTCTCAAGTGTTTCTTTAATGGTGGGTCATTATCTTCATATGTGAAACTATCAAATTCTTCCAGGCTAGCATCCAAACCAATATCATCCTCTTGACTATCGTTACTATATTCTAAAGGCTCATCCCTTATCTTAGTGTCCACATGATTTCTGAAGTCTTGCATATCAACCTATACATCAGAAATCATATTATCTTCATCTACTATATAATCTGAATCCTCTTCATTATCTTCCAGAACTTCACCATCAACAGCTTCACCATCTTCAACATCTGTATTCTTATCCTCACTATTCATAACTTGTTGTTGATCACCATCCTCAACATCTATATTTTCATCCTCACTAATCACAACCTGCTGTTGATCACCATCCTCAACATCTATATTTTCATCATCATTATTCACAACCGGTTGTTGATCACCGTCCTCAACATCTATATTTTCATCATCAGTATTCATAACTTGACTTGGTCCCATATAAACTTCACTAAGTCCCACATCACCTAAACTATATCCTCCTAAACTAGTTCCGATGTTATCTTGAATTGTTTTAACATTGTATTCTAATCCTAGTCTCCTACAAGATTCAAACAGAAATTCTTGTTTTCTCCTAAGTGGTTGACTGGAACTCACAATAGGCTCTTCATTACCATTTACTTCCTCAATCCTAACTTTAGTAGTTGTAGCAGACAAAAAATAGGTTTCAACTACTGTTTTCTTGTGCTCAGATTATACTTCCATAAGCCTATGCCCACCAGCACAATTCAGAAAATGTATGATATCAGAGTCATTTCTTAATGCCCTCAAACTAAAGTTTAAATCTTTATCAAATAATTTGAAATGGTAATGGATGATCTTGTTTTCTGGGTAACCTAACTCTTGCATCATGTGATTAAGTTCATGTACCGAAAACTCATCTTTGTTAACAAAGTCAACATAGGTTACCTCACCATTGATATACATCCTATTACGGAATTTTGTGAAGGTACCCCATGATGTAACTTTAATGACAACAATGTAGGGTTCACGGTAAACATAAAACAAATAACACCCAAAATTCAACAATCTAGGGTTAAGTTGAACCTATTGTAAGTAAGCAACAATAAAATCATTGTCAAGAAAAAAAAGCACCATAAAGATGGTCAACATTTAACTCTTGTCCTTTGGGATGAATGTGTCACAATGACATCACAATCCAAATCTAGGGTTACCTCTTCAGCTTCGTTTTTAAAAGGTTTGCATATGATTGACGATCTTCTAGTTGCATATGATTGACGATCTTCAATTTTGATTTGAGGGTTTAAATTCCAGTAGACAAAACTACCGATTATATATCTTCCAATGGGTTAGGAGTAAAGGACATAATTACCCCTTTTAACGTGAGAATTAAACGGAGTTAAAGGCGGGGAGCAATTTGAAGAAAAAGTAGTTACTTCAGGGAGGGTTTTGGCTATCTTTAAACTATTGGAATAAAACTGTTAAAATGATCAAACCACAAGGAGTAAAATAGAAAGTAACTCTTAATTTAAATTGAACTAAGGTGTGAGATAATCATTGTTGATACAATATGAATAGTTTTAACACTGGTTGTAACCCTGCTATCTTTACCGTTACTTCAAAAGGATAATAAATGTTACTTGAGACAAGTGCAGGGACTAAAATGAAAATATGCCATGTGTACCACAACAAGCTCCTTTAAAACCTCACACTTTCCATTAGAAAATATTATAGGTTGATTTCACTAGTATGCACACAAAATTGCTGATAATGGAGGTACAATGGTGCTTATGGTGATGATTTCTAGGGTTTTAGTGTCAATGGTGGTTTGATGAACAACGTTTCGACGGTCTTCTTGAAGGATTAAAGATTGTGGTTGCAATTTACGATGCATTTCATGGTAGCAGACTTTCTAAGTGAAATTACACTCAAAACCACTCGTGATTACTGATGATCGTCATGAAATTCTGATCACATTTTGTTTCTAGCTCTTCGAATCGTCTTCTTTCTGTAAAACCCCTTTTCTGCGAAACGATTAGCGTTTGCGAGCTTAGGGTTTTTATCGAAAACCCTCGTTTCACTGTGCTTTCTTAGGGTTTTTGCTTTTGTACTTCTGGTTTGCTGCACAATCGCACAATGGCTAGGAAAAAGAGGATGTCTAAACGAGAAGGTGACTTTTTGTTGATTTTTATCTTCATCTACTGCGTTTTTTTCTTTCATTTTGCTCTCGTACTTATCGGTGTGCATGTTTTTGTGTTTTGATGATTGAAGTTGAAGTCGATGAGAGGGTAGAGGCTGAAGACATTGACGATGAAGATCTTGGTATGTAACCTTTGCATGATTTTGGATGTTTGTTTATATTCATGGAATTATAGTGCTGATTTTCAAGGTTTTTAGGGTTTACCTGTTCGCTCTGTTTATCGGTATGATTTGTTTAGTTTGTGTCTCAAGGCGTTATGTGATATTTTTGTTCCTTTTTCTTCTTTAACATTCTCTGCTACATGCATGCTTTGTGTTTTCTGATGCGTTGAAGCTTGTTAAATTGTTACCTATGCGGGTATGTATAAGATGATTCCTTATATTACTTCCCCTGGTGGCCTGGTGTCTTCACATTCTGTCTTTGTTGCTGTATATGTTCTAATTTCATTTCTTTTTATTATTTTCTCCTTTGGTTTGAGGTTCTTATATGATCGTGTTTCTTGCCTTGACCAGACGAGTTTGAGAATGACGGTTTCATAGTGAATGACCTTGATGAAGAAGACGAAGATGACATGAAAGTCATCAATGATGAGAACCGAAAGAAGAAAAAGAAGAGGTAAGTTATGTATATATTATTAGTTATTATTGCATTGTTGCCTTTTTTAACTCCTGTTTTGCCAATTTAAAAGAGGATTAAAGAAGGATTTTGATCTTGATGAAGATGATTATAAGCTTATTGAAGAAAACACTGGCCTTCGTCACCTAAAACGTGTAAGTCCCTTGATCCACTTCATGATTCAAGTAATATTTCAACACTTTGATTTCTTTTTTTCTAATTAGGCTAGGTATTTTTATTAATTATTTTTTTTAAAAATTTTTTTGCCTTTTGAATCTAACAGGATGGTGGGAGTTTTAATCGGTTGAAGAAAGCAAGGACTACTGCTGATGAAGGTTCTTCAGGGTTTTTTGACGACTTATTTGGAGTTGATGATGGTAGCTTTAAATACCAAACCTGTCATATGATTGCAATGGAACGAATAACTTTATTTTAAAAATATAAAATCTTCCGCAATTTCTATGTCCATTTCTAGATGAAAGTGCTGGAGAAGATGAAATGGCTGACTTCATTGTAGAGGACGTCGAACCAGATGAACATGGTGGTCCATCAAGGTAATGGTTTTGCTGTTGAATTTTTATTTAAATATTTTTTTTAGTTGTTTCACTGTTGATGCTTTTGCATGTAATGCAGAATGCCTAATGTTGGTAAGAAAAAATCAAAACAGCCAGCAGAAGCTTCTTCTCATGACATATTTGGTGATCTTGATGAGCTTTGCAAGTTGGGACCCACCAAGGTTAGCAAATATGATGAAACCAGTGAATCAAAGGAAGCGAAAGTTGAAGATGAATTTGAACCCATCATTAATTCAGAGAAGTACATGACCAAGAAAGATGGCCATATTAAGAAGACGGACCTTCCTGAAAGAATGCAGGTTTCTATCCTAATAACATATTATTGCATAGTTTTCAATATACACACTTGATTTTGTTGATAATTATATACGTTATGATTGTAGATGTCTGAGGAAATCACTGGACCTCGATCAACAGATGCTATGAGCATTGACAGAGAGAGTAACTGGATTCTTAATCAACTTAAAATGGCCAGAGGAGGTAGTAATACATCTGAAGAAGGAAATGGAACTGACTTATCTATCCTTAAGGAAGATATTAAAAGGTTCTTGGAGCTTGTTCATGTTGAAAAATTCGATGTAAGTGTTAAATTTTAACTCAATGGAAACTGGAAGCTCCTATTAGAGGTTGCAATTCGACCCTTGTACGTACGCATGGTTTGACTTTACTTATGTTCTATAATGGGTCAAACATGTTAAACGAAAAAGACCAGCTAAAAAAAGAAACTGGTGGAACGGGTTGAGAGTTGCCCAAAGTGGATAAAACCTTCTAAATCTTTTTATTTGATGAACTAGGCAGTCATTGAACTAAATGCAATTTCTGTAATCCTATCTGACACAAAGTATATATAATATTTGAACAAAATGTCTCTCGGTTTAACCCCGCCAAATCGTACAATTTTGTTAGTTTTGGCCCATCATTCATCTTGCTTTTTTTGGCGTATAACTTCTATGTTTCTTTTGAAGTTGATGTGTGATATTTGTATTTCTATACTTGTATTAGGTGCCATTTATCGCTATGTATAGAAAGGAGGAGTGCCCTAGCTTGTTTAAGGATCAAGAATCTGATATGGAGAATCAATATTCTTCTGATGAAAAACTTATGCTGAGGTGGCACAAGGTATAAATGAAAATAAGTGAAGTTTTGTTTGTAATTTGTAAAGGAATTTATATAGAAGGTTTGAAAAGAGGCAGTATATTTATGCAGGTACTTTGGAATATATTGGATTTAGACAGAAAGTGGTTACTTTTTCAAAAAAGGAAAAGTGCTCTTCAGCTGTACTACAATAAAAGGTTTGACGAAGACAGAAACATATATGATGAAACTCGCCTTCACTTGGATCAGAAATTTTTCGAGTCAATCATCAAATTCTTAAATTTAGCTGAAACAGAACGGGAAATTGATGATGTGGACTCTAAGTTCAATCTTCATTTTCCACCGGGCGAAGTTGTTGTGGATGAAGGGGACTTTAAGAGGCCAACGAGAAGATCTCAGTATAACATATGCAGCGAAGCTGGACTTCGGGAAGTTGCGATCAAGTTTGGCTATAGCTCTGAGGAATTTGGATCACTGATTTCTCTTGAACAAATGGTTACTGATAGTTTTTTCTATATTATTTGCTAAATGAATATGGCATCACAGTCTATTCTATTCTCTACTCTCTACAAGCTTCTGAGGTATTGATTCTGGTTTGCTAATTATGCAGAGAGATGAGCTAGAGAATGCTGATGAAGCTCCTGAAGATGTGGCATCAAGGTTTACTTGCCCAATGTTTGATAATCCCCAAGCTGTGCTTGCAGGTGCTAGGCACATGGTATGATAGCTTTGAAACTTCGTGCCCCAAGTCTTTTTAAGTTAACCCAAACGGCTTGTTTTTGTAATTTTGGGCTAACAAAACTAAAATGAGCAGAAGCTCAATAAAAAGCGAGAAACCAACTGGATTTAATTGGGCTGGAAACTGTGTTATGTGGGCCATTACTTTAGATAGGGAATGGGCAGCAGGGAAATTGCGATTATTTTTCACTTTCTATTTGCTGCACACAAAGTTTATGTTACAACTTTTGTTATTATCTTTTATTATTTTCATATTTTCATAATAAATAATTTTGATACATTACTGTCTTTCCATTATTTATTGTATCTTATTAATAAAAATTAATTTTGTTTCACACAAGGGCCCATAACAAAGCATTAAAAGTTCTTTCTCTTTCTATTGATAGCAGTTACTACAGTTTTGTTTTTTTATTGGTTGTTTATAAAGTAGAATACAAGAATTAAGTGGTCAACCTGACTCATTAACCTGTTTCAGAATTGCTTGTTTTGATCCGGACCCTATATAATTTGTTACTCGGCCTGACCAAACCTACACATTTTTGCCACCTCTAATAGAGGATTACTTATTTGTTATCCTTTCTCTGTTTCGTACTTGTTGTTAGTGTTCATGCTATTTCTTGGTTTTGAATCTTTTGCTTGTATGTTTGATTTGTATTTTAGGCTGCAGTTGAGATTAGTAGCGAGCCATTGGTCAGAAAACATGTTCGTCACTTTTTTATGGAAAATGCAACAATATCAACAAGTCCCACTGCTGAAGGGAAGCAAGCCATAGATTCTCACCATCAATTTGCAGGAATCAAATGGTTAAAGGACAAACCACTGACAAAATTTGATGATGCACAGTGGCTTCTTATTCAAAAAGCTGAGCTTGATAATCTCATCCAAGTTTCTCTAAAGCTTTCTACAACTTCCCATGATAAGTTAATTAGTGATGCTAATGATTATTACCTCAGTGGTGGTACCGGTGAATCAGTTATATTGTGGAATGAACAACGAAAGCAGATTATAAAAGACGCATTTGATGGTTTTCTTCTACCTTCTATGGAGAAAGAAGCAAGATCCTCGTTAACAAGTAGGGCGAAAAGTTGGCTACAAATGGAATATGGAAGGTTATTATGGGACAAAATGTCAGTTGCACCTTATCAGAAAAAGGCGTTTGACGCACCTAGGGTTATGGCATGCTGTTGGGGCCCAGGTAGGCCTGCAACAACTTTTGTGATGTTGGATTCTTTTGGGGAAGTTGTAGATGTGTTGACTGCTGGTTCTTTGAGTATACGTGGTCAAAGTGTCAACGATCAGCAACGCAAGAAAAATGACCAACAGCGAATTTTGAAATTCATGTCAGATCACAAACCTAATGTTGTTATTTTGGGAGCCGTAAGTGTGCCTTGTAGCCGGCTGAAGGAAGATATATATGAGGTTAGTGATTTTTCTTCTAAGATGGTATTTGGATAAAAGATTAATGTTTTAAAATTGATTTTGATATTGAATAATCTGAAGCTGATAATGAAGTTGCTCTTAAAAGTTAAAACAGTAGTGTTTGGATGCCAGTTGAGGTTTTAATAACTAGATAATCAAATGTTTGTGTGACGCTTTTGGATTATTTAAGAAAGAATTAAGAAATTAACAAATAACATGACTGGAAGGAAGTTCTATGAAAAATGCCTTAATATTTTAAAAATGATTGTGATATAGAATCTGAAGCAGATAATGAAATTGCTCTTAAAATGGTATTGTTTGGATGCCGGTTGAGGTTTTAATAACTAGATAATCAAATGTATATGTGACGCTTTTGGATTATTTAAGAAAGAATTAAGAAATTAATAACTAACATGATTGGAAGGAAGTTCTATGAAAAATGAGATTCGTTTTGTGAAATAGAATTAGAATTTCCCAAATCACAAGTAGGTAATACATAACCTATACTATGATCCAGTTACCTCTTTTCTATTTACTTTTTCTTTCCTTGCACATAATTGAAGCGAAAGACATGCAATGCAACACCATTCATTATATTATTCTCTTATTATTATTATAGATTGTTTGTAAGATGGATGGCAATGACGTGGATGGCCTAAGTGTTGTATATGGTGACGAGTCCCTACCCCGCTTGTATGAAATTTCTCAAATATCATCTGAGCAGCTTCATTCTCGATCTGGCAAGTACTTTAACAATTTAAATTAGATGTGGCAAAATTGATGTATCGGGCAACATCCCTGAAGTAGTTCGGTTGATTTAGACTGCTCTTTGATTAATATTCTGTACATTTCTCATCACAAAAGTATTGTGCCAAATTGGATCACAAAATTGCATTATTTTAATACTGATGTATTCTTCTACATAAAATGATTTAGGAGGTTTTATGCATTGAAAGTGCTCTTTGGGCAACTTATAATGACACATTTCCTTTTTAGTTTTTCCACCCCTCTAAACTTTATCTGTTTGGCCTGTTTAATAATGTGTCCAAATTGCCACATCTAATGTTAATTTTTGATGGAATATCATTGTACCCCTTATTATAATGGTAACTTTTTTCAGGCATCGTGAAACGTGCTGTTGCTCTTGGACGTTATCTTCAAAATCCACTAGCAATGGCTGCAACTCTTTGCGGGCCTGGGAAGGAGATATTATCCTGGAAACTTAGTCCTTTACAGAGCTTTATTACATCTGATGAGAAGTATAACATAGTTGAACAAGTAATGGTAGATATCACTAACCAAGTGGGCCTGGATGTAAATTTGGCTATAAGTCATGAATGGTTATTTGCTCCTCTACAGTTCATTTCTGGGTTGGGACCCACAAAAGCTGCTTCTTTTCAAAGATCCTTAGTGAGATCTGGTTCTATATACTCCAGAAAGGATTTGTTGAACCATAATCTTGGTAGGAAAGTGTTTATAAACGTTGTTGGTTTCTTACGTGTTCGGCGAAGTGGGAATGCTGCTATTAGTAGTCAGTTGATTGATTTATTAGATGATACTAGAATTCACCCAGAATCATATTATCTTGCACAAGAGTTAGCTAAGGAAATTTATCATGCTGATTTAAAGGATGATGTGGTCATTGATGATGATGATGATATAACTGATATGGCACTTGTTCACTTGAGAGAAAATCCTAGCTTATTACAGAGTCTGGAGGTTGACACATATGCCAAATCAAAGAAACTGGAAAATAAAAAAGACACGATTGCCCTTATAAAGCTGGAATTGATGCACGGTTTTCAAGAGTGTCGAAGAGAATATGTGGAACCGAGTCAAGATGAGGAGTTCTCCATGATTTCTGGAGAAACGGATAATTCACTTTCTGAAGGGAGGATTGTGCGGGTTACGGTTCGCCGTGTGCTGCCTCAGAGGGCAATCTGTAGTCTTGAATCGGGGTTGAGTGGGATGTTAAACAAAGAAGATTATAGTGATGATTGTAATGATGATGAGCTGACTGATAAGTTGAAGGAAGGTCAAAGTTTGACTTGCAAAATTAAGTCAATTGTGAAAGATAGGTATCAGGTTTTTCTTAGCTGTAAGGAAAGTCACATGAGGAGTAATTGGTCGTCTGAGAATGATAAACCCATGGATCCTTATTATCAAGAAGTTCGGGAAACTGTAGGGACGGGAAATGAAAAGCCTAATAAAGTCCAGGAGATAGCAAAGAAGCTTTTTAAGCCAAGAATGATTGTTCATCCCCACTTTAAGAATGTTACAATTGACGATGCAATAGAGGTGAGTTTAATCAGATTTTTTGCTCAATATAATCGTTTTTTTTACTTTACTGTTTTTGTGTTCATTAGTTTACTTATGTTCACAGTTACTGTCTGGGAAAGAATCTGGTGCGAGTATCCTCCGTCCTAGTTCCCGTGGACCCTCGTATTTAACGTTGACACTTAAAGTTTACAATGGAGTTTATGCTCACAAGGACATTCTAGAAGGTGAAAAGGATCACAAGGACATTACAAGCTTGCTTCGTCTTGGGAAAACATTAAAAATTGGAGATGATGTATTTGCAGATCTTGATGCGGTCAGTTTCAAATGCTTTGTGATTATCACATGTTTATATTTAATAATCTTTTACATTTATATATGCACAGGTAATTGCTGGATATGTGGATCCATTGGTGGCTAATCTGAAAAAAATGTTGGGTTACAGAATGTTTAAGCATGGGACAAAAGCTGAAGTTGATGAGAGCTTAAGGAAGGAAAAATCTGAACACCCAATGAGAATTGTTTATTCTTTTGGTGTATCTCATGAACATCCAGGAGCATTCATCTTAACATACATAAGGACTTCAAATGCACATCATGAGTATATTGGATTGTATCCAAAAGGGTTCAGATTCCGGAAACAGATGTTTAAGGAAATCGATAGATTAGTTGCTTATTTTCAAAAACACATTGATGATCCCCGTGAACCGATTCGGCCTGTTGCAACTGGTGGTTGGGGTGGTTCTGATGATCAAGATGGTGGTGGTAGTGGGCGGGGAAGAGGCCGTGGACGGGGAAGAGGAAGAGGCCGTGGACGGGGAAGAGGTAATGACTTTGAAAATGATAATCAGGATTCAGGTTATGGAGGTGGTGGTGATGGTGGAAGTTGGGGTGGTGGTGGAAATGGAGGTGATGGTGGCAGCTGGGGTGGTGGTTCAAGTGGCGGAGGAGGCGGGTGGAGTAGTGGTGCAGGTGGTGGAGGTGACAGTGGTGGTTGGGGTGGTGGTTCAAGCGGTGGAGGTGGCGGGTGGAGTAGCGGTGGAGGTAGTAGCACTTGGGGGCAGAAGAATAATGATGATTCTTCTGGTTCAGGTGACACCAAAGTAGATGCAGATAGTAGTGCATGGGGTGGTGGAAAGAAGAGTACTGATGCAGGGGGAAGTGGTGGATGGACTGGTGGTGGCGGTTGGGGTGGTGGTTCAAGCAATGGAGGTGGCGGTTCAAGTGGTGGAGGTGGCGGGTGGAGTAGTGGTGGAGGTAGTAGCACTTGGGGGAAGAAGAATAATGATGATTCTTCTGGTTCAGGTGAGACCAAGGTGGATGCAGATAGTAGTGCATGGGGTGGTGGAAAGAAGAGTACTGAAGCAGGGGGAAGTGGTGGATGGACTACTGGTGGTGATGGCAGTTGGGGGAAGAAGAATAGCGATGACGCTTCTGGTTCAGGTGAGACAAAGGCGGATGAAGGCACTGGTGGGTGGGGTGGGGAAAGAAGAGTACCGAAGGAGGGGGGAGTGGTGGATGGTCTAGCGGTGGCGGTGGCGGTGGCAGTTGGGGGCAGAAGAATAGTGGTGGTTTTGGTTCAGGTGATGCCAACATGGAATCTGGTGGTGGATGGGGCAGCAAGAGTACAGAAGCAGGTGGAAGTGGTGGTTGGGGTGGTTCTAGCAATCAAGATGGTGGTGGTCGTGGGCGGGGAAGAGGAAGGGGCGTGGAAGAGGTAGAGGTCGGGGACGGGAAAATGATTCTGACAATGACAACCAGGGTTCGGGTTATGGAGGCGGAGGTGGCAGTTGGAGCGGTGGTGGTGGTAGAAGCGGTGGAAGCAGTTGGGGTGGTGGTGGCCGCGGTGGCAGTTGGGGTGGTAATGCAAATGACGGCGGTGGTACAAGCAGCGGAGGAGGTGGCAGCAGCTGGGGTGGTGGTGGTGCTAGTGGTGGCAGCAGTTGGGGGCAGAAGAATACTGATGCTTCTGGTGCAGGTGATGCTAAGGATGGTGATAGTGGATGGAGCAGCAAGAAGAGCACCGGAGCAGGAGGAAGTGGATGGTCTGGTGGTGGTGCAAGCGGCGGTGGAGGTAGAGGTGGAGGTTGGGGAAAGAACAGCGGGTCAGCAGGTGATAGCAACACAGATGCAGGTGCTGGATGGGGTAGTAGTGAAGCAGGAGGAAATGGTGATGGTGGTGGGTGGGGCAGCAGCAAGGGAAACGACGGAGGGAGTGGTGGCGGTTGGGGCCAGAAGAAGGATGCTGATACTAGCGGGTGAGGAGGCAGCAAGGGAAATGAAGGCGGCAGTGGCGGTGGCGGAGGCGGTGGTGGTTGGGGTGAGAAGAAGAAGGATGGTGAAGATAATAACAGTGGATGGGGTGGCAGCAAGAAAAGCTCTGGTGGTTGGTGATGGTAGTAGAATAATATCCTTTTTACATTCCTGTTTGAACTTTCTTAGGATGGTAATAACTTTATTTGGACCCTGCTGCCTGCTGTTTGTGTTTTTCTTCGCTTCAATGCAAAACTCAAGTCCAGTTTAAAATTTCAACCTCATAATACTCCATTAGGAATCATCATTAATAGTCAAACATTTATAACAACTTTTTTGATTTCAAACTCTTGTTCGTCAACTCTATGTATATGATCCTAGAATTATCCTAAAATTATTGTTTTTTAAAGTAAATATATATAACTGATTACTTTCATATATTATCTATGAGAAAATCATAACAGTAGGTTTCCAAAGTATAATATACATAATGATCAAATTATAACAATGCATCAGCAACCATACGTTTTCTTAGAAGTATATATGGTTTTACTCGCATTACAATATTTAATCCGGTAAGACGCATACTTAAAATCATATATCGGGAAAATGTTTATATAATTTTTACCAAGGGCCTAAAATCATGCATCAAAGAAAATATAATGGTTCCTTGAAAAGGCACATTAATTTTTGCACCATGGCTAGCTGAGTAGCTGACCAAGGAGCATGACTTCTTTGATGAATATGAGGTCGGTCCGATTTTCATTTTTTAATCAAACAACGTGAGCCGGATTGTTAGTGGTATTTAGTTATATAAGTTCAATAATCTTATTTTATCTATTAACGTGTGCAATTGTTATTGAAAATTGAGAAACGAAAGCAACTTGCAAATCTTTCTCCCTTGCTAAAATCTTACTCCCTTGCTAAAATCTTTCTATGCTAGTATCAGTTGTCTTTGCATTTTAGTTTCATCATGGTATGAGAGCCTTAAAACGATCATCATGACCAAAATTATTTCTGCTTCTCTTAAATTATCATTCTTTAATCTTTACAAATTGGGTATCGACCATACTTTTAAAAATCGAAACAAAAGTTATATTGCAAAGAAATTGTACAAACATCAGATCCTAACTTTCAAAAAAACAAAAAACAAAAAATTGCACTTAGAGCTACTGTCTCTTTCTTGTTTTGAACCTAAGCTTTCATCTGTATTAATATCCATTTGCTGTTTCCAAAAAAAAAAGAAAAAAGAATAAGATCGAGATGACTGTTTAAAGATGAAGTTGATGCATGAGTTCCTCAAGGTGAACAAGAGCACATGAAGTGTAAGAGCAAAAGTTGCACATCCACTAAAATACACAATCAATCATTTAATGGTGTAACGAGTCATGACCATGATTTGTTGCAGATAATGCCAAACACACAAAATCTAATGCAGATGTATCTGTCCAATACATAAAACATTGATTGTGAGCTTTGTGCTTTTTGGTGGGCTCAAACAAATCTAAAGTAATACTTTTGGACATGTTCAATCTATAAGTTTGGCTTTCTTTACATCTACAACCTTCTGTTTTTCTAAATGTCTTAAGCAAAACATCAATACTAACGTTTAGCTTGAATGGGGATGTTAGGAATATTCATTAATAGTAAGCAACATGAAAGCCTCACTATAAGTGTTATTAAGTCGTATTTTGGTAGTTTGTGGTTTCATAGTACCCTATTATTTAACCTACACACTTATTTCCGAAAATAAGAAAGAAAAGCAATTTACAAACCTTTCTCCGTATAAATTCTCTTCGTAGTTTAGCTTCGTCATAGAATATCATTTTATTGAATTAAACTTTTGACACCATCTTTAAGGTGAATGTCTCGTTCGTCTAGCTCAAAACACATCGATATTCTTACAAACACATGATCGTGCTTTAGTTGTGGGGTGTTTTTGGCTTCACTTTTAATGAAGAATGGATGACCTATAAAAAAGAATGACAGCTCGTTAATTTTATTTATATATTTTGTTCGTCTTATTTTTTTTTTCAATTATCAATAAAATCTAAGTTGAATTTATAACTCATATTTATAAAGAAGTAATCTTACCTTACAAGATTTAAAAATGTATAGAGATACAAACTTGCAAAATTTATAAAACACATATATCAATTTGTTACAAGTTATGTCCGAATCCCATAAGATTTGAGTAATGTTTTAAATTTCTTCACAAACCTTCAATAATCTTATAAAATTTAACAACTTGATAGTAACATATGATATTATTATGCTTTGTTTGTGCATTCATGCGTGTCGTTCTCTGTTTTCAAGCGACTGATATTCCCATGGTTTCTTCAGAGGTTTTTGTATCAAACCTTCTGTCACTGTGCATATTCACCCACAACTCCTAGGTTACAAATATTATACAATAGTCCATCAATTTGTACGTTTCTTTTTGTCTTTTTTCTCTTCACGTAACTTGATCGACAGCTTCAGATCACCTGTAAAATTCGTTGTTTGTTTGGTAGTTTGATTCAATTTCATCCTCTTTTAACAATTTAGAATTAGCTTATTTGTTCTTTTGGGTTCTAATCGCCATTTGGGTTCAGTAGTGTAAACATATACGTAATTTCAGATGGGTAATTGCAGGTTTTTTATAATAAGCTGAAAAAATTGTTACTTTGTAGCAATTGCATATTTTGATCAAACTTTGGGGCTCACAAAATGGATGAAACCACAGCTCTATCGAACTATAGATTGGGGAAAACCCTTGGTTTTGGGGCATTTGGTAAAGTTAAAGTAGCTCAACATATTTTGACAGGGATTAAAGTTGCCATAAAGATTCTTGTTCGTCAGTCGATTAATGATTCCGATGGGAAAGAGGTATTGTGAGTGGATTTTGTTTATTAACTTGCATATTGATAATCTGTTTATGTATCTTGATGTTTTGAATTGTTGTTGCTAATGTGATGAAGTTAATGATGGTGATGATGATGATGCCCTTTTGGTTTTTGTTTGTGATTGTGTGTTTAGTGAGAAGAGAGATCAAGATAATGAGGCTTCTTTGGCATCCTCATATTGTTCGGCTTTATGAAGTTATAGAGACGCGATCAGCCATATATGTGATCATGGAGTATATGAACTCCGGAGAACTGTTTGATTATATAACTGAAAATGGTAGACGTGACGAGAATCAGGCTCGCCATTTCTTTCAACAAGTGCGTTTTTGAACATAAAACATCCCACTTTTTGTATGTCACATATGCAGCATCATCAAGTCTCTTTGTACTATTTTTATGAAAATTAGATTGATTAAAAGAACGATTCTAATATGATATTTGCCACACCATGTAGATTATTTCAGGTGTAGAAAGTTGTCACCTTCACATGGTGGTTCACCGAGATCTTAAACCAGAAAATCTACTTCTTGACTCTAAAGGAAATGTTAAGATTGCTGATTTTGGTTTAGCTAATGTTATGCGGGATGGACATCTTCTAAAAACAAGTTGTGGCAGCCCTATTTATGCTTCTCCAGAGGTAAACTGTATCAGTCTATTTGCGTGTATTCTACAACTAGGATGTCATGTCATGTCATGCCATGTCAACCAACGCTTGATTTTTAGTGTAGGTCATCTCGGGGCATCTTTATGCTGGTCCTGAAGTTGATGTGTGGAGTTGTGGGGTTATTTTATATGCTCTTCTCTCTGGTGGTCTTCCTTTTGATGATGAGATAATGACTGTCTTACTAGCAAAGATTAAGGTTTGTTTGGTCTTTGTGTTTGTTTTAATTTACAGATAAAGCTAATACCAACTTGATATGTATTACTTTGTATTAGAGTGGAATATTCACATTCCCAAATTACTTTTCTCTTGGAGCACGTGACTTGATCACACGGATGCTTACTGTTGATCCTGTTAACCGTATATCTATTCCTGAAATATACAAGCATCCATGGTTTCAAAAGAATCTTCCACGATACATTGGAGACCACTCAATTAATACTTCATGGAGTGCAAGAAAGGTATTAAAATGATCCAACTCACAATTACTATATTCGGTTGGTTTTCTTATCTCAAAATGGTCAAATTAAAAAATTAGCTAAGGAGGAACAGGTCAAATGGATCGGACAGGTTGAAAGCCACTCAATGTCTAGTTTTAAGGCAAACAACCTCCTAAAGCATTTTATTTAAAGATTTAAACTAATATCCGTTCTGTAATCATAAGTATACATTGTTTAAAAGAAGTTAAATAAATGCACAAAAATGATCTGTTTATCTACATGGCAAGGTTGATGTTCAAGTTCTAGAAGAAATGGATATCTTGGGATTCAATGTTCAAGAAGTGATCGCGTCTTTAAAAAACTTGTGGCACAATCAGGTGCTAAAACTTTCTCAACCGTTGATTCTAGTAAATATTTGAACTTTAAAATTGGGACGACCCTCTTTTATTTTCCTTGCAGGCGACGGTTTCATATTGTATGCTATTGCATAGGCGCTTGAATAACCAAAGCTGTCATGAAGACAATCTTCTAGGATCCTTGGTAAGTTGACTGCTTTCTTTTGCAATTATGAATTATAAGTGTTTAGGTGTTTTTGGACATGTGGTTGGAACTGAATAATATTTTTTCAGTTGGAGATGAATAGATTTTGCTCATAATTACTTTAATAGATAGCGGTCACATAATTAGTTTCTAGATAATCGGTTTCATACCAACTGCAATATAACTTATTATCAAGGGAGAATCAAATTATGTACTAGTTTTTTTAATAATCATAAATTGTTATATATTTAAACAACTGAATATCTTTACTTTCCTTCTTTTAGCCACCAGAAGGCACAGAACGTCGAGATATATATGTAAGACCAAAATTTCCTGTTCAAGGCAAGTGGGCCCTTGGATTTAAGGTGATTCTTGTTTTTCGCATTCTGTACTTTCAATTAGAGGTGGCATAATGGTCGGGTCGGATGTGTTAAAACTTAAAACAGGCTTGGATTAAAATGGGTTAGTTTTTGTGTAGGTAGAAATGGGTTTGGTTGTATCGACTTGTGTTGACCTGAAGCTTGAGTCACTTTTGTCCAAAAACTTCTCATTAACTATCAGTATACCAAATATGATTACAAAAACTATATCTTTTTATTAACAATCTGACATCTTGAATACAATATTTTGGATGTTTTATACATTAAAATATACTTTGGGTGACTATATACTCGTTTGACCCATCTCCTTTTTGGGTATTTTTTTATTTAACCCTTTAGAAATAAAACACAACCCAAGTCCATTTCCTTCGAGTTATGCTTATTGGATTTAACCATTTGAATTTTGAACCCTTAAGAGAAAAAACTTTGATCATTCATTGTTACATCAACACAGTCTTGTTCATCACCACATGAAACTATGAGAGATGTTTTAACCGTCTTTGAGAGATTAAACGTACAATGGAAGAAGATCGGGCCATACAACGTGAAATGTCTGTGGAAGCCAGCCGTTCAACGGTATTCTCTGCCAATGAGTATGAACAGAATAACTCTAACAGACGAAACCAATGCACCACTCAAGAGCTCTAACAATGAAACCATTACTTTGTGTGATGCTGTCAAGTTTGAAATTCAGGTAAGCAAATTCCACTAGTACATTAAAATTACTATAATACTGATAGTAAATCTGACGTGTATGGTATTGAATCTGACGTGTATATCATTGTTTGGATCAGCTTTACAAGGGCAGTGCAGAGTCATATCTTTTGGATTGGCAGAGAGTTTATGGGGCTCCATTTCTTTTCATTGAAGTTTGTGCTGCATTTCGTGCATGTGTAATTGCATGACCCTATTGACAAAGAGTTCATGGGTCTCCTCTAAACTTTGGGGCAACGTTTGCATATGTATTGTATAGATCTCTTAAGCAGTCATCTCAATTATTTAAATAAAGCCATAGTTTTATTGAAAGTTGGTGGTGCATAGTCATTAATATTAATAGTAACTTAGTTTTCTTGCATAGTTTTATACATATGTCGCATATGGTATATATTACTAAAGTTTATAAATATCCCTACAAAAATATAAAACTAGATGCTCTCATGTAACACTTTGGAACCTGAGATTGTAATATCTTATCTTGAAGTTATGAAATATCTGAAATGACCTCGAGTGAGTTATAGATATAAATAGTTTGTTAAAAACACCACTAACTCATTAGAATGAATTATATCAAATTATGATCTAACACACTCTAAGTTGTGGTTTTTGTAAATTGGTTGACCCAAAATGGATGAGGACATAAAATACTCAACACCCATTGGATCCTTGCATGTTGGAGCTTCCTGTGCCAGGTTTGTCATTTTTGGTAAATTGGTTAACCAAACTTGGTAACCGAGGTTTTAACATGTTAGAAAAGATTTCATAAAATCAAAAATTTGGTGTGCTGTAAAATTCATTTGGTGTTTATTGTAACAAATGGGTCAGTTTCGGTTGAAAAGTAATGATTTTATGATACCAGTGTTTATACTTAAACTCACTCAAATTAAGAAAAGCATGACCATGCGGATAAAATATGACAATTTATTAGTTAATGTGATGAATTAGTCAAGTTTGACTACATAGACACTTAAAATGTGGCATCGCATAACCAATGTTTTCAAAACTGGACCGGACAGTGAACCGGATGCCATACCGGACCAGTGGACCGGTTCAACCGGTCGGGCTGTATATAAGAACCGGATAAAATTATAATTATTTTTTATAAATATATTTAAAAATTACAAAAAAATAAAAAATTATATATAAAAAAGCGGTTCAACTGGTCCGGTTCCCGGTCCGACCGCCGGTTCGACCGGTTCAACCGGTCTGACCACTGGTTCAACATTAAACCGGTTTTAAGCACCGAACCCGACTGGACTGGAGTCCGGTTCCCGGTCCAACCGGTCGGACCGCCCGGTCCGGTCCGGTTTTCAAAACCATGCTCATAACCATCATTTTGCCTTGGCATCTACTTGTAGCATGATTTATAGACTACTACTGGTATAGCTTATGGCTTTATGCATTCACATATCACAGAAAAAGATTAACACCATCACTTCTCTGATATTGTTATGATCATAAACCTCATTGTCGAGTCCCGATATAATTTTCACAAGTACAAATTGTTTACATGTACAAGCTTGGAGAATTAAAAACTATTCAAAAGAATTGAATAAATGTTTGCATGTATAACTAACTGCCCAAAAAACATAAAAAAGGTCTAAACTTAAGAAGAATAGATATCATTTGTTACACCAAATTAAGTTGCTGTTAGTAAATTCTCTCTGCAGTTGAAACAGGACGAAGAAACACGACAATTACTGTTATATTATCATTACTACCACACTGTGCAGCCTCCGTTGCTAATCTCTTCGAGCACATTCCTGGCTCTTTCACTGTGTTCTTGATTATGTTAACAACTTCAAGATTGCTTACAACATCCCACAGTCCATCGCTAGCTATCACCTGAGGTATCAAAACCGACAAGTTGGGTAATGGGTCAAAAGGGATAACTTTTGTAAGGCTAAACTGAGGTTGACCAGAAAGCACTTTTCTACTAAATGTTTTATGTAAATAAATATCATGTATAAAAGAGAACTTTTGTAAGGGTGAATCGGGTCAGGTTGACCAGAAAGCATGTTTCTACAAAAGGTTGGACTTTTATAAATATTTATCATGTGCAAAAAGGCATAACTTTTGAAAGGGTGAATCGAGTCAGGACGACCAGAAAGCACTTTTCAACAAAATGTTGAACTTTTCTATTAATAATCATCATGTATTCGTCGTTCAATATATATATATATATATAATATATATATATATATATATATATATATATATATATATATATATTATCATGTATTCATGTTATATATCTTCAAAAACTATATTATTCTCACATTAATCTAATTTCTTTCTTAATGACAATTTAAGAAGTTATATGCATTAGCTATACACTTTTAGCCAGCTGCAACCCATATGAATAGTCACCTTTGTAAAAAAAACTTTTGATTTAGCCCGTACATACCCCATATTGACCCGTTTATAAGCAAAGAGGTGAAAACCTTTTGGCATTTTTATGTTTTGGGTAACACATTTAAATCATAATATATTGTAGGTAATAAAGGGCAAAGAGACTGGAACCAGCATACCAGATACTCATCATCATCCGATAGTACAGTTTCAGTAACTTCGGGTTCTGCAGTTACCCATGGCTTCAGATCATCATCACCAATAGAACGTGTAACCTACAGGATTTAAAAATTATATTATTTCATTCTAATTTTTCTAAGAAGTATGACCTAGGAGGCTTTTAGCCCATTATCATAAAATTACACTTTGTGCAATTTCAACTGATTTGACATGTTCCCCTTTACACTGATTTTTCTATTTTATAAGTTTGACCAGTTAGAAATAAACCACAAGCCAAATTGACCCATTCATAAGTAAATAGATAAAAGAAATGCCACCTGTAGGGCAGCGGGACCAACCCTCCAAGTATCAACCTGCCATTTGACTTGACCTCCTAGACCGGTAACACGTTCTCTCTCTTCAAGACAACTTGCAACATGATCCTATGAAAAAAGAAACTTATAACCTCATATACAAGTCAACATATATGTTGACTAGATTTTGGCATCTCTTATGATAATGTGGATAAAGTAACAACCTTACTAAGTGGATATGGGCAACCTGCTCGACATAAGATCGCTCTGCAATCGCCCGCATTAGCCACATAAAGCCTATTCTGAACTATAAGAGCAGTAATTGCTGTGCAACCAGGATGATAATCTTTCTGGATAAATGCCTTAGATTTATACTGATTATTCAATTCCTTTCTGAATGCGACATCCGTGTTGATGAATGCTTCTTTGAGTGCATCTGTGGGACTGCATTTTATTATTACAGATTAAAGGTAATTTTCTTCTCAAACCAAATAAAATAAGTACTAGGTTGTCTAACTGGGAGAGTAAAACTAGAGATGACAAGCGGACGGGTTAGGCAATGTGATAGGGTTGAAACAAGTCAAATTTTACTAGGAATCAAAACAAGTAGGGTATGAGCGGGTTTACCCGCAATTTTTTGTGTCTATCTTTAAAAAGATCTGTAATTTGCTATAAATTAGTGACAACTAAAAATAATATTACAGATACAACCCCAATAAATTGGTTAGGAGGTCGCATAACAAAAATAGACTTTGGTGACTTTCAAGCTGTTTGAATTCTATAGATCTTTGACTTATTCTCCCTTTAGCCATCTTTTTCTATTTGACCAAATTGAGAAAACACACAATCCAAATTGACCCATTAGTAAGCAAATGGGTTCACATTGCTACTTGTAAGCAGAACCATACAAACCTTCTGGTGCAATCAAGAGTTTGCAATAGTCTTGGTAGAGCTCGAACAGAATATTCTGCAGCTGCAGCACCTGCATGCACCCAAACGTTAAGGATAAGATGACTCATTGACTTATTATACATCAACATATCTAACACATATATATAAATATCCACAAACACACATACCGTATGTATAAAAAGGTTTCTCATTTAGTAGCTAGACACCAGTTCCAATCATATGAAATCGTCATATGGACATATATTCATGTTACTTATTCTTCTACACCATCCAAGAAAGTAAATCAATAAAGCAACCTAATTAGGATCAAGTGTAATAATTTGTGTTGGGGGAACATCAAGTTTTAAACTACATGAATTTATCATCGTTTTGGATCGTGTAACCAGTTTTCGTGAGCTCCTTAAAGCAAGTACAGAAGGTGATGGTAAATGGAATCAATCACCATGAATATTAATGCCTAGAGTTTGCTTTATGACTCCATAGATGCCCTATGGAAAAGAATTGCAAGAAAGCTACATTAGTAACATGCTTTGTGTTAATTATGTAATTAGTGTTAGCCCATTAGGTAGTTAGTGTTAGCCCATTGTTAATATCTGTTAGGGCCCATGGGCCTTAAATTAGGGTTTCCCCCCTCTATATATAGAGGAGGTTATTGTCATTGTAAATATATCAGTGAATACAAGTTACTCTCAGTTTTGTTACATGGTATCAGAGCCACAAGGCTCTCGGTCCTGTATCTGATTTCCCGCTCCTGTCCCGCTCCTGATTTCCCGTCAAGAAGCTGCTGCTGTTTACACCAAATCTTTTTTCGAGCAACAATTGCAACACACCACTGCTACCATCAGGCTCGCCACCTCCCGATTTGCCTACCCTGAAAAAACCGCCGCCGTCCGGCAGCCCACGCGCTCTCACGCGCCACCACCCTTCTGCCACTGTTCCTCACGCGCCGGCGAGTGGCGGCGCGTGGACCCACCTCCGGCGACCCTGCTCACACCCGAACGCTCGCGACTCAGTTTCCAGTTGATCTGCAAGGTCAATTTCCTGCTCCCACGCGTTTTTCTGTTCTGCTCTTAGATCCAGCCTCTCGTTTTTCAGATCTGTTAACATGGGTGATGAAAAGAAGACCGATTCAGCCACCCCAACTCAAATTGCTCCAGGTATCATTAATTACTCTGCTGTGTTACGTATTCCTGTTAAACTTGACTCTAAATGTTGGAGTTCGTGGAGTCTCTTTGTTGAAAGAGGACTTATAAGTGTTGGTAAAGAAGATTATTTGACCGAACCGCCTCCGGATCCGATAACAAAGGAATGGCGCCTTGATGATAGTGGTATTCAAATGGCGTTGTGGAATGCCATGGAGCCACCGATTCTTGCTATTGCTCAAAACTTCAATACTGTCAAAGAAATGTGGGAACATCTGTCATTGTCCTTTTCTGCCAAAGAATCCCTGTCTCATGCTTTTTCGGTGGTCCAAGCATACAGCAGAATTGAGCAAGGTGACTCCACCTTCACTGATTACTTTACCCGGTTCTCAAAACTGAGGGATGAATTACGTACTCTGTACCCACCGACCACTGATCTGAAAGTTCAGGAGGAGCGCAACAAGAAAATGGATATTATGGTGTTCATTGCAGGTCTATCACCCAAGTACTCTAGTGCTCGACCATTACTGTTGAGCAACTCTAGTGCTACCTCATCTGTGGCATCCACATATCACTTACTACGGGAAATGTATGGTCCGGATGCCACTACTCGGGACACTGACACTTCTGCTTTGCATACCAGTGCATCTGTTAGTAAAGGCATTGGTCGTGATTCTAATTCATCCCAACGAAAAGGCAATGGTCGCGGCAATGGAATCACATGTCACTATTGTCACCACGAAGGTCACACGAAGTACAATTGCCCAAATCGCCCTCCTGGATCTCTACCTCCTCCTCGACCCAAGGCACGACTAGCTACTACTGATGATTCTTCTGACCCGGTTGATTCTACGACACCAACATACTCACTAAGCCAGGAGGAGTATAACCAGTTTCGACAGTTGCTGAGCCTTCAGTCACACACTACCAGTCCACATGCCAATTCGGCTCGTTCAGGTACATTCGCTAGTCTTAACTCATCTTGGATTTGTTGATACTGGGGCTACTCATCACATGACTGGGAATCAAGGTATATTGTCTAACCTACAAAATACCTCTCACCCTCCTGTTCGAATTGCTGATGGATCCTCATGCCCAATTCGTGGTATCGGGTCCATTAGCAACTCGAAAGACCTTACACTTTCATCTGTATTGTTAGTACCCAAATTTCCTGATAACCTTTGTTCTGTAAGCCAACTCACCAAACAAAATAACTGTTGTGCAAAATTTTATCCCACTCACTGTGTTTTCCAGGAACTAGGGACGAACCGACTGATTGGCACCGGTAATGAATCAGGAGGCCTCTACCGTCTGTCTTTAATGTCACAACCTACTGCTAACATATGTGATTCCAGCATCAGGGAGGCTCACTGCCGGCTAGGCCATCCCTCTACTGCGGTTCTGAGGCAAATGAGACCGGATTTATCTGTTTCTTTTGAATTTCATTGTGAGTCATGTCAACTTGGTAAACACACCAGGCGTTCTTATCCCCCAAAAGTGTCTAGTCGAGTCTGTAACCCGTTTGAACTCTTGCATTCTGATATTTGGGGACCTTCCCCCGTTAAGACTCCACTGGGTTTTGAGTATTTTGTCACATTTATTGATGATTATTCATGTACCACTTGGGTTTATCTATTAAAATCTCGTAGTGAATCAAAATTCAATATTTCAAGAATTCCATTGTTATGTTCAAAATCAGTTTAACAAATCAATCAAAACCATCCGCACCGACAATGCAAAAGAATACATGTCTTCTGAGTTATCCACATATCTTAAAACTCATGGTATAATCCACGAGACCTCGTGCGCATATACATCCCAGCAAAATGGCGTTGCTGAACGCAAGAACCGCCATTTGTTGGATCTTACTCGCACAATCATGATTGACTCTCATGTTCCTAATCGTTTTTGGGGAGATGCAGTCCTCACTGCAGCTTACTTGATTAACCGCATGCCTTCATCGGTTCTTCATGGTAAGACCCCGTTTTCTATCCTCTTCCCCACAGGCACTTCCTTTCCTCTCGCACCTAAAATTTTTGGGTGTGTAGCCTACGTTCATGATCATCGCCCGGGGACAACCAAACTTGACCCCCGGGCCATTCGTTGTGTTTTTCTTGGATACTCTCGCGTTCAGAAAGGGTATCGTTGTTACTGCCCCTCCCTTCGTCGTTACTTTACCAGTGCTGATGTCACTTTTCACGAGTCATGTCCTTACTTTCTTGAGTCTTCGGATTCTCTTGATTATTTGTTTCCCGATTCTAATACTCACCCTGTTACACCCGAGTCCGTTACTGTTCCTATTATCCCTGTCCCAGTCTCCACTAGTCCATCGGAGCCCCCGGTCTCAGATTCAGTTCCTGCTTCATCTGGCCTACCGACAGAGAATCAACCATTGCAGTTCACATATGCCAGGCGACATAAACACATGACGACAACTCTTGATTCACAACCGGTCCATGACTCTGGTACGTCTTCAGATCCACATCCTAACAATACCACTGATACAATCTTACCTGATACTACCCCTCCTACACATGATCCACCTACTTATGACCCACCTGGTGCCCCATATCCTGATATCCCCATCGCCTTCCGCAAAGAACCCAGACATACCACCCGCTACCCTATTCAGAATTATGTTTCCTATACACATCTCTCACCTGAGTGTCATGCCTACACCACCACCATTGATTCTTACCCAATTCCCAAGAATGTGATGACAGCCCTAGCTCATCCAGGATGGAGAAAGGCTATGGACGAGGAGATTGGGGCCCTTCATGCCAATCATACGTGGGATCTTCAGCCACTTCCACCTGGGAAGCGTCTTGTTGGTTGTCGGTGGTTATTTACAGTTAAACCAAACCCTGATGGACCGACACCTCGATTGAAGGCCCGTTTAGTTGCTAAGGGTTATTCTCAGGCATATGGCATTGATTATGATGAGACTTTCTCTCCGGTTGCCAAAATGCCATCCGTTCGCATTTCCATTGCTCTTGCTGCCATTAATCATTGGCCGCTCCATCAACTTGATGTCAAGAACGCCTTTCTTCATGGTGTTCTTGAGGAGGAGGTATATATGGAGCAGCCACCTGGGTATATTGTCAAGGAGGAGGCCTCCAAAGTATGCAGACTACGCCGTTCATTGTATGGTCTTAAGCAGTCTCCCAGAGCATGGTTTGGCCGGTTTTCTAATGTTATGGCTGAATTTGGGATGACTCGTAGTGCATATGACCATTCTGTATTCTTTAGACATCATCAGGGTCGGAGGATCATTCTGGTGGTCTATGTGGATGACATAATCATTACAGGAGATGACGAGGTTGGAATCACCAATCTTAAACAGTTTCTTCAGTCTCAGTTTCAGATTAAAGACCTTGGTCGTCTCAGATACTTCCTTGGCATTGAGGTATCGCGTTCACCACAAGGAATCCTTCTATCTCAACGGAAGTACGTTCTTGAAATGCTGTCTGAAAGTGGATTACTGGGATGTAAACCAACAGACAGTCCGATGCTTCCGACAGGAAAGCTTCTTCTAGAAGATGGAAGTCCGATGAAGGATCCAGAACAATACAGACGGTTAGTAGGAAAACTTAACTACTTGACAGTTACTCGTCCGGATATCTCCTTTGCTGTTAGTGTATTAAGTCAGTTTATGGCCTCCCCATATACCGGACACTGGGATGCAGCTCTTCGTGTACTTCGATATCTTAAGAACGCACCAGGATTAGGGATCTTGTATTCTGATCAGAGCCACTGCCGGGTGGGTGCGTTTACTGAAGAAGGAGATGGACGAATATCCGGATTCTCAGATGCTGATTGGGCAGGCTGCCCTATTTCACGACGATCTACAACTGGATATTGTGTATTTGTTGGAGGAAACCTGGTATCATGGAAGAGTAAGAAGCAACACACTATATCTAAGTCAAGTGCTGAATCAGAGTATAGAGCAATGGCAGATGTTACATCAGAGATGATTTGGGTTCGTCATGTTCTCAGAGAACTTGGGGTTGTTTCTAATGACTTGATGAGGTTATATTGTGATAGTCAATCGGCTATACACATTGCCAAGAATCAGGTATTTCATGAGAGGACTAAACACATTGAAGTTGATTGCCACCTCATCAGAGATCGTGTGACGGGCACTCAAGCTGATCCTCCATCCATTCAACCAATTCATGTCAAGACTGAATTTCAACTAGCAGACATCTTTACAAAACCTCTTCGGAAAACTCAAATTGAATTTATATGTAACAAGTTGGGCATGATAAACATCTATGCTCCAACTTGAGGAGGAGTGTTAATTATGTAATTAGTGTTAGCCCATTAGGTAGTTAGTGTTAGCCCATTGTTAATATCTGTTAGGGCCCATGGGCCTTAAATTAGGGTTTCCCCCTCTATATATAGAGGAGGTTATTGTCATTGTAAATATATCAGTGAATACAAGTTACTCTTAGTTTTGTTACACTTTGTATCCTTAATAGAGGTAAGATGGGCGGATCAGGTGAGATGGCTAACTGATCAAAATGTGCCACTTTATAGCGTGGGCTGGGTCAGGTTGGCACATACAATTTGTCAATCTTTTAAGCATAGTAAGAGTTAATAGTGATTACGAAAACAATATTATTCCACTGATAATATGAATTTTTGAACGATCTATTTTTGCAGGCCACATGCATTAAAAATACACTGCGAACGACTTCCAACTCGTTTCACCTTGTACAGTTTGAGCTAAAACTTTCTATTAAACCCACTAGAGAGAAAAGATAACCCAAATGGATCCATAAGTAATGGGTTGAATTGCCACCTCTAAGATATATGAACACCATTTAATAAAAAGAACAAGTTGAACAAGTTGAACCCATATTGTTTGGGGTACCTCGATGACCATCAAAGATTCCAAAGATATGAATATCATCTTCATTCCACAAATGGGGGATAAGGAAATGTGTATCCTCCATGGTCTCCCTTCTTCCACATGTAGCAAAAGAACCCCAAGATAAAACCGGAACGTACAGTGAAGAATTCCGTGAAGTACTCCAACTTTTCACATTAAAACCACTTTTATAAACAGTCTTCAAAATATTTTCACCCTGAGAAAACCAGTTGATGTTCTCTTTAAAGGGTTGAACCATTTTAGTGCTCTCATCACTTGATGATTCAGTGGCAGCATTCTCTTCTACTGTGAAGCTCTTATTATTTCCAATTATTAGATCAAGTTCTGTGACTATATCATCAAATGAAGGTCGATTGCCGGTGTCAGCATCCCAGCATCTTTGTATCAGAGACAGCAATCTTGGTGGAGCACCTGATTCCATTCCTGCAAGAGCAGGTCTGAGTCCTTCAGACACAACAGCTGCTGTCAGTTGCTGCTCAGTATAGTTCATTTCCAGCACGGTGTGAGCCTGTCGAGAGGATCTTGTTATTTAAAGAGAAAGAAAACACAACAATAAGCCAAAAAAGTAATTAAATTATTGAACTTGCAATAATGTTTATATTCATTATTATTATATCTGCATCAAATATGTTACATTTGTACTCTTCATTTGGAGAATCACAAAGCCTGAATTCAATTGCTGATTTAATTCTTAAAAACTCTTCTTTTCCAAAATAGTAGAAAGCACAAAAATGGATACTATCTTATTTTCAAAATTGAAAATAAGATTTGTATTGAAGCGTGCCAAATTCAAAACATAACTAGAACTGGTACATAAAATTACCCAAAAGTACATAAACAAATAAAAATACTAACCTGTGCTTCAGTGCGAAGATCGGTATATGGGACAACACCTGTGAGAAGTTCACTGTAATGGGTTAAGATTGAAGTTTTGTGTTTTCATTCATACATGGGGGAAAGATATAGTAAGTTGGTCTCAAATCTCAAAATAGAAAATTAACCTCAATAATACCCAACAATTAATACGGTTATAAGAGAAACATATTATACAACTACAAGAGGACATACAACGACAAAAGACGAAAACATTAACGACTACGGTATATGTCATGTGTTTTGATCCTACACTAAATAGCTTGGATATGCGTGTGCACATGTATATTACTTGATAGCTTATTTATTTAAAATGGTAAGCACATAGTTGGTGGATTTAGAAGTTTTCGTTAAAGCTTAAAAAAGTTCCCATGTATATAAAAAAAGTAAATAACTTCAGAGAAATGAATTTCTAGTAACAAAGACCAACTGTTAAAATTAGAACAATATCAGGCAAAAATCGTTTAAATATATAAATATACGTTCTAACTAAAAAAATGAGTGATAACTCTATGAATAGTGCAATTATGCTAGTGACTACTTTAGCAATGATCTACCAATGAAGTAAGCTGATCCTTAGCTCGGTTCTAGAATTTGGTAATTTTTTTTTATTACACGCAGGCACATCCAGATATGGAATTGGTTAACTTATTAAAGGGTTTGATTTAGTATTTCATATAATATGTCTACCCAAATTACTTTAGAGATAGCACAACAACCTAGATAATAATGCTAGGTTTGTTAAGGTATGTAGGCAGGACTAGGCACGCAACTGCAAGCTTACTACATGTTTATCCAATTCAATATGAGCAAAGTTGATCAAGATAATAGATAAGTAGGTTTACGATAAGGTAATTAACCTATTACTTGATTTAAAGGATGCTGTTGCTCACCGTTATTTTCATGAACAAAGTAACTGAAAGTATATAACTTTAAGCAACCAGAAAAAATGTAACCTGTCGAAAGACTTGATAATGCTTTATCTCTTTTGCTTATTTTTCCTTAGATATGTTTAATTTAAACCCTTGTTTTTATGTGTGTTTCGTGCTCATTCATAGATTCTTTGATACCGGCATAAGTTATACATACTTCAAACTTATTTATAAACATGATGTAGACATGCAAGATCTTAACATACCAAGTGTATTTGAGGCAGAATATGGTATAGCATTTATAACCTTCCATGATTTTGTAAGTTCACCCACATAGATACAAAAGAAATACTATGTAAATGTCTAATTCAGTTCCTTTTTACAACTTTTTGTCATGCTAAAATTACCTATTTAACCATTAGCCATCCCTTACATGTATGATTATGATTATTTGACCCACAAGATTCTACTTGCTCATCAGTAGGGCATTAACATAAGAAAATATACTAGCAATCAAAGTGTCAAACCCTTCTAAGAAACTAATATAAATTCAGTCAGAAGTTAAAAGTCTTCATGAGACGGATGGAATACACGAGGCTGGGAGTTTAGGAAAGCTATAAATTGATTGATATTCCAAAACTGTAAAAATCATGTTATAGAAGGTGACTCAGATTGTTAGAGGATTCTTACTTGATTAATACTCCAAAACTGTAGACATCTGACTTTTCGGTATGAATCTCTTTCCTCAATACTTCAGGTGCCATGTAAATAAGAGTACCTACCATATTCTTCTTATGAAAACCACCAGTTGGCTTGCCTGATGACCTCCAGTTCTCCAGTGTGGTCTTTTTAAGATCTTGTTTGTATTCAGACAAACCAAAGTCTGCAAGATGCGGCCTCATGCTTTTATCAAGCTGCATCAAAACAACAGTTTCTAATTATCAAACAAAAGCAAAAGCTTCCACATAAAAGAGTGAGAATTAATCAAAACGTAAACTAGATAATAAATATATCAACAATTTGAGATAATACCAGCTGCAATAACTTACAAGAACATTCGCTGGCTTCACATCTCTATGCACAATTCCCATATTATGAAGATATTGCAAAGCATTAGCTGCAAAACAGAAAGCACAAAGGATATAACTTAATTTTCCTACTCCTAAAACGATCATCCAAATGCCATTAAGAAACTATCAGCCAATGATATGATCGCATTATAAGAATCAGATTTGTATTTCCCATACACTAGGAAGCGATTATTTGTGATTTGAAATTGCGATCCAAATACCCCCATAATGATCTGCTCCAAAATCAGTTGATAAAGTACTGCAAGTGTTAACTTTACCTAGCTGTTTGGTAATCAAAAGCGCTTGGTCAATACTCGGACTCCACTCTTCAACATGTAACTTCTGAGAAAGATTTCCCAACTCATAGAACTCAAAGAAGAACATGTAGTTTGGTGGCCTTGCATGTGCTGCCACCAATGTGGCGATTCCTTCATGATTTAACTTGCTTCAAGTCCCAAATCATACAAACAAATTAAACATACAGAAGATATTTAGATTATCCAACAATCAAACAGTTGGTCTACAACATAAATTCTTCCAAAGTTTCAACCTATCGAGTAACCTCAGCTACCAAACTTTATAGCAAATAATATAAACATGGTATCAAATAACATTCCAATCTTTGTTGCACAACATAAACCAATCCGTTTTAACATCAAATCTTGCAAATTTAAAAGAAAAGAGACCCCTTTTATAGATATCAAAGAACACTTTTACTCACCATAGCAATTGCAATTCTTTATGAAACTTATTGATGTCATCAGAGGTCGACAAAACGGGCTTTTTAACAGCAACCCTTTGCCCATCTAAAGTCGCATCATAAACAACACTCTCAGCTCCTGCAATTGTGAAATCGGGGGATTGTTGGTACCATAATTCTTTGCAATTTTAGTTCAAATTGAAATCGTACATACCTCTAGCAATTGGAAGCAAAAGGGTGTGTGAAGATGGAGGAAGATGAAGAGGGATTGAATCGCTGTGACAGCAGCCTCTGATGCAGGTGTTAGGGTGAATTATCTCTAACCCCATATCGATTGATTTTGGGAGAGTAAAGATGATTGGTGGATATGGAGGTATGATTTTCTTTTGGTGGGAACATCATGTGAACGTTACTGTCATGTTAATAACCATGTTAATAACCGGTTGGTCGGTTCGGTTTTAAAAATACTGATTATAAGTAAAGTTATTAGAAGACATCGTTTATCAACGGTCTTAATGTTTTCAATGACGGTTCTATTTTTCTCTAATGCTCTTTCTAATATGTCTGTTGGTATTCTGTTAATGTCTTAATTGTTGTTTGCGTGTTTGTTTAACCTTGTTGATTACTCATGTCTGATAACTTAAAAGAAATCTAATGACACTCATACTGTATGAAATGATTTAAGAAGAGGAATTGAGAGAAAAGAAGTACATTCTCTTGTGATAATTTAAACTTGTCTTAATGTGATTACAAACTTAAGTAACGATCTCTTCAATTAATTGTCGCTAATGGCCAAACTAAGCTGCTGTTGTTAGTTGATTAATTTGTGTAAGTTTTGGGTTTTGTATTTTTTGGCTACCTTTTTAATCGTGTAGACACTTTTAGATTAATGCATTGTGTTTATATATAAAATCAGTATTTAGATAAGATATAAAGATTTCTACAAGAGCATGAATTAAATTTCTGTAAGGCGAATGTATTTATCTGTATAAGAAACGAATAATCATAATGTTTCAATCGGTGGTTAAGGTTACCATTGCTTGCCGAGTTGGTGATGATAGTAGTTGCATTTGTCGGTAGGTAGCCATAGCACGTGAGTTGCTACTATTTGATTATTTGCTGCTGATATTTAAGTTCTTATTGCTACTGATAATCAGTTGCTAATAATTCTTTCACTACTAAAAATGGTTAAGTATTTGTTGATCTAGTTGTCATAGATTGGGGTGGGTTTGGTCAGTCATTCTTGCTCTTCTAGGATTGAAGGATTGTTTACAAGCAATTGTCTCATAACAATTTACTAATGATTAACAACATTTGCTGATGATCAAAATTATACAACTGTCATCTATTAATAATTTCCAAAAAAACTGCTAATGTATAACAACAAACAACTTTTATCTAAGAGTGTGACCTAGTTGATCCTGCAGGCCCAAAGCAAATAAAAAAATTTGGGGCTTCCTCTTTTATATTTGAGGCTTGAGATTGACAACTAATAAGATCATCAACCAATAAAGTAATTAACTACACAACTAACAAGATAACTCAAGTCTTGAATAAACAAATGTTTCTATAAAATCTTGAAACACGTCTATTATCTCTTATTAAATATGTATATAAATCGTAGGGTAAGTAAAAAATCATTTTGAAACAATTAAAATTATATAAGATTAAAAGTAAATATGATTTATTTATCTTTAAAATATAATTATACAGAATTTAAAAAACTTTTAGGAAGGTATTTTAATAATAAATTAAAAAATCATTTTCACATTTTATTTAATGTTTCAATTTATTTTATGTAATAAACTTGATTACTTAAAACATGTTAAAGTTCTAAAGAGATTTTTAATCAAATTAGCATAAACAATGAATGTTGGACCGAAGCCGTTGAACCAACAGAGATGGGCTATGCTGAAAAAACACTACAAAAATTAAGTGAGACTTATCACTAACTGAATTAGAACATAAGACTTTGAGTTTGGAAGGATAAGCCCTTAATTAGCAAATCATCTATATTAACTTTTTGTTTTACAATCTAAATAGATTATATATGTATAATTAGGTTATAAAATTGGAGGCCTCGTAACTTCTGGGGGCGCAAAGCTCGTGCTTATTTAGTTACACACTAGATACGCACCTGGAGGTTTCTCCCGATAAACCTTAGAGATTTCTTATGCCTGATATCAAAATAATATTAATAAAGTATATAGTTACACCTCCTAATTTACATCAGTTAGCTGTTAAAAAAAAACTTACATCAGTTATATATCTCATTTGATTTTAAATAAATGCATTTATACCTAAGTGATGTACAAGAAACAAATATTTGAATGAGAAAAACATTTTAATATTATGATCCGAGTCCAAAGAGTTTGGTAGGGCACTTAATATTCATATTACATCATCACTTGACTTTATTTACGTTATAGGTTTTGATGTAGGGTCGTGCAACGAATCTTATTTATCAAATTAAGTTATAGTAAAAATGATATTAAATCTAAAAGAGGTATAAAATTTTATACTTATATTGTTTTAAAGAGGAGGTATTTTAATCGTTACGATAAATATGTGAACTTATTGTGTCTTATATGTCATTGTATCAAATATCAGTTTATCGTGCCTTAGATTTTATATCAGTTATATGTAGTCATCATTTTATTTATATTTTAGATCATTTTATGTTATTTTCATCATTTTTCTATAGGTTATATAAACTTGTTATCTACATTGTGTTTTACAATTATAAGTACACAATGATATACTTTCACCAATATATTTTTTCTAAAATCATATTGTTAAAGATAACACAATTTGTTATTATTTATTATTATTATTATTATTATTATTATTATTATTATTATTATATTATTTATAGATTATATAAACTTATTGTTATCTATATCTTACAATTAGAAGTACACAATAATATTATTTTACTAAGGTATATTTCAAAACTCACAGTGTTTAGAATAATACAATAAGGATCAAAAAACACAATGAGACCTTATGTTATTTTGTCATTGTTTTTAATTAATTAGATTACTTATTTGTTAATTTATTATTATTTTTTAAATATTAGAGATACAGAATAATGTTATTTTATGATTATATCTATATAAAATTTATTGTTTTAGAAAAACACAATAAGCAATTAACAAAAAGATACAATGAACAACACTAATTACTAGATTTATTACTTGCGTTATGTGACGGGTCCATAATCTTCTTACACTTATATCGTAATTCGTGGTTGTATAATTTCAAACGTTGATAGAAGGAAAGTTTTAAATTTTGCAACGGGAAAATATTAGAAAAATAAAATTGTAATTGGATACTAAAATCCAATGTAAAACAAATTAAAAATCATACAAAAAAAGCAAACAGAGAAAACAAAACTAAAAAAAATTGATAAAGAAATAACTTAAAGAAGAAGCTAATTTTTTGGAATACACTGGATCGAACCCACGTGGATAGAGGAGAGGCCAACCACTAATTTAGGTATAGCCTCTTGAATTGAATCCTTTATACAATCATTAAAATCAGAAAAGCTAAAAAAATATGGTCCAATTAAGGTTTGCCATGTATTTAAGTGGTGCAGTTGTTGTTGGGTTAAAGTTTTCAAATGGTGATGTTGGTGCTTGGAATTGGATGTTCAAGATAGATGATCAAATGAACTTGATATAAGATGATTAAACTTGGGTGCTAAGGGTCGGGTAGGTGTTAAATGGAAACTGAGTGATGAATTGGGGCATGCAAGTATAAACAATGCAAATGCTTGGTATGAATCTTGAGAACTTTAGGATAATGTTAGTATTGTCAATCCTTACATCAAATTTTTACAAATCATCCACCGGTTGGACATATTTGACGTATCGAGCAGTCATTATTCTTCCTTGATGTAGTTGAAATTTTCATAATTCTGCTTCAAAACATGTAAGGCCCCATTCCCGGGAAGCCTCACAGTTGGTTAATCATAACATAAAATCAGTTTAATAACAAAACATTGCAGCGGAAATGATTAGACATTCATTTAAAACTTAGAAACTATGTCGTACTCATACATTTGTCCTTTAATTGTAAATGAAACATATTACTTGTTCTTAAATTACAATAAATATTTCATAAAGAGAAATGCCATCCATAGCTCCCCAAGTAGCTTCGTGGTGCCATCCTCAGCATCAGCGCTTACCTGTCAACTGATATGCATATAAAAGTCAGCTTCGCTGAGTGAATTCTAGGTTTACTTTGTTAAATAGCTTTTGTAAAAGGTATTAGCTTTAACAGTTGAAAATAATTACCATCTATCAGAACATCAATACACACGGGCTATCACTTTATCGATACTTTATCATTACTTGTTAATTATTACTCTTCTTTATCCGTCAATTCTCTGTCACTATCGCTGCCTATGATAAACACAGGACTTTACCGACACGCCAATCCAGGCCTTACTGTCGTACCCAAACATGCCATTATTGTCATGCCAATCCAGGCCTTACTGACCTGCCTGTTCGAGCATTTAATTTATCAGGGTGAGGGCACAACAAATGCAACCCTCCTTTATCAATTGCTTGCAAGGTTTACTTTATCAAGGTACACGTTATGGGCCCAATAACCTTTCTTTACGTTTCACTTTCATGTTTAAGTTATACATAATATAACACAACACATTACAAGACAATTCATCGCTACAAAGGTCATATCACAATAAGGAAAGCACGTTATCAATTCATTAGAAAACCCTATTTCCCATATAAGATAGTGTATAAAACTTTACTTTAAACGAACTGATCATAAAAGTATGTATTTTAGTATGCATATCGCCCCAAAATATTTAAAACATGTATAAAATAGGGGATCTAGAACTCACCTGGATAATGTGAGTAACTTCTAAACTAAGCACTCTAGGCTAGGATCACACTACACAACCTGCAAATAAGTTCACACTCAAAAAGGTCATTTTGTGCAGTTTCGTGCCCAGTTTCGCTGGCAGTTTCGCTGGCAGTTTCGCTGGCAGCTTCGCTGCCAGTTTCGTTGCCAGTTTCGTTGCCAGTTTCGTCCAGCAGTCTCGCACGACAGTTTCGCTGTCAGGTGCGCCCAACTTTCGTTGGAATTTCCTAGTTTCGCAGTATCTACGGGTCAGTTTCACCCCAGCGAAACTGTAGTTTCGCTGGAACTTCTCATAGTTTCGCTGGATGAGTGCACGGTTTCGCTGGATCGGGGCACAGTTTCGCTGGTTGAATAAAAATGACGAACCAGCCTGTTTTTAACCCAAAATCTTAACTTTTTACGTCCAAATCATTGGTTTACCATCCATGAAACCATATCTAACCTTTTTACATGTTTTCATACGTAAAAATTTGACCGTTATGGGTTTCTTTGAAACTTTTCAAAACCCAAAACCCTAGAATACGGGTTTGATCTACAGAAGGGTTTAGAGGTCGATTCTTACCTGGATTTGTTGCTCCTTTCTTGAGGTTTGATGCCCCAATACCCAGATCTTCAATCCCTTGACCTTAGAAGCTTCAAATCTTGAGTTTCCTTCACTTTCTCTCTCTACTTTCTCTCTCTATGAATTTGGGAGCTAGGGTTGAAATGAAGGAGATGGAGGCTGCTTTGGGTGGGTTAAGGGGCTGATTATGGGCCTTAATCACTAGCCTCTTGCCCATAAACCCAATTTAGCCCAAAACCCTTTTCCTTCTTTTATTAAATACCCATTAATTAAGCCCATTATCCTTAATGACTCGTTTTGACTTTTCGGGATGTTACAAAACATCTTTCTTGTTCTCCTTCACCTCCTTAGTTTATTCATAATAATCCGCTTAGAGAATCCCAATATGCCCTTGCACTCTTGTACTTCTAGAATCAGTGAATGATAAAATTAAGAATTTGGATCTACTAAAGAGAGTGGAATCAATGTTGATCCTCCTTTTAGACTTCCATTAAGTACTTTGATGATTTTTTGGAATCAAATCACATCCTTCTCTAGTAGCTCTCATCAATAGGTTTCCTCATGAGGGGTTAGTGGTGCGGTCCCGGATGGGAAACGGATAGGTGGTCCCGATTAAAATAACACCTATCCTCCAAAGCAGGGTCGTACATTTGCTGTTAAAAAAAGTAGCTCTCATCAAGGGTATGTAAGGTCTCTTAATGATTGAGCTTTAGATCTTTTGATAAGGATGTCTAATAAAGCCTTTCATCTTGATCTTCCATGTAGTCGTTAGGAGTGAACATTAAAGGGTTGTTGTGGTTCCATTCTTAATTTATAACTTTGTGACGAAATATAATTTGAATGTTGCTTGTGTGGTAAAGTATTTAATAGAAATCAGAATTGAAGATGGTTAAATAAACAAATCTAGAGTTAAAGCTCTTATACCACTCATTGGATTGTTTGTAATACTAACCACACGAAGAATTTCATTATTTGAACAACAAATGCAAAATCTTTGTTAATCAATTACTTAACACACAATCATACCAATAATGAATGAAACAGTTGTAGGATTCTATGTGCCCAAGACACTTAGAATATTGATGTGGTTAGTACGTTATGATCCAAGTCGGGTTATACCCAATAACAAGATTAGCAAACACCAATTAATATTTAATTGATGATATGATCATGCAATTAAATATTTACACCAATTTAGAAAATGGGTTTTCTAAATAAGTTGCATATGAGATGGAACAATTTATTAGGATATTTTGTTCAATAATATTATTTGAAGTGTTATTTAAATTAGTTGTATAACACCAAATAATAATAAGAGAATACTACTTATACAATTAGTTGGTTAATTGTATAAACTAGTTAAAAGAGTAGGCAATATATACATGTGTGTATTAATAATTAAGAGAATGAAAAAAAAGAGGAAATCCTTCCTTTTTTCATGAAGAAACCGTCCATGTGATGGTGAGTGGAAGACACACATGCTTGTCATGTGTTTCCACTAGCATCTTATTCTCTTGAACACCACACACATGCATGCTCACCTTGTTTTAACCAAGTTATTCCCTTGGTTAATGAACACATGCATTGTTGTCTCCTTTCCACTAACTAAATATTCAGCTCTCCTCTCATTTGAAACATACATGCAACTAACAACACAAGAAAAACACAACCAAAGAATTCAGCTCTTCCTCTCTCTCTATTTATGGAAATAGGCAGCAGCATTAGAGGGTTTTCTTGGAGCAATCTTGTGTTGTTTTGGTGATCATCTTCCTAACAAGAAAGTGTGTTTGCAATGAGGCTTGGGGTATATACACTTGAGGGTTCCTCCTCTTGGAACCTTGGTCGTTTTCATCCTCCCATTTCATCTATAATGCTGCCTGAAAGTCACGGTTTGAAGGCCTGTTGGCAGCTTACTTTTGGAGTTTTTGGTGTCCAAAACAAAGCAACCAAGATGCCTACTTAGAGCCTTGTGGGAGTGAGCACTTAAGGACTTCTAAGCTTGAAGTTTTGGTCATATTTCAGCCTCCTATCTTCTTTCTTTGGTCAACCATTTGCTGCTGCAGTAAGGTAGATTCACAGCTCACTGAAGCGGTGATTTTATGTAGTTTTACATATGTTCATAGCTTGCTAATTCACATAAATGATCCTTTGTTCTTTGGGTTTGTTTTATACATTAATATGGTCATCTAATGAACATATTTTTCAGCTTATAAAAGGGTTTATAAAGTTGTAATTCCGCTGCGTTTTCAGAAATTTTAAATGGTTAAACTATGATTTTATGTTCTAGCAAACCCAACAATGGCATCAAGAGCCGGTTATGTGGATAGCTTGCTTGTTCTTTTCCTTTAAAAATTAGTTTTAGAGGATGATTTTAAACTCATAATAGGCTGATTATGGGCTGCTACATTTCTGTTTTGATGAATCCCCAACTTTCAAGATTATATCATACATGCTTGTGATGAAATCTTGAAAGAAATACATATTGATAAAATGTTGATTGTTTGGACAATATTTAAAACCAAAAATTTCAGTTTATGTTGGCTGAAATTTGGTGGTTTTAAAAGGGGTTTCATTATATGTTTTGATGATATGATCATTGGATGATAGTGTGCATAACCTAGCCATTGACCTTGTGATGTTTGGATGCTTGTGTTGGTTGTATTCATTCATTCAATTGGGTTGTATTATTTATTGTTTGTGCTTTGTTTCAAATATAATTTATTTATTATTGGGTTGTAATAAATAGATTAGGTGTATTTTCATTTTACTAGATATCTTGTATTAGGACTTTATATCTTGTAATATGAAGACATACACATTGGAAGCACAAAGGAAGGTCACAAGAGAAACATGGAGCATTTTGGATGCGGTTTCAAGTGGGAGGCTTTTGGAAGTTTTCCATGTGATTGTTTGTAACCCTTAGGAAAGACCTATGGACCACACTTGTGATGGCAAACAAGTGTGGACCACTTTAGATGCTATGGTATGCACATATGCACATTGTGATTGTTTATATTATGCTTGTTTGGTTGTTTGTTGTATGATTGTTGTTTGATATTTGGATATGCATAACAAACTCATTAGCAAACTTAACAAGCTGGAAATTTATGGTTTCTAATCATTAAGTGGTTAATAAGAGGTTATTAAAAGGATTAATGATTTAATAAAAGAGGTTTTATTAAAAATAAACCATAAGATACCTTGCATCTATGGTTCTTAATCATTAAGTGATTAATAAGAGGTTATTAAAAGGATTGATGATTTAATAAAAGAGGTTTTATTAAAAATGAACCATAGGATACCTTGTATTTGAAAGCATGCAAATACAAGGTACATAGAGTTTTCAAAACTAGAATTAATAAAAACTAAAAATCCCTTTTTCAAACAAGTTTAACACCATCCTTTTGCACAACACTTAAGTCATTGGAAACTCTTAATGGGATAAAGGTCACCTAACCATTTTGAGGGAACTTATGACTTAAGATGGGAATACCACATTGGTGGGATAAAGGTCACCTAACCACTTGTGTTGGTAAACTCACATGTGTGTGCAAGTAGGGTGACTTGATTTGCAAACCATGTTGAATGGATCACCTAAAATATGGTTTCCAAATGGTGTTAATGGGATAAACATGCCGACTTTACATATAATGTTTAAAGTCGATCCCATACCGCTAGAAGTTGCAAAAGGTTGCAATTGTCAAATGTTGACTACCTTGTTAATTTGAATAATGGGATAAAGGTCACCTAACCATTATTTGAATGTAACGTTGGATTCTAGATTTTAATTATTAATTGTCTATGAGACATAAAGGGTATTAATAATTAAAATGAAATTTTTCAGAAATACTAAAAAGAACTTTGTAAAATTTGTAGAATAGCCACAAACAATAATGCTACCACCCCGATCGTCCATACCCTATCACTGAGAACTATTTTAGAGAGGGATCGTCTGTACCATAATAACCTTATGGACTGGTCTCGAAACTTGTGAATTGTTCTCAAGCAAGAGCAAAGGCAAATGTCCTTGACGATCCTACTCCTAACCAACCCGACCCCGACGATGTTGAGGCCGCCTCGAGAGGCTTAGCTGTCCTGTCTCAAAGGAGTTGGCCAAGGATTTGATCCTTAATGGCCTAACTGAAAGTTTGAGATGTTCATAATGAATTACAATATGAATGGATTCGACAAGAGCATTGGTGAGTTTCGCGCAATGCTCACAACAGCTAAGGCAGGGATGGGTAGAAAGGTTCTACCTATCCTCTAGATCAATAAGGGAGGCAATGGAAAGGCCATTCCTGATCCCAAGGCAAATGTTGCCAAAGGAGAGGGGCACATCAAAGGCAAAGGGGAAGGGAAGATCAAAGCGGAACCTCCAAAACCTAAGCTTATGAAGCCTAAGGTAACGAAAAACGATCCATGCTTTGAGTATGGTGAGATAGGTTATTTGAAAGGGAATTGTCCAACCTATCTCAAAGAGTTGAGAAATAGGAGGGATGCTGGGCAAACCTCAAGCACAACTTTCATAATCCATATTGACTTAAATGTTATTTCTTCAAAGCACATGGGTAATTGGATACCGCATGTGGAACTCACTTTTGCAATCTGTTACGAGGGTTCAAAAGAAATAAGCACTTTAAGAAAGGAGACTATGTTTTGAAACTTTCAAAAGGTTTGGAAGTTGTTCTTCAAAACATGTTATATGCTCCTAGTTTGACTAGGAACATGATTTAAGTTTCCCTTTTAAAACGATATGGTTATGATTTAAAGTTTGTAAATGATGGTATTTATGTTTATATGGATGATGTATATTATTTCAAGGCTATGCCTTCTAATGATGTTGATGAATGGCTTCATGATGATTCGTCCTATAATAACACATTATACCTATCATACACCAAGAGACTTAAAATGGTTTAAGTGACTCTTATTCTTGTCATTGTCATCTTGGTTACATAAACAAGAATCGGATTTAAACACTTTAAAAGAATGGTCTTTTGAAAACAAATGAAAATTGTTCATTTGATAAGTGTGAATCTTGTTTACAAGGTAAGATGACCAACACTCCCTTTAGTGGTACTAATGAGAGGGCAAAAGACTTATTAGGAATCGTACATTTGGATGTATGTGGTCCTTTTAAGACAATGACAAGGTATGGTGAAACTTACTTCATTACCTTAACCGACGATTATAGTCGCTATGGTTATGTGTACTTGATGGCACATAAACATGAAGAATTTGAAATGTTCAAAAACTTCAAGAATGAAGTAGAAAATCAACTCGATAGAACTACCAAAGTTCTCCGTTTAGATAGAGAAGGTGAATACCTAAGTGAGACTTTTGGGGATCATCTAGGAAGTTGTAAGATTGTCTCACAACTTACTCCTCACAGAACACCATAACATAATGATGTGTCTGAAAGGAGATCGAACCCTATTGGATATGGTTCGACCTATGATGCCTATAAGCTCACTACCTCTATAATTTTGGGGTTTCGCACTACTCTCCAAGGCTCGTATTTTGAATATGGCCCAAACCAAGAAAGTGGATTCAACGCCTTTTGAAATATGGAATGGAATAGTTCCATCGCTATCATATTTAAAATTATGGGTCATGAAGCTTATGTTAAGCTTAACACCCAAACCAACTGAAAGTCGATTCACTTAGTGTATATTTGTTGGATATCCAAAAGGACTGTATAGGATACTACTTCTTTGATCCAACAGAGCAAAAGGTATTTATTGCTCAAAAGGCAGAGTTCTTGGAAGCCAAGTTCCTTATGGAAGGAATGACGCATAGAACAGTGGAATTTGATGAGGATCAAGATCCGCAAGCCGATACACGTTTGGTTGACACGAGCTGTCAACAAGAGGTTGTTGATAATGATCAAGAGGTTGATCAATACACACAAAACGTTCATAGATCTGGTAGAGTTAGCATTCCACCTGAAATATATGGATTTTCATGGATGGATGCTATGAGATTGACTCGGATGAGCCAACTACATACCATAATGCTATGTCCAATTCAGATTGTGACAAATGGCTGGAAGCCATGAACGTAGAGATGCAATCCATGTATGACAACCAAGTTTAGGAATTGGTTGACCCTCCACTTAACTCCAAACGGTTGGATGCAAGTGGGTTTTCGAGAAGAAAACAAATATGCATGGAAACTTGGACACTGACAAGGCTTGTGTGTATAAAAAGGCTAATGGGAGTGTAATGATATTCCTAGTATTGTATGTTGATGACATAATACTATATGGAAAGGACATTCCAACCATGGAAGGTGTTAAAACCTGGCTTGGAAATTGTTTTTCCATAAAAGATCTCGGTGAAGCCGCCTATATTTTGGGAATAAAGATCTATAGGGATAGATCGAGGCGGTTGATAGGTCTAAACTAAAGTGCATATATTGATAAAATCTTGAAAAGGTTCAAGATGGAAAACTCTAAGAAAGGTATGGTACCTATTCAAAAAGGGACAATATTGAGTGCATCTCAATGTCCAAGCTCAAAGGATGAGCAAGATTGTATGAGGGACATCCCATATGCGTCTGCTATAGGATCCATCATATATGCGATGATATGCACTAGACTGGACATGTCATGCGTGTTAAGCATGACAAGTAGATATCAGCAGAATCCATATAACACCCATTGGATGGCTGTTGAAAGTATATTGGAATACATTAGGAGGACTAAGGATATGTTTCTAATATACGGATCTGACAAAGAGGAACTCGTTGTAAAGGGTTACATGGATGCGAGTTTCCAAACTGATCGAGATGATCCTCGATCACAATCGGGGTACGTCTTCATTATGAATAGGGTAGCATTGTCCACTACAGAATTCGAACACATAGCCGCCTCATTAGTAGCTTGGGAAGCTGCATGGATAAAAGGTTTATTACCAATCTAAGGATGGTCTCTACCATTCAAGACCCCTTAGAAGTCTTTGTGATGACGAGGGTGCGATTTTTCAAATCAAGGAACCCCGTGCACATCAAATGATTAGGCACAATGAGCGGAGATTCAACTACATAAGGGATGATGTTGAAAAAGGAAAGATATGTATTCGCAAAGTTCACTTTGATCAAAACATTGCGGATCCACTCACGAAGCTCCTTGAAAGGGCAAAGCATGAAAGTCATACTTGTGCCTTAGGACTTCGATATTCTAGTGATTGGACTTGATCAAATTTTGTATTTTAATATGTGGAACTCTTTATTATTTGAGTAAAATTATTTGGTTATAATGTCTCAATTAATGTTCCGATTTAGCATGTTTAATCCATGAGTAAATTATTTACTCTAAATGTCCGTAGTCGTTCATACTTGTGGGAACAAGTGTGAGGGTAAGACTATTATGAACTTGGATTGGTTGATATTCATAAGGATGAATATAGAGCAATGGGTTGCTACCAAGGTTCATAGATATTTGTGGGATACAAATATTGGACTAACCCGCATCTCAAATTTTACTACATGGAATCCTATCGATTGATCATAAGTAAATTTGAGTAAAGGCGAACATCATTTGGTATCCTCCGACCTGAGACACATATTGGGTTTTGATATTCACCAAGTTTTATACCTTGAGCTAGTTCTTCACTGATATGAAATAATTGTCAGTACATAAGGCTATGTTCAGGTATAACATAAGGTGATTGTGAGAAACGTATGTGGTCAAGATGGGATTTGTTCCTCTTATCCGTTGAGAGTATGATGTCTAAGGCCTGATTAAGTTAAATCAACAAGGAATGATCATTCTGTGTCCTTGGATTTAACATGACATCGGTAACAAAAGGATAGATGATTGATTCACCTAAATCATTTCAAGTAAGGTACTTGAATGGGATGATGTTATTGAATGGCCATAAGTCATGCGTATTAAGGGTAGTAAACCGTTGTTAGGCGTCATTTACTGCTTGCATCAATCTTCTATGAATCTTGGGCAAGTGGGAGATTGTAGGATTCTATGTGCCCAAGACACTTAGAATATTGATGTGGTTAGTACGTTATGATCCAAGTCGGGTTATACCCAATAACAAGCTTAGCAAACACCAATTAATATTTAATTGATGATATGATCATGCAATTAAATATTTACACCAATTTGAAAATGGGTTTTCTAAATAAGTTGCATATGAGATGGAACAATTTATTAGGATATTTTGTTCAATAATATTATTTGAAGTGTTATTTAAATTAGTTGTATAACACCAAATAATAATGAGAGTATACTACTTATACAATTAGTTGGTTAATTGTATAAACTAGTTAAAAGAGTAGGCAATATATACATGTGTGTATTAATAATTAAGAGAATGAAAAAAAGAGGAAATCCTTCTTTTTTCATGAAGAAACCGTCCATGTGATGGTGAGTGGAAGACACACATGCTTGTCATGTGTTTCCACTAGCATCTTATCTCTTGAACACCACACACATGCATGCTCACCTTGTTTTAACCAAGTTATTCCCTTGGTTAATGAACACATGCATTGTTGTCTCCTTTCCACTAACTAAATATTCAGCTCTCCTCTCATTTGAAACATACATGCAACTAACAACACAAGAAAAACACAACCAAAGAATTCAGCTCTTCCTCTCTCTCTATTTACGGAAATAGGCAGCAGCATTAGAGGGTTTTCTTGGAGCAATCTTGTGTTGTTTTGGTGATCATCTTCCTAACAAGAAAGTGTGTTTGCAATGAGGCTTGGGGTATATACACTTGAGGGTTCCTCCTCTTGGAACCTTGGTCGTTTTCATCCTCCCATTTCATCTATAATGCTGCCTGAAAGTCACGGTTTTGAAGGCCTGTTGGTAGCTTACTTTTGGAGTTTTTGGTGTCCAAAACAAAGCAACCAAGATGCCTACTTAGATCCTTGTGGGAGTGAGCACTTAAGGACTTCTAAGCTTGAAGTTTTGGTCATATTTCAGCCTCCTATCTTCTTTCTTTGGTCAACCATTTGCTGCTGCAGTAAGGTAGATTCACAGCTCACTGAAGCGGTGATTTTATGTAGTTTTACATATGTTCATAGCTTGCTAATTCACATAAATGATCCTTTGTTCTTTGGGTTGTTTTATACATTAATATGGTCATATAATGAACATATTTTTCAGCTTATAAAAGGGTTTATAAAGTTGTAATTCCGCTGCGTTTTCAGAAAGTTTAAATGGTTAAACTATGATTTATGTTCTAGCAAACCCAACAACAGTAAACACACGAGCAAATATGATGGAACATTCCAATCCATGGGGATGACCTTTGTATCATTCTAACAACAATATAAAGCAAAATTCTTAACATCCAAGACCATATAAACTAAGCTGAATCAAAACTATGCGATCATCATGTTCAAAATACAAAATACAAATTAAAGCATTGCCTCTGGAAGTTTAATCCAGTCATTATCTTCTGCATGAATATTTTATTCAACTTAAATCATAGTGTCTCCTTGACATACCTAGCGCATCCCGACACCTCTTGATACTGCATCACGAGCTAAAGCACGTCAACAACAACATTGTTGGTGAGTCATAACTAGTGATTTAAGAGTAGTTAGACAATCATTACAAAGTGTTCAAGTAAATATTAAAAAATGAAATCTATACTGAAGTTGTCATGACGAGCATCAATTTTAACCACATAAGTTCAACTACAGGATTTATTGTATAAGCAATGGAAGGGTAGGTTAAAGACACATCACCATATCTTTTTATTATAAAGCAACTGCTATATTATGTTTGTTTTCAGTGACATCAATAAATGGATTTTTCATCATCACTAATAAATTTTAGATTTATTTAACATATTTTAGGGTTAAGAACGTACACATTGACATGCATACAGATATATGTATAAACAAGAATCCTAGAAATCAAGTCGTCTAAACACTCTCAAACTTCAATGCTTTGGCATATTTAACCACAATTATGTTATTTTATTTTATTTCTATGATATTTTGGAGTGTTACATATTGTTTTCTCTTATTTGTATAACAAGAATCATGGGAATTAGAAATATGTGTAAGGAGAAACCTAAAATGAAGTCTAGGAGTGAAGGACAAGGGTTTTAATAAATTAGTATACTATTTGAATAAATCAACACATTTTTGTTTCTTTCCATTAAGACAGGTAAAAGAAAGACTCAAGGTTAAATGTTTTTAATTAAATCATTGTCTACGATTACTATATCATATGAAATGGCAGCCTTATTTGGATTGGGGAGTTACAAGCATCCAAACATATTGCTTTGCACAAAACACATGTGCGTGATTAAATTATAACAAACAAACAAACAAACAAACCCAGTATATCCCACTCAAAAGCAGGGTCTGGGAGGGGTAGGTGGTGGTGAGTCTTTCCTCTATCCAGGTAGGTAGAGAGACCGCTTTCAAAGAGACCCCCGACTCGATAACAAAAGCAATAACGCAAGCGAATCAGCATATAATCAAACATACGATAAATGATACAGCACACAGCACACAGCATACAGCAAACATTAAAATATCACCAAAAGAAAATACAAAATGAACAAGCATACATCCGAAAAGTAGCCAGTTTCCCCTAAAAAGGCAGAAGCGTACTACATATGCATCAGGTCCCGCAACAAGTAATCAAAGTCTCTTCCTAGCTACAGAACCCACTAAAAGGCCTTAATTTTAATTCTACGCCTCCACTCACTCCTATCCTCGATCATGTGCTCAGAGAGGTGCAAGTGTACCATATCTCGCCTAATTTTCTCTTCCTAAGTCAACCTAGGTCTTCCTCTACTCTTCCTATCTTCTAGGATGATGTTCTCCACTGCTCTAACAGGTGCTGCCATTGGTCTTCTCTTGACATGCCCAAACCATCTTAATCTTCCCTCTCGTATTTTATCTACAATACAAGCCACTTCTAACTTCTTTCAAAACACTCCGTTCCTATCCGATCCAGTCTTGCATGTCCACACATCCACCTCAGCATTCGTATTTCTGTAACCTCTATTTGTTTCTCATACGATTTCTTTATGGCCCAGCAGTCTGTTCCATATAGCATAGCTGGGCGTACCGCCACTCTGTATAGTTTTCCCTTTAGTTTACTGGAAACCTCTTATCACTTAGAATCCATGACGCAGCTCTCCACTTGCACCATCCCGCTTGAACATGGTGGGCTACATCGTTGTGTATCTCTCCGTCCTCCTATAAGTACGAGCCCATGTATTTGAACCTAGATGTTCGTGGGACTGGCATACCCTGGATACTGATTTGGGTGTCCTCTTCCGCATTGCCACCAAAGTTACAATGCATGTATTCCGTCTTAGAGCGACTTATCCTTAATCCTCTGCGCTCTAGTGCTGCTCTCCACTGCTCTAGCTTGTCGTTAAGCATCATTTTAGATTCTGATATTAAGACAATATCATCCGCAAAGAGCATGCACCACGGGACTGACTGTTGTATAGACTTGGTCATCTCATCCAACACTACTGTGAAAAGAAATAGGCATAGTACTGATCCTTGGTGGACTCCCACTTCCACTGAGAAGGAGTTTATGTCTCCTATCGGTGCTCGCACACACGTTTTTGCCCCATCATACATATCCTTAATTTTTTGATATACCTCTCTGGTACCCTTCTAAGTCGTAGACTTTCCCAAATTAGTTATCGCGGAACACTGTCATAGGCCTTTTCTAGGTCGATGAATACCATATGGAGGCCCCTTTCTTTTCTCTATACTTCTCCATTATCCGCCTTATGACGTGTATGGCTTCTGTTGTAGAGCATCCTGGCATAAATCCAAATTGGTTTATCGCTATCTGAGTTTTCAGTCTAATTCTCGTGTCAATAACTCTTTCCTATAGTTTCATCGTGTGACTCAATAGCTTTATTCCCCTATAGTTTTCGCAACATTGGACATCTCCTTTTTTCTTATATATGGGGACTATGACACTGGTTTTACACTGGTCTGGCATCTTCCCTGTCTTAAAGATAGTGTTGAATAAATCTATTAGCCATTGGAGACCCTCATCACCCAGGCATTTCACACTTCAATCGGTATGTTGTCTGGCCCCACCGCTTTAGCCCTTCCCATTTTCTTCATAGCTCTTGTAACTTCGTCAACTGTGATGCTTCTACAATAGCATTGGTTTTGTTGCATCGTTTGGGTTGTTCTATCTATCTCAGTTTGTTGGTTTGGATTCGTTATGTTGAAAAGGTTATCGAAGTAGGTTTTCCATCTCACCTTGATGTCTTTCTCCTTCACCAAAACTTTCCATCCACAGCCTTTATGAACTTCACCATTCTCAAGTCCTGTCTTCTACTTTCTCTTGCCTTGGCTATCTTAAACATGTCATGCTCTCCTTCTTCGTCTCTAATCATTTATACATCCTTTCGTATGCCGTGTTCTTTGCCTCTGACCCGATTTTTTCGCCTGTCGCTTAGCCTCCTTGTACTTTTCTTTTAGCTCTGCGTATTTTTCCTCATTGTTACAGCGTATAAGCTCTTTAAAACTTTGTTGTTTGATTCGTATCTTCTCCTGTACATTTTCGTTCCACCACCATGATTCCTTCTGACCGCCTGTCCTTTTTGTTGTAACTCCAAGCGTTTCTTTAGCTGCTTGGATAAGCGTAGTTGCCATAGCCTCCCACTTTTGGTTTACGTCTTCCTGTTGCCCAGTTTGGTTCATTGGTATGACCTTATCTCTAAAAATGGTAATCTTTTCGTCTTTGAGCTGGCCCCATCTGATCTTAGGTCTAACTTTCTTGTTCTGTTGGCCAATTGGCCTCTTGACGCGTATATCCGCCACCAACATATGGTGTTGCGTCACAACTGTCTCTCCCGGGATTGCTTTACAGTCCTTCCACGTGTTATGATCTTCTCTCCTCATTAATAAATAGTCTATCTGCGTGTGTCTCCCGCCTCTGCTAAACGTGATTAGATGCGAGTCTCTTTTCTTAAAAAAACGAATTTATGATGCCTAAGTCATGCGCTACTACAAATTCAAGAAGCTCCCTACTGGCGTCATTCCTAAGACCATACCCGTAGCCTCCATACACCAGTTGGAAATGCTCATTATCCTTACCGATATGTCCATTAAAATCTCCTCCTATGCATATCTTTTCTTCTCTAAGTATGTCACCCATAACGTGATATAAACTCTCCTAGAACTTCTTTCTTTCCGTTTCCCCTAGTCCAACATGTGGTGCATACGCACTAACTACTGCCACTACCTCATCCCTATTACTATTCTTAACAACATAATTCTATCATTGTATCTTCTCACCTCCAATACATTATCTTGAAGTTCCCTAGCTACTAGAAAACCTACTCCATTTTTTGTTCCATCAGACCCTGAATACCATAGTTTCTAACTATTGCACTCTTTTGCTCTCCCACCCCGCTATCTAGTCTCCTGAAGGCACGCTATCTGGACCCTACGTTTCTTCAACACATCAATTAACTCTAGTAACTTACTAGTTAGGGTTCCTACATTCCATGATGCCACTCTTAATCTACAAACCTTATTCCCTGTCTTCGCACCTCTCCTCACCGAACATGATCTCGGGGTAGCATAATTACTCCTACTATCTATTATACCAGACAAAGTCCACTAAAACCACCAAAAAAGACATGGACAACACACTAGAAAGAAACGCAGCACAAGTAAAGCATAATCAAAAGGAAACCGTCACACGAGGTCAACAATATGCTAGGGGCACACAAACAAATCAAGACACAGAAAAATCAAATCACACAATGATAGAAAAAGCCCAAAAAAAGAGGATGCCTTCCCCTATTCAAAACCATGAATGCTGGTACCCCTAACCCAGCCAAACAATCTACATGAAAAGAAATATTTAAAGATATAATTAAATTAAAGGCGCGTAAAAAACAGATATGCAAATCCGAGACAGATCGATCTCACCAAATGTATACCCGGATTTATAATTCTTCGATTTTGATGCTGGTACGTGGTGGCTGGGGGGCTGTGAGGTTGCTGCGATGGTGGTGGAGGTGGTGGCTAGTGGCCGGTGAGAGGGAGGGCAGGGGCAGTAAGGGTGGTGGTGGCTAGCGGTGATGTGGTGGCGGGTGGAGGCCAGGGGCCAGTGGGGGGGTGTTGGCTAGCGGTGATGTGGTGGCCGGTGAAGGCTTTGGTGGCTAGTGACTGTGGTGGTGACGGGTAGGCGGTGGTGACGGGTAGGCGACGGTGACGGGGTAGGCGGTGGGGGGCAGTGACGGTGGGGGTAGGCGGTGGTGACGGGTAGGCGATGGTGACAGGGTCGGCGGTGGTGACGGGGTAGGCGTTGGGGGTGGTGACGGTTGGCTTAGGCGGAGGGGGGTGCCGGTGAGTGGGGGTTGTTGACTATGGTCGCCAGTTGGCTTGGGCGGAGGGTCGGTCGGCGGTGGTCGCCGGTGAGGTGGGGGGGTGGGATGGTTGGCTTAGGCGGAGGGTAGGTCGGCGGTGGTCGGAAACTTACCTGAGAGGCGGAGGGTAGGTCGGCAAACTTACCTGGGAGGTGGGCGGTGGTCGTCGGTGAGGTGGTCGGAGGGTAGGTCGGCAGAGATCCATTGGGAGAGAGAGCAGAGCAGAGAGAGAGCGCAGAGCAACAAAACTTGCGTTGCGCCAACCCCGTTGCATGACTAAATTATATTTTATTTAAATAATGCAATCACAGAAAATATTTTCATGGCTAAATTTATGAATGTCAATTGGCAATCAGTCTATGAACCTTAGCCCCAGGAAACCCGACCAGAGAAGAAAACCACCGATAATGTGGCCTATGGTGATTCGTTACAAACTTGCAACGACAATCCGTCAGAAATTATATTATGTACTACAATTTTTTAAAAGGGCGGTCATGAACGAAATCTCGTTGGTGATAGATGTCATAGACGTATTTTTGACAAAAAATATTCTGGGTAAAGGCTGGAATTTTTGCATAATTTCTTAGCCATGACTTCTTATACTAAAATCCGAAATAGGATCATAGCCATAATTTCTTATACTAAAAGCCGGAATTTTTACATATCGATCACTTTCACGATTGGCATAATTAAGTTCCTCCTTTTTTCATCAGAGGAAGTTTGGAAAGCCTTTACCTTGTTCTTCATCCATTAATTATACTACAAACAATCATAGTTGTAATGCCCGACTCCCACGAACACCCTGAGGAATGTTACACATCGCATATACAGAACACATAGTAATAAGAGAATTTACAACAGAAGTCTAACTTTAATTATGCACCATAACGTATTAAATATATGTCTTACTAGATAATACCATTACATGAGTTTAACTATACTAGAGATCCAAATCTTTGGTATAGTTCTAGACCTTTATTTCCTCATAAGCTAACCCGTAATCTCCATGTACTTTAATTATTTGGCACCTAGGATGTGTATCCATAAAAAGAAAATGTTTGGGACTCAACATAAAGCTTTTGAGTTCATAAACATAACATTCTTTAATATTCAAAACATTATTAATTGACTATTACATCAAGAAAATACCGCCATGGCAAACAAATAGGAACAAAGTAAGCACAATAATTTTACATAACCAAGTTATGCATACAAACTTCACTGGATAAAGCAGAATCATACAAGCAGCCCTTAAGCATCCTATGAAGCATTGTCAGATATCACAAATGCTATTGATAGTCAATTCTTCAATTATTACGGTTATCAAAACATCATAACCTGTTTTAGAAAACAGTTCAGAGGAACGCATCTGTTTAACAGTGCCCAACGGTTGAGAATCCTTTCTAGTATAATATGGTAATATTTTAAGATCCTGACACAGTTTAAGTAATCCTAAGTTAGGTAATGGTACAAGTAATTAGTTATTATCATGGTTGGATTGATTTATATTATCTTGTTTAAGCGTGAGTAATCAGTCAATGCCTTACTAAGGTTAGGCTATCCAAAACCTACCCTAACAATAACCCTAACACCTTTAAATAATAATAATACTAAATCTAACACTACTTCTTATAATAATAATCTAAAATAATAATAATTAACTTGAAATAAACTTAAAAGATTGTTGGATTATGTACGGTTTCGGTTACGTTACGTTACGTTGCCAACCGAGCTATGACCCGTAAGAGTTACACCTTGGGCAACAAATATTAAGTCCACTTAATTTGATTAACTGGCACTTACAAACTATATCGGGTTTTTATAATTTATAATTGTTATAAATTATATAATATAAATGTTTATTTATTAAACGTTGATTTTGGTTTAATTGCGATCGTGATCTGTAAAGGAAAAAATGAGGACTATAGGCCATGGATGTTCATGTGATTGCATGTGCATTGTCTTCACCTTTTCATTTTAATAAATAATGCTTTGGAATCACTTTACTGAGATCTGATAACTGGTGGAGCACTACCATTTTCATTTATAATTTGTAGTGGAGCACTACCATTTGATTGATATAATTTGTGCTTTGTTTGGCTCGAGAGATAGACTTGATTGAGTTTTCTTTATCTTCCCAGAAGAACTCTGCAAGCTTTGATTTTTCTTTCAACTTTCAAACAACCGATATATTTGATTGCAACAGTGGACCACGCCTCTTAGAGCCGCAACCACTGTGTTCCAATTTAGTGTTCGTTGATTCTAGCGTTCATTCGTTGTCCCTCGGTGTCTCAAGCGGTTAATTATAACCACAAAGGTATATTATATCTTATCAGTAGGTTATTCATATTCTGTATTTGCATTGTTTGTAACCCAGATCCTGTCAGGTTCATTCTGGTATTTTATTATTACTCCGCTGCGTTAACTGTTATTAATCAGATTAATAATTATCAAAACTGTTTTGATAAATAAACCTAACGAAGATACCACTGAACCCAACAGTGGTATCAGAGCCAGGCTTACAACATGCAAATCAGATCTGGTCTGTTAACCGGTTATAGATCATAAACTTTAAAATTATTTGAAGTTTCTGATTTATATTATTTTGGGCAACTTGGTTATTTTGGTTAAATATTTATTAACCAAAAGATTGCCCGTATTATTTTGATTGTGTTTTAATATGTAAATCTGGCTAGACCTTGTGGTTGAATGGTTGTGATGTGATTTGTTATTGTTAAAGTTTTTGGTTTTATGGTTTTTGGCCCATTTGATGGCTCAAAGTTGTAATAGATTAGAGTTTTCTTTTATTTTTCTTTTGTAAATATTGTAATATTTGAAGACCCGAAGTCAAAACTGGAAGCATGACAAATCAAGAGTCAGTGGGAGCCCATCAAGACAACTAGATGCACTTAGGTTCATCCTTGTAGTTGTTTTGTGTTTTCACCCGTGACCTAGCTTGTTCTCGCTATTTGGCTCTAGCGAGATCAAACAATCATAGCCATTAGATTTACATATTACTTTGCTATTATGGTTGCTTTATTTTATAATTATTATAACACCCAACCTAATATCAAGCTAATTAAAAAAAATATTTTTTTAATCAAAATAAATAATAAGTTTTAAACTTATTTTTATAACTTGTTAAATTATTAAAACAAATTGTTTGTTCTAAATGGGATAATCGGATAAGTTTTCAAATTCAAAATTAGTTTGAATTTCAAAACTTAAAACTTGATAATTTTTAAGTTAAAATTAATTATCCATTTAAAAGGATAACTTGATAAGTTTTTAAATTTAAAATTAGTTTAAATTTTAAAACTTAAATCTTAATAATTTAAAAATTATCAACTTAAAAATCGGTTGTCTATCTCGCGATGAACCTAGTTTTAATAGGGTATTAAAATCTGGTGTCCCGAGAGCTGAAGGGGTTGGTCATTTATTATCACGAACTATATATTGTAAATTAACTTTTACGACGCACGTATAACTTAATTATACGTTGTGTTTGACCCTATTCGGTAAACACTAAAATTGGATCCCATAGATAAAAATCAATAGTCTATGCCACCCTACTATAAGGAACACTTGGAATATTAAGCGAAACATCAGTGTTTGGAGCCACAACACCGCACTTGATGTGTAGTTTATTCTTCCAAGGTGCAAGGGTTTTGTTGACACATCCGGCCTTTTCATAAGTAACTGTTTTAGGAAGACTATTACTTTTCTCTCTTGTTACGTGCCACAACTGTCTAGAGAGAAAAGTGGGCATAGATGAGTCTAAACGTATCAATGCATTGACAAATGTTGTCGTTACGGCCTCATACACGAGAGTTGTGCAATTTTCACAATTGATAAACATTGTCAGTCTGCCTAATCACTTACTAATGTTGCGTGCCCCAGCTGCCTTTAGTGACTGACCAAGCCAGATTCTCATTCCTTATTTAAAATTACTGTAAATGGGTCATTAATTAAAATAAGGAAATAATACATCGAAAATACTAATTAATTTATTTTGCTTATAGATGTCTTCAAAAACCAACAACTCCTTCATTCTCAAGTCTATTCTTGAGAAAGAGAAACTTGATAACACCAACTTTCTCGCATGGCACCGTAATCTGAGATTGGTTCTCAAGATGGCGAAAAAGCTCTATTTATAGATAGCGCTGTTCCCAACGAGCCTGGAAACAATACGGCCGCAGCCCGTAGAACTTGGGAAAAATTTAAGGAGGATGCCGATGAGGTAGCCTGCCTTATGCTAGCCACCATGTCTCCTGATCTCCAGAAGAACATGGAGGACATGACTGCATTTGACATGATTGAGCAACTAAAGGGCATGTTTCAGAAACAAGCCCGACAAGAGCGCTATGATACCATGAAGCAGCTTATATCCTGCAAATGCAAGAAGGCTCGCCTGTTAGTGCCCATGTTCTTAAAATGAAAGGGTACATCGACCAAATGGCCAAACTTGGTTATCCTATGCAAGATGAAATGGAAGTAGACTTCATTTTGAACTCATTGCCTAGTTCTTACGACCAGTTCATAATGAACTTTAATATGAATGCATGGGTTAAGAGTGTAGCTGAACTACACGGTATGCTCAAAACTGCTGAGTAAAACATACCAGGTAAAGCCAGTCAAATGTTGATGGTCTGATCTACTAGTGTTAGGAAACCAAACCCAAGAAAAAAACTTATAACAATAAGGGTAAAGGTAAAGTTGTTGCTGCCAAGCCTGCCACCAACAACAAACAGCTGGCTAAAAACAAAGCAGCACCCCCTCCTGAGGAGCGACACTGTTTTGAATGCAATAAGATGGGACACTGGAGACGTAACTGTCCAGACTATCTAGCCAAGCTGAAGGTGAAGAAGGCCAATGGTGAAGGATCTTCTTCAGGTATTCTGATTTATGTTATTGAACTTTTCACTATTTCCAGCAACATATGGGTATTTGATACTGGATGTGTTTACCACATCATTAATGTCTTGCAGGAGCCTGAAAAGTAGAAGAAACTGAAACAAGGCGACATGGAGCTCATCATTGGTGATGGGAAAAGAGTACCGGTTCTAGCAACTGGAACATATCATCTTTCTTATCCATCTGGTCTTGTAATTACTTTAAATAATTGTTTATTTGCTTCTGGTTTAACCAGAAACATTATTTCAGTTTCTTTATTGTTTGAACAAGGATTCAAGTATGTTTTTAATGATGCTGTCATTTCTGCCTACTTGAATGATATCTTTTATTTTGAGGCTAAACCTCGAAGTGGTATTTATGAGATTGATATTCAAACAAACAATAATGTATATAATCTTTCTAAACGTATCAAATCTGGAATTAATGATACGTTTCTATGGCATTGTAGACTTGGCCACATAAGCAAGGCCCGTGTGAAAAGGCTTCAGTCCGAAGGGATTCTTGAATCCACAGGACATGAATCTTTTGATGAATGCGAATCTTGCTTAGCTGGCAAACTCACAAAAGATCCTTTCACCCATGTTGGTGAACGGGCTAAGGATCTGTTAGCACTTATATATTCTGATGTATGTGGTCCTTTCAGAACCATGTCTAGAAATCACGAAAGATACTTTGTTACGTTTATTGACGATTATAGTCGATACGCATATGTCTACCTTATGAAGCATAGAGACGAAACCTTTGAAAAATTCAAAGAGTTTCAGAACGAAGTAGAAAACCAACTTGGTAAAACTATCAAAGTACTTCAATCAGATCGAGGTAGAGAATACCTAAGCCAAGAGTTCATTGATCATCTAAAGGAATGTGGAATTGTTTCACAGTTCACTCCACCCGGCACACCCCAACTTAATGGCGTGAGTGAGAGGAGAAATCGAACCCTACTTAATATGGTTCGATCGATGACGTGTAGAACTAACTTACCTCACTCCTTCTGGAGTTATGCTCTTATGACCGCCGCCCGCCTTGTCAATCTGGCACCGACTAAGAAGGTAGATAAAACTCCATATGAGATATGGCATGGGTCTAAACCCAATTTGTCTTACCTTAGAGTATGGGGATGTGATGCTTATGTCACTGTGAGTCTAATGACAAGCTAGATCCTCGAGGCGAAAAAACTATTTTCGTTGGATACTACAATAGAAGCGGATATTACTTTTACCATCCTGATGCAAATATGATTTCCATCAAAAGTAAGGCACATTTCCACGAGAAAGAGTTTCTTGATTGAGGAACTGGAAGTAATATTGTGGATCTTGAAGAAATTCAAGAACCACAAACAAACGCTGATGCAGTCGGTGCGTCTGAACAACAAGAAATTGTTGCTGATTCAGACATAAACACAAGCGTTCGTAGAAGTAGCAGAACTCACAAAGAACCTGACAGATATCTTTGGAATCTAGAGGGTCCTGAGGTTCTGGTAGTAGCTTATTCTGGTGATGAACCTACTAACTACAAATCTGCTATCTCAGATCCGGAATCTGCGAAATGGCTAGATGCCATGAACGCCGAGATGCAATCCATGCGAGACAATCAAGTCTGGGACTTGGTTGAGCTACCTCCCGGTTCACGGACTGTAGGGAGCAAGTGGCTTTTCAAGAGAAAAACCGACATGCATGGAAATGTACACACCTATAAAGCACGGCTAGTTGCGAAAGGTTTCACTCAAACTCAAGGTGTTGACTATGATGAAACTTTCTCACCCGTTGCTATGATCAAATCGATTAGGATATTGCTTGCCATAGCCGCGTACTATGATTACCAGATATGGCAAATGGATGTCAAAAACCGCTTTTCTAAATAGACATCTCTCTGAAGATGTCTATATGGTTCAGCCCGATGGTTTTGTCGATCCACAATATCCAAATAAGGTGTGCAAACTGAATAAGTCCATTTATGGACTTAAACAGGCATCCCGTAGCTGGAATCTTCATTTTGATCAGAGAATCGTCGAATTCGGTTTTGTCAAAAGTGAAGATGAGCCTTGTGTTTACAGAAAGGCTAGTGGGAGCACTATATCGTTCCTCATATTGTATGTGGATGATATACTGATCATTGGAAACAATATGTCAATGCTTAACGAAGTTAAATGAATGGTTGGGAGATTGTTTCGCAATGAAAGATCTTGGAGAAGCTGCTTACATTCTAGGAATAAAGATCTATAGGGATATATCTAAGCGGCTTCTAGGGCTTAGTCAAAGCACATACATAGACAAAATGATGACGCGCTTTAAGATGGAAACTCCAAGAAAGGAGGTGTTCCAATGATAAAGGTACCGTGTTGAACAAATCACAATCTCCTTCAACGGACATTGATATTAAGCGAATGGAAAAGGTTCCATATACTTCAGCGATTGGATCCATCATGTATGCTATGCTGTGCACTAGACCTGACGTCCCGTATGCTTTGAGCATTACTAGCCGTTATCAGCAAAACCCAGGCTTTGCCCAATGGACTGCAGTTAAGAACATTCCGAAGTACTTGAGAAGGACTAAAGACATGTTTTAATATATGGAGGAGTTGAAGAATAGCTCACTGTAAGATGTTACACTGATGCTAGTTTCAAACTGACCGAGACGACTCTCGCTCACAATCTGGTTTTGTATTCACACTCAATGGTGGAGCCATCTCTTAGAAAAGTTCCAAGCAAAGTGTGGTGGCAGATTCTACCACTGAATCTGAATACATTGCAGCATCTGATGCTGCAAAGGAAGCTGCTTGGATGAAGAAGTTCATAGCCGATCTCGATGTGGTTCCAAGTATTCAGCAACCAATCGAGATATTTTGTGATAACACAGGTGCTATTGCTCAAGCCAAAGAGCCCAGATCTCATCACAGGGCCAAGCACATTCAGAGGAAGTTTCATTATATATGGGACATAGTGAAACAGGGAGACATCGTGATAAGAAAAATCAACACAGATCAAAACCTAGCAGACCCGTTACTAAGCCCATGACTCAGAACAAGCATGATCTGCATAGAAATGCGATCGGGATATGTTTTGATTTAGTATTTGGATGTATGAACTTTCAAACAGTTATACTTTTGAATTCATTTTGATCTACTGATATAGATACAATTATAAATCCTATAACTGTGTTCAATTTTAATACGTTTAATCCATGGATATTGTATTTAAATTATCCATAGTCGGTCAGACTTGTGGGAACAATTCTGAATAAAGACTATTCTGAATTTAGACTCAAGGAGTTGACTTCTAAATTCACAGACCTCATTATGAATGACGTTGGATGTAACTCGCCACCAACCATCTTTATTATAAGATGCTTTGATATTGGTATACTCATTTAGTATCCTATGACCTGAGATGCATACTAGAACTTCCATTTACCGAGGGTTATTCTTTGATTACTGTTAACCGCTGTCGCGTAACTGCCAGTCATAAAGGCTTTGGTTGGGAATAATTCTGAAGTTCAGTGGGAGTTGTATGTAGTCAATAAGAGATTCTGTACTCTTACATTATATGTAGCAGTTAAACATCGTGGCGCCCTCGTTGATTCAAACTGGTGAAGTGTGAGGCCTCACCCAACTGACTGTGTGTTTGATTGGATCATTTTGAACCTGGATCGAAAACAATAATGATTGAGCTCCATATGAGAATTAATCTCAATGACTCAATGATGTCTTTTACAGAAAGGATAAATGACTATCATTACCATAAGTTTATTGTCTTGTTATAGTAAAATGATACTAGAAGAAGATGTTTGGTAATGACTTTAAAGTGTCATACCTTGTTGGGGGCAGCCATGTGCAGCTAGAGCGCCGCTGACTGTCTACACGAAATTTAACCGAATGCCGTCCAAGTGGGAGCTTGTTGGATTATGTACGGTTTCGGTTACGTTACGTTACTTTGCCAACCGAGCTATGACCCGTAAGAGTTACACCTTGGGCAACAAATATTAAGTCCACTTAATTTGATTAACTGGCACTTATGAACTATATCGGGTTTTTACAATTTATAATTGTTATAAATTATATAGTATAAATGTTTATTTATTAAACGTTGATTTGGTTTAATTGCGATCGTGATCTGTAAAGGAAAAAAATGAGGACTATAGGCCACGGATGTTCATGTGATTGCATGTGCATTGTCTTCACCTTTTCATTTTAATAAATAATGCTTTGGAATCACTTTACTGAGATCTGATAACTGGTGGAGCACTACCATTTTATTTAAAATTTGTAGTGGAGCACTACCATTTTGATTGATATAATTTGTGCTTTGTTTGGCTCGAGAGATAAACTTGATTGAGTTTTCTTTATCTTCCCAGAAGAACTCTACAAGCTTTGATTTTTCTTTCAACTTTCAAACAACCGATATATTTGATTGCAACCGTGGACCACGCCTCTTAGAGCCGCAACCACTGTGTTCTAATTTAGTGTTCATTGATTTCAGCGTTCATTCGTTGTCCCTCGGTGTCTCAAGCGGTAATTATTAACCACAAAGTTATATTATATCTCATCAGTAGGTTATTCATATTCTGTATTTGTATGTTTGTAACCAGATCATGTCGGCTTAATTCTGGTATTTTATTATTACTCCGCTGCGTTAACTGTTTGTCACACCCTCAAATTTCCACAAACGGGGTATTACCCTTAGGCGTGTGACTTCCAGGATCTCAGCCACTAGTTACACCAAACGACACGTTAATTGTAAAACATAATTCATTTTTGAAGTTTAATATTACCAAAGACCAAGTTTTAAAGTAAACATAACAGAAGTTACGGAAGCATAGTAAATCTTAATTGTTTAAATGGCGCAACACACGCAAACCGAATAAATGAAAGTTACTGATAAATATTAAATAAGCCACGTGAGATAATAAATGCATGAGTGAATGCTCCTAATCGTGCGCGTCTTGTGAACCTGAAAGAAACATGCTAAAGTGTCAACACAAGGTTGGTGAGTTCACAGGTTTTGATAAACAGAACATAAAGTAAACCGATACAGTAAACAAAGTAATATCAGTAGGTAGCTAGTCTACTAAACCAGTTACTCAGTGTATGAAGTTCGAAACCGAAGCTGACAATCGAAACTGAACGCCTCGGCTGTGAATACCAGGTCACAGCAACAAAACTTAGGTCAATTAAACACCCGTTTGACGAACGTTGTGCTAGCGCGACTAGCCGGGTGGGGTTTGTCAAACCCACTAGATCTACTCAGAATTGCCTCGCTATACTACATACATTAACGGTTCGAGAGTGAGGACTTTAGTGGTATCACACTAGTAAACCGGTGATATTACAATAATACTGATCAAAGAAAATGAAATTGTTTCCACGTTTCTACTTGCGTAGTAACGGACCGAATGAAATTGTTTCCACGTTTCTACTTGCGTAGTAACGGACCGAATGAAATTGTTTTCACGTTTCTACTTGCATAGTACGGACCGAAGGGCAAAGTATACGAACATAGTATCATGTATATGCAGTATCACAACAATCCAATATAATGTAACGTTTATGAAAACAGCATGTTTCTCTCCCCCAAAATAGTATAAAGTAAAAGTGGGGCTGTAAACTCACCTTGGATCGATGTAATGTATATGAACAAGAACTTCAAAGAATTGGGCAATGCACGATCAAACACGTTCAATACCTATTATTGTTTGTAATGGAGTCTTTAATATAATACGAATATATTTGGTAAGGTTTGGGTCGATTAATTTAACACGTGGCACACACATAATTAGATGTATATATATGTTACAATATTTTTATAGATTTGTATTAATAAATAATTATCAATAAGCATTAAGTTTTAACAAATAATTATTTACACTTTGATTTCACTAAAAGGGTTTCATATATGTATTTAAATATTTTTAGAATTAAATATAAAAGTGATATGGTTTAATTATATAATTTATAATTATCCAAGAATATTTACAAATAAGGATAATCACATTTATAGTATTTTGATTAATAATAAGGTATTAATATATTTTACAAGAAATAACCCACAAATTCATTTGTAAATAATTTGTGAATTGATAAAATATATTATCTATATTTAAATATAATGTTTATTTATAGAAATAACTATTTATAATATTTATAAATAATTATGTATAATTTCTATGATTTTTATGATTATTGCATAGTTATACACGATTTAGAATTATTTTACAAAAATAAGTATTTTTAGTACTTTTAAATAATGTTTTATAAAATTTTATTAAAGTTTTTAAATAAAATAAATTTACAGGAAACTGTTTTGTAAGATTTAAAATAAGGGAAACTTATAAAATTTATTTTTATAATTTTTAGGAATTTTTCCATATTTTTAAAGTATTTTAAAAAGCTTAAAAAAATAAACAAATAAAAAGAGGCTGCCCGGGGTCGAACCCGGGTCCTCTCCCTGCCCACACACACACCGAACCAGTGAACCAAGGCTCTAAGCCGCAATGGTTCTTGGTTCGAAATCCTTTTATACAGATTCACAGGAGTTTCCCCACCTTATGAACCCTAGTTCCAAAATCGATCAAATTGAACATCGATTTGAATCTGTTAACAACTGTAATCATGGGGCTTTTGATCCCCATATAGAAACGAGCATGTACATGTATTTAATTACCCGTTTTGTTCGAATCTTAAGTTAATCCCAGCGAAGAACAAACCGCGACAGAGGAGCTATGATTCGAGGTTCAAATGATGATAATAACCCAATTAACCTTGAGGTTAGCTTCGTGTGATGTCCTATATTCAAAGCCCTCTGCTAATTTCATAAAATAGGGCTCGGAAGATGTGATTCGACTATGTTGCAGGTCGTGTTTAATGAGGATGATCGAATGTGGTTTCTGTGTTTGTTTTAGCTGAAATTGAACTCGTTGGAAGGTTTTAAATACACAGAAGATTGTTAGTGCGAGTTTGCTTTCGATTATTATTTAGATTTAGTGCTCGAATAGGTGAGTGGGTCGGCCGAACTTTCGGTCGAGTGGAAACCTCACTAAACCGACCTTAATATTCAATTTGAAGTGGGTATAATTCTCGAATCTTGCACGCGGTCTTGAAGTGGGTAATATTCAATGGAAGGTTTTAAGTGGTTAATTAGGTAGAAACTGATTTAAGTTTGGTCGTTCGGCTTCGCCGGAGCACCGCCGGCGTTTCGCCGGTGAACAGTGGGTCGACGGGGGAAAGGGGGTTTTTTTTTAAAATTACAACTTTAGTCCCTGCGGTTTCTTAGGTTATCATTTTATGCTAGAACTTCTAAAATAAGTTTTAAAATGGTCAAAATTAGCCCCTGGACTTTATTATTATTATCATTATTATTATTATTATTATTATTATTATTATTATTATTATTATTATTAATCTTACTAAATAATAAAATGGATTAATTCGCGATAGTATTAACCGAAAAGAAAAAAATTCGGGTTGTCACATTATCCCCTTGTTGAAGAAATTTCGTCCCGAAAATTAGAACACACGCGTTAACGAACTACTAGCAAGCAAGCTGGTCAGTGAGTAAGCTGATTAGTTATCTAAGACATAGGCAAGATAGGGTCTCCGGGAGTTTCTGAATAAACAGTAAGGTTTCGTGAGAGCTATTTCTATGGCATGCTTAGGGTTCAAGTCAGCAGGTACTATTCCTAGTAACTTACTAATCTGTTGGATACCTAATTCTAATCGGCATTAAAATCAAAAGAGAAGACATAGTGACTATCTACAAGAAATCTACCGGATACTATAGTAGGGTCAATAAGGGTTTACCTGAGCCAATGATAAACACTCTGCCTTTGGCACCACCGTTGTCATTCCCATTTCCGTTCCCGTTGCCATTTCCATTGTTCTTCTTTAGTTTTGGGCAATACCTTTTGATGTGCCCAGTCTGACCACACTCATAGCAGCCTCTTTGTTCCCCCCATTGAACTGGCTGCTTGTCTGATAAATTCACACGACAATTCTTAGCAGAATGACCAAACTTGCCACATCTCTCACAGTTGTTCTTGTTACACGACCCAATATGGTGGTAGTTGCATTCTTCACACTTAGGTAATGTTCCATTGTAGCCACTACCATGCTGTGAAGATGTAGAAATTTGGTTGTCGAATTCCGATGCTGGTGGGAAGTGTTCTGCTTGTTATGTGAGCCGACTCCCACTTTCTTTTGTTATGGCCGTCAGTAGTGGTAGACGTAAAACCACGTGGAGGTAGTTTACCTTGTGCGACAGCCTGATCAGTCAACTTGTGGGCCAGTTGAACAGCTTCCTGAATGGTAGCTGGTCTAGCAGTGGTGACCATGCTCTGGATTTCAGGTACCAGTTCGTCGATGTATCTTTCAACCCGTTTGTAAGCCGGGTTAATCATAGTAGGGCACAGAGTAGCCAACTCGTGAGAACGAGTTGTGTAAGCTTCAATTTCAGAACCTACCATCTTCAGGTTCCAAAATTCGGTTTCCAGTTTTTGTATTTCATCCCGTGAACAGTACTCCTCTTTCAGCAGATTCTTGAATTCTACCCATGTTGTGGTGTTTGCAGCTTCAACGCCCAGCATCTGAACTTGTGTGTTCCACCAGCTCAGAGCAGCACCATCCAGTGTGCCAGCAGCATATTTACTCTATTCCCAGCAGGGCAGTTGCAGATTTCGAACACCGATTCTAGCTTTTCGAACAACGGAGCAGTCCTACCGCTCCCTCAGTTCCATTGAACGGGTTAGGTTTGCAGTCCATAAAGGACTTGTAGGTGCAAGTCGCATGTCCAATAGGATTTTGCTGTGGAGGGGGTTGGTTTGCCAACGCTGTGGTAATACTATGATTATTGCTGCCAATTCTGCAGGCGTCAGTGAGATGTTACCTCTTCCACGTCCACGTCCTCTTCCAGACATTCTTTACATTACCAAATATCAGAAGCTATCAGTCATATGAAAATAGACCTTTTGTCTTGGAATGAAAAGAAAGAGAAATTCAAAGTTTTAAAGAAATAGTCAAGCTAGAGAATCAGTCCGAATCTGAGGGATTAACACAAATTTCATGGTTTGAATTTCGTCCAAATTCAAGGTAAGTGTGAGCATTCCTACAAGTAGAACCGATAAATAGTTTCCACATCAGTGGCTATGTTTTATGAGACCGAGACTTTCTTGCTCAACGTGTAGGAATGATGACTTATACTGGCTACAATGTTACCTCCCGACCAGATTCACCGGACTTAGCATGCATGACAAGTTACAATTACGTGTGCACCCGTAATGGTAATTTGCTTTGCATGATCACCCCGTTCCTCCTATCAGGCTAACATATCTTGTCAAGTACAGTGGTCATCAATGATAGAAGTACCAAGTATGTATGTATTATATCGGGGTTGATTAATCAAATTATATGAAAGGATCAGTAAAGTTTTGGGAATCATTGACACGCCAAGGTAATTTGGCCCATTTGCCTTAGAGACCTGTGTGTTGACCATAGTTTATCACTCATCCCAGAAATCCCCAGGTAAGCATACCAGGTCTCGCAATGAGATATATGCGATATGCTTGCCTTAGCCTGAGGGCCTTTTGCCAGGAAATCCAGAATACAGGTGTCTATGTGTCACACAAATCATTAAGAACATTTAAGCGATGTCAAATGCACACAAACTCTCCCGTGACTCACAGCAACTCGGAGCCACTATCCCGGTAGCCATATGCTCTCAGGGATATGTTAAAGCAAAAGTTTTCAGGTAATCAAAGTTTGGGAAACCTCGTAAGTAACCCTTCCCGTGACTCACAGCAACTCGGAGTCACCCTCCCTGTAGACGAACACTTACAGGAAGACGCCAAAGCAAACAGTTCTTGAGCAGGTAAAAACTAGTAAGGCATGCAAACAAAACCAACTAACAAAACTAAACGTGTCTATATGCGTGTAACTAAGGCAACGGCTATAGTCTAAATGCAATGCAAATGAGATGCAATGTCAATTTAGTTCGCTATAACCAATGGCTCTGATACCAATCTGTCACACCCTCAAATTTCCACAAACGGTATTATCGTTAGGCGTGTGACTTCCAGGATCTCAGCCACTAGTTACACCAAACGACACGTTAATTGTAAACATAATTCATTTTTGAAGTTTAATATTACCAAAGACCAAGTTTTTAAAGTAAACATAACAGAAGTTGCGGAAGCATAGTAAATCTTAATTGTTTAAATGGCGCAACACGCGCAAACCGAATAAATGAAAGTTACTGATAAATATTAAATAAGCCATGTGAGATAATAAATGCATGAGTGAATGCTCCTAATCGTGCGCGTCTTGTGAACCTGAAAGAAACATGCTAAAGTGTCAACACAAGGTTGGTGAGTTTACAGGTTTTGATAAACAGAACATAAAGTAAACCGATACAGTAAACAAAGTAATATCAGTAGGTAGCTAGTCTACTAAACCAGTTACTCAGTGTATGAAGTTCGAAACCGAAGCTGACAATCTGTATGAAGTTCGAAACCGAAGCTGACAATCGAAACTGAACGCCTCGGCTGTGAATACCAGGTCACAGCAACAGAACTTAGGTCAATTAAACACTCGTTTGACGAACGTTGTGCTAGTGCGACAAGCCCGGGTGGGGTTTGTCAAACCCAGTAGATCTACTCAGAATTGCCTCGCTATACTACATACATTAACGGTTCGAGAGTGAGGACTTTAGTGGTATCACACTAGTAAACCGGTGATATTACAATAATACTGATCAACGAAAATGAAATTGTTTCCACGTTTCTACTTGTGTAGTAACGGACCGAATGAAATTGTTTCCACGTTTCTACTTCCGTAGTAACGGACCGAATGCAATTGTTTCCACGTTTCTACTTGCGTAGTAACGGACCGAAGGGCAAAGTATACGAACATAGTATCATGTATATGCAGTATTACAATAATCCAATATAATGTAACGTTTATGAAAACAACATGTTTCTCTCCCCCAAAAATAGTATAAAGTAAAAGTGGGGCTGTAAACTCACATTGGATCGATGTAATGTATATGAACAAGAACTTCAAAGAATTGGGCAATGCACGATCAAACACGTTCAATACCTATTATTGTTTGTAATGGAGTCTTTAATATAATACGAATATATTTGTAAGGTTTGGGTCGATTTGATTTAACACGTGGCACACACATAATTAGATGTATATATATGTTACAATATTTTTATAGATTTGTATTAATAAATAATTATCAATAAGCATAAGTTTTACCAAATAATTATTTACACTTTGATTTCACTAAAAGGGTTTCATATATGTATTTAAATATTTTAGAATTAAATATAAAAGTGATATGGTTTATTTATATAATTATAATTATCCAAGAATATTTACAAATAAGGATAATCACATTTATAGTATTTTGATTAATAATAAGGTATTAATATATTTACAAGAAATAACCCACAAATTCATTTGTAAATAATTTGTGAATTGATAAAATATATTAATCTATATTTAAATATAATGTTTATTTTATAGAAATAACTATTTATAATATTTATAAATAATTTATGTATAATTTCTATGATTTTTATGATTATTGCATAGTTATACACGATTTAGAATTTATTTTACAAAAATAAGTATTTTTAGTACTTTTAAATAATGTTTTATAAAATTTTATTAATGTTTTAAATAAAATAAATTTACAGGAAACTGTTTTGTAAGATTTAAAATAAGGGAAACTTATAAAATTTATTTTTATAATTTTAGGAATTTTTCATATTTTTAAGTATTTTAAAAAGCTTAAAAAATAAAACAAATAAAAAGAGACTGCCCGGGGTCGAACCCGGGTCCTCTCCCTGCCCACACACACACCAAACCAGTGAACCAAGGCTCTAAGCCGCAATGGTTCTTGGTTCGAAATCCTTTTATACAGATTCACAGGAGTTTCCCCACCTTATGAACCCTAGTTCCAAAATCGATCAAATTGAACATCGATTTGAATCTGTTAACAACTGTAATCATGGGGCTTTTGATCCCCATATAGAAACGAGCATGTACATGTATTTAATTACCCGTTTGTGTTCGAATCTTAAGTTAATCCCAGCGAAGAACAAACCGCGACAGAGGAGCTATGATTCGAGGTTCAAATGATGATAATAACCCAATTAACCTTGAGGTTAGCTTCGTGTGATGTCCTATATTCAAAGCCCTCTGCTAATTTCATAAAATAGGGCTCGAAAGATGTGATTCGACTATGTTGCAGGTCGTGTTTAATGAGGATGATCGAATGTGGTTTCTGTGTTTGTTTTAGCTGAAATTGAACTCGTTGGAAGGTTTTAAATACACAGAAGATTGTTAGTGCGAGTTTGCTTTCGATTATTATTTAGATTTAGTGCTCGAATAGGTGAGTGGGTCGGCCGAACTTTCGGTCGAGTGGAAACCTCACTAAACCGACCTTAATATTCAATTTGAAGTGGGTATAATGCTCGAATCTTGCACGCGGTCTTGTCGGTAGTGGTTAATTAGGTAGAAACTGATTTAAGTTTGGTCGTTCGGCTTCGCCGGAGCAACGCCGGCGTTTCGCCGGTGAACAGTGGGTCGACGGGGGAAGGGGGTTTTTTTTAAAAAAATTACAACTTTAGTCCCTGCGGTTTCTGAGGTTATCCTTTTATGCTAGAACTTCTAAAATAAGTTTTAAAATGGTCAAAATTAGCCCCTGGAATTTATTATTATCATTATTATTATTATTATTATTATTATTATTATATTATTATTATTATTATTATTATTATTATTATTATTATTATTATTATTATTATTATTATTAATCTTACTAAATAATAAAATGGATTAATTCGCGATAGTATTAACCGAAAAGAAAAAAAATTCGGGTTGTCACACTGTTATTAATCAGATTAATAATTATCAAAACTGTTTGATAAATAAACCTAAAGAAGATACCACTGAACCAACAAAGATAACATATCTTAAAACTATCTATGACAATTTGTAGTAGAGTCCTCCCTGTTTGCGCTCCTAACCGAGCTCCAAACATGGCTACTAACAATACCCAACGAAGTATTAAGAAATCGAGATTATCTTTATATTACAGTTTTACCAAGAAAACTTATATTCCAAATTCAACCTTAAAGTTTCTATTTATAAGAAAGCAAACAGGCAGGTAAATTACTTCTGCAGTGATGTGGGATAAAATTGACATGCTTATATGCTAGCTTTCTTTCTTCTTACGAGCATATGAGGTTTAACAATATTATTATTAATATAGTATTATAATTAATTAATCTGCTTACTTCATTTTTTCCTATAATTTTTAAAATATAACCTATTATGAATTTCAAATATGACGTTGAGACGAGCTTATTTTTCTATACGAGTCCCAAGTTTCATTAATATATATATTATTATATTCGAATATATTTAAATGCTCTCTTACGACACAAAACTCGTCTAAAACTTTACATTTAAAATAGTCATTTCATTCATACTTAATCGTTAACAATATACAAAATATAAAGTTCACATAACTTATATTTTAACTATACATCTCATCCTGAAAACTTAGGATGTTATAACTGTTATATACTACTTATTTTAAAGGCAATTATACGACCCTGATTCGGAGTATAGGTGTTATCTTAATTGGGATATTTTATCCGTTTCCCGACCGGACATATAACATTCATATTTTTCGTATTTGTTCTTTCATCTTTTGTTATATCTTAATAAAAGTTTAATTTTATTACCATATTTCATGTGAAAATACATATACATAACATGCTTATTTGATGCTTTGTTTGTAAAATTTTGCATGTCCGCTTATGCGTCACTTGAACCGTAACCGTTAGACCATGAGCAATTGCCTTTAAAGTGAGACTTATATTCAATAGGGATGCCTAATGTTTATACTTTCACAAATCAAACAAAATCCTAAAAGGTTTGAAGGCTAAAAATACTTGTAAATGCAAGAAATAAAATATTACACGTGTAACAAGTATATTATACACTAATAAATTGCTAAACTTGGTCAACAAGCTAAAACTCATCCCATTTAACTCAAATTCAACCCCCTTATGTTTTATGGTTTCCATATGATTTTTATTATTTTATTTAATTAATTTTATAAAACTTTCTCTCCACTTCATACCATAATTAAACCCTCTAATCCTCAACTATAAATACAAGACCTCTTTCTACCAATTGCTTTGCACCAAAATCAAAACAAAACCCTAACTCTCGCTCTCTAATTCTTCTAGCATCAAGAACACCAAAGTGTTCAAGAGCTTGATTCAAAGGTGAGTTTGATTTTTTTTAGTTTTATTACATAATGTCATTACATTCTCTTATTTTCTCTTCTTGTTCTTCTTTTCTCTAAATTTAAGATGATTCTTTGTTATCCATACACCTTAGTGTAGTGACAAAGATGTTTAATTGTGTCTTAACACAAAAGATTATGATTTAGAAAGGGATTGATCGTGTTAAATAATTTTCTTGTTTGTACTTGATTTATATTTGTAGTACATTCTTACAATTTAATCCTTCTTCTATTACTTCTTTTTTTCATTAATATGAGATGATTCTTTGTTGCTCATATACCTTAGTGTATCAATGAAGATGATCAAACAAACCTCAACACACAAAATCTTGATTTACGAAAGGGATTGATCGTTTTGAAGGTCTTCAAATTTGTTATTCTTAAATCAATATCACAATATAACATAATGATATATAAATTAATTCATAATAATTTTATATCTATTTATCTTCCAAAAACCTCTTTTATCAAAACCATGATCAAAGCCCTTTGTAGTTTACATCTATGCAAATTTCAGATTCTGACTAGAAACTTAACGACCTTAACTTATTCAAAATAGACTCAAACGACATGTTTCTTTGTTTGAAAATTATTTCTTTGAGTTTTTCTAACCCCACCGATCTCCTCGAAACATTCAACCTTTTAAACTCCGAACACGCAAATTAAGTGCGTAGAACTGCTCAGGTTTGGGACAAGCTGTTTTGTGTCACGGTTTTCAATGGGCTAGAAATATCAATAAAATATAATTTTTAGATATGATTTAGTTAAGATATTGAATTAAATATATGAAACTTTTAGCCTTTAATTAATTTTTTATTATATTTTAAAGTATCTTATAAAAATAAAAACCGAATCCGGAATTTTAGTATGTTTCACAAAAGTTTTGTTTTTGATATTTTGTAATATTCTTAAATCTTGCATATCAAAACATCAATTTAAATCTTTCTTATTATCACCATTATTTTGAAACTAACTACGTTAATCAATAGGGCATCCACATTCGGTTGATCGGTTCAAGTCGTTTATCAAATATTATAAGGTGAGATTCATAGCCTATTTTACAACTTTTGGGGAAAACATGTATCATATCGCAGTCAAACTTATTTTTACAATTTAAATCATTACAAACTCATTCTACTTGGAAACTTTAAACATAGAACACAAATTACTTATTCATTGATCGTAAAAGCCCTCTCATTTTATCATACACAACCATTAACTTGTTTTAAGCCAACAGTAGGACAGTAGAGGATCCATTTGTGTGACAAACCCGTTCGAATCCTGGTTAGGGGTTTGGGCGATTGAAATCCAACTCATTCATGAGGGTACATGTCATTAGAGTCGATTGTGGACTCTTGTGTTATTAATCTTTCTGTAAATGGTTTGCTTTTGAATTGTACTGCTCATTCTTATATGCTTTAAAAACCTATGTTTCTCACCAAAGTTATATTGACATGTTTTCTTTACATGTTTTCAGGTAATTAGACTAGGGTTTCGAGACTCGCTAACTTAGTATGCTTGGACCCAATTATAATTAAATATTATCTTCTTTGTTTATTTGGTTGGTTTTGAAAGCAATGAACTATTATTGGTTAATTATATATAATGCCTTAGTGTTTTTCTCATACCATGTGAGATGACGATATTCGATTTCGTTGCATTCGAGCATTTCCGCTTTAATCGGGGTGTGACAAGAAAACACCCCACTCCATTAAGAGAAAACCCACAACTGGGAAACCCTTTAGCTCAGCGAAATCATTTTCGCCCGAGCAAGACTCGAACCCAGGACCACCCATTTGGGAAGCCATGGGGATACCACTAGTCTAGAAGAATTTATGTTGTTATAAACTACTAGAAACTGGTTATCTTTGCTACAAGAGTTTGCGACAACTGGCCCACAACATCGTATTAGCCACTCGTTTACGACGATTCTTCAACAAAGCTATCAGACAAAATGGCTACAAAACTTGAGTGTATATTATTGTCATAAACAGAATGATATGTGTCTCCTTGCATAATTGTTTAGTTGATAATTAAACTAAAGTGTGTAAGGTTCAAATATTTTTTTGAATATATGCACTCAAACTTTTCTAACTAATAAAATTAGCTTAACATTGAATGATAATATGCGAGTCCTAATTTAGAAAGTCAACATATGCTGTTCAATTTGTCTTACTTTTTATATAAATTGAAATTCAACAAAAGAAGCAAATTTGAAAATTGTGACTAAAGAAATTTCTACATGCAATTAACAACCCAAATGGGAACATTTGAAAAAGGTGAATGTTTAAAGCTCATTTGGTAACACAAATGTATAATTCATACACTATTTATACCCTCTAAACTCGACGTTTTTCAATGCACAATTCATAATGTCAATCACCTGTCAAGGTATATCTAGTCACTCTCTTATGATATTTGTAAGTTATTTCATATGATTTGAACTAACTTATTGATAATACTACAGGAAAGAGTTCATGGCCCGAGATTGTAGGCACGAGGGGAGACGCAGCGGCTGTTACAATTGAGTGAGAGAATCCACGGGTCGATGCTATTGTTGTCGTGGAGGGGACAGTTGTGCCACTTGATTTCCGATGCGATCGTGTATGGGTGTGGGTGAACACTAATGGGGTGGTCGTTAGAAGTCCTTCCATTGGATAAGCTTAGTGATGAGCTAAGGGCTAGATGGTCGAGTCACCACATCAAAGTTTCATAAATAAATAAATGATATATGTACTTCTTATGGATTTTACTCCACTCTTTTTATGGTAAGAATTTATGATGTATGAAAGTATTAGTAAATAAAACATGTATTTGATATCAATAAGTGGTGTTCGTTAAGTTCATATGTGTTAAACTGTATAGTTTGAGTTAGCATATACTCAAAAGTTATGGTGTACATTCAGTTAGATGTGTTCAAATTAAGGTTGCAATTATATCGAGCAACTCAATCTCGAGTTATTTCTTATCATTGCAAAACCAAGTTCATAAAATGGGTTGAAAGGATATCTTCCCATATGTATATTCGTGTTAAAGACGTCATCGTAACCGAGGCGCACTTGAAATCATGTTATGTGCTGGATTGACTCATTTGATTTTCATTTGGTAATATGAGTGATAACTAGTAGCTTAAGAACAATTTAAACAACTAATAGCTTAAGCCTAGATTACCTATTTTTCATAACATGTACGTTTTTCCAATTGTTTTTGTTTTATGCCTCTTGTTATTACCAAACAAACTTAGATTTATACATTTAGCTTGAAATTAGAGCGATAAAATATAAAGATCAAAGAACGAAGAAGTGAGTACTTTCAAAAATAGTTGGTGAAATTGGAATGTTGTTAACAAGTTATAAGAGAGAACATTAGTTTAATTTCTAGAAACGAATTATTAGAGAAATTTTAGAGTAAATTGCAATTTTCATACCCGTGTTTTAGGGGTGTTAACAGGATCAACCCCATCTTAACAGTTTGCATACCTGAGTTTATCAAATCTAACGCTTTACATACATCTGTTAAGTTTTCTTTAAACGTTCGTTAAAAGCCCCCCACGTGCTCCTCACGTGAGGGGTAAAAATGTCATTTGACCCATCAAAAACCTCATTTGCAGCAGCATCTATTATTAGAAAACCCACCCCCACACCCCTTCTTCTTCGATCCTCCTTCTCCTTCGACCCATCAAAACCTCATTTGCAGCAACTTCAGGTGAAGAATCATGTAGTGGAAGTAAAAAGCCAAGGAAAAAGTATCCTAAGCCCACTTGCCCATGGAATTTATATATATCTAGGAATGATGACTCAGAATTATGGTGTGTGAAAACCTTTAGGCAACATCACGAATGTATGCAAACCCGGGTTGTCAACTTGTATACTATGAGTTGGATAGCTAGAGAAATTGCACCTTTAGTTGAGAATAACCCCACCATACCCTTGGTAGCCTTGCAAAATCAGCTTCAGAAAAAACATCAAGTTCAAATCTCTCTGATGAAAATTTCTAGGGCTAGATCCATTGCATTAAAGAAACTTGATGGTGATTATCACATTCAGTATGGCTTGCTTAGAGATTATTGTTCTGAATTGATTAGAGCCAACCCTGGGACCACGATAAAAATTGCATTTGAACCACCAACTAATCCAAGCAGTCCGACTAGGCAGTTTAGGAGAGTTTACATTTGTTTTGCAGCTTTGAAAAAAGGTTTTAAGATGATTGGGAGGGAGATACTTGGCTTAGATGGATGTTTCATGAAAGGTCCATTTCCTGGACAGATATTGACTGCAGTCGGAGTTGATGCAAACAATGGGATATATCCTGTTGCATATGCACTAGTTGAAGCTGAGACTTCGAGTTCATGGACATGGTTCTTAGAATGTCTTGGAGATGACCTTGACCTGAATGTTAGGTCCAATTTCACATTCATTAGTGACAGGCAGAAGGTAATTTAGTCTTTAATAATCATATTTGATTAAATGTATTATTACTTAATTATTATATTTATTGTTTGTTAGGGTCTTATACCAGCATTAGCCAAGACATTTCCTAGTGCTGAGCATAGGTATTGCTTGAGACACATACATGAGAATATGAAAGCAAAATGGAGAGGAGATGTGTTCAAAAACATGTTTCAAAAACATGTTATGGAACTGTGTTAGTGCTACCACCGTCCAAAAGTTTGAGAAGAAAATGGAGGAAATTAAGAAGGAAGATGCTAGTTTACATGCTTGGTTGAATCAGATTCCACAAAAACATTGGACCAGATCACACTTTAGTGGTAAGTAACACTGTTGAGCTATTGTTAACTTTATTTCTACTAATAAACTTAAAGTTATATTCATTGTAAATAGGACGTGCAAAATGTGATGTACTACTTAACAACTTGTGTGAGGTTTTCAACAAGCAGTTAGTCGGAGGAAGAGACAAGCCTATCATCACATGTTTAGAATACATCAGAGAATACAATATGAGAAGAATTATGTTGGTGCACAAGGCGATAGCAAAATGTGAAGAAAAGAATGAAGGACCTTTGACACCATATGCGAAAAAGACATTTGATGCCATTAAGATAGAAGCTGCTAAATACAAGGTTGTAATGGCAAGCCCCTACAAATATGAGGTAAATGTATTTCTGGACATTTTTACATATTTATTAAATTTTGATTGATACTTAAGTTTAAATTTTTCTTCATAGGTGAGCATGACTGGGACAGACCAACATGTAGTGAATATTAATGCCAAAACATGTAGTTGTAGAACATGGGAGTTAACTGCCATGCCTTGCAAACATGCAGTTGCAGTGTTATGGAACATGGAAGAGCATAACTATGATATTGGGATTCTAGAAAGGTGGGTGTCAGAAGTCTATTGGTTGGATACATGGAAGAAAGTCTACATGAACACTCTTGAGCCAATAAATGGAAAAGATCTTTGGATACCAGTTTCGTGCCCAACCAAACTAATTGCTCCAAAACATCACACGCAGATTGGTAGGCCCAAAAGATGAGAAAAAAGTCTACTATTGAGATTGAAGAAGCTGTCACAAGTAAAGGGAAGTTGACCAGAAAGGGAACTACAAAAACTTGTGGAAAGTGCGGGAACAAGGGTCATAATAGTAGAAGTTGCAAGGGTGAAGCTCAACCCGTTTGGTTGGTTTAGTAGTGTTGCATATGATGGATTATCTATTTTGACCCATTTGGTTGGTTTAGTATTGTTTCATATGATGGATTATCTGTTTTGACCCATTTGGTTGGTTTAGTATTGTTGCATATGATGGATTATCTATTTTGACCCATTTGGTTGGTTTAGTATTGTTTCATATGATGGATTATCTATTTTGACCCATTTGGTTGGTTTGTATTGTTGCATATGATGGATTATCTATTTTGACCCATTTGGTTGGTTTAGTATTGTTTCATATGATGGATTATCTATTTTGACCCATTTGGTTGGTTTTGTATTGTTGCATATGATGGATTATCTATTTTGACCCGTTTGGTTGGTTTAGTAGTGTTGCATATGATGGATTATCTATTTTGACCCATTTGGTTGGTTTTGTATTGTTGCATATGATGGATTATCTATTTTGACCCATTTGGTTGGTTTTGTATTGTTGCATATGATGGATTATCTATTTTGACCCATTTGGTTGGTTTTGTATTGTTGCATATGATGGATTATCTGTTTTGACCCATTTGGTTGGTTTAGTATTGTTTCATATGATGGATTATCTATTTTGACCCGTTTGGTTGGTTTAGTAGTGTTGCATATGATGGATTATCTATTTTGACCCATTTGGTTGGTTTTGTATTGTTGCATATGATGGATTATCTGTTTTGACCCATTTGGTTGGTTTAGTATTGTTTCATATGATGGATTATCTATTTTGACCCATTTGGTTGGTTTAGTAGTGTTGCATATGATGGATTATCTATTTTGACCCATTTGGTTGGTTTTGTATTGTTGCATATGATGGATTATCTGTTTGACCCATTTGGTTGGTTTAGTATTGTTTCATATGATGGATTATCTATTTTGACCCATTTGGTTGGTTTAGTAGTGTTGCATATGATAGATTATGTTCGACATGGGATTATAATAGTGATGACCACAAAATGCATTTCATTCATCAACTTCCATACATTAGACTAAACAATTAAAAAGTTTTAGTAAACATTAACAACATAATAAGAAACACCAACTAAAACAACTAAGTAGATTTAGTAACATCAAGTACATAACAAAGAAACACCAACTAAAAGCTATGATAAACTTCAATCTTTTGGCTTGCATAGCACTTGCAGTAGCTAGTTCTTGATACTTGTTAGTGAGATCTTGTTGTCACCTTTGACATAGGACTTCTGCTTGGTATGAACACATTGTCATCAAATATCGAAAAAGACATCGTAGGATCATCAGTTTTATCAGCTTCTTGAACACCCTTCTTCCCAAACCTTATGTTCTTAAACCTCTCCTGCCAATCTTGTTTCGTCTTGATCGGCTCCGGCCTCCGCCTTCCATTCTTTTCCTATTCACAAAAGAAACCAAAATCAACACACTAAACCCAAAACCCCCAAATTCCAATTAATATCAAATCTCCATTAAAACTATCGCATCGGTCAAAGTTAATTAGATTAAATATCTGTAATTCTGTATATCCAATTCCTTCTTCTAACTAGTAAACTGAATATCATGATCTAGCTTCAAATTGAAATCGAAAAACGATTCAGACTCAAAATTCGAAATTTGAAATCAACACACATACGAAACGAACTCACCTTCGAACCGATCAAATCGCTAGGAGAATCATTCTTCTCATCAATCTCCAACCGCTTACCAATCTCATCTACCCCATCGCACGTATCAAAACAACGATCAGACAAGATCCAAAGTCCCAAACAACAAAACAAACCAAAACCCACCAAACATCCAACTGTAACAGTAACGTTTACTTCAAATCAGAAGAAATTAAGACATGGGTATAAGAGATTGACCTAGATCGTTGGAAGGGGGGCTGCTGGATGATCGCAGAAGCAGGGGAGGGGGCTGCCGGATGATCGCAGAAGCAGGGGGAGGGGGCTGCCGGATGCTCGATGAAGAAGGGGGCTGCCGGATGCTCGATGAAGAAGGGGGCTGCCGGATGCTCGATGAAGAAGGGGGTTTCTAATGATCGATGCTGCTGCAAATGAGTTTTATGCTGCTGCAAATGACATTTTTACCCCTCACGTGAGGAGCACGTGGGGGGCTTTTAACGGACGTTTAAAGAAAAATTAACGGATGTATGTAAAGCGTTAGATTTGATAAACTCAGGTATGCAAACTGTTAAGATGGGGCTGATCCTGTTAACACCCCTAAAACACAGGTATGAAAATTGCAATTTACTCGAAATTTTAAAAACCCACTTTAAAATATCCTTAAAAGCTTTTATAAGACTCTTAAACTTAGAAGCGTTAATGTGTCAAATCGTTATCAAAGGAATAATGTTTTTTGTTATTAATATTAATATTCTTGTTTCGAGTTATGAATTATCATCCTAAGCTCATCTAAACATCATCTGAACTATAAACTTTTCCCGCACCTTCTATATGGAAACCACGAACCAGATTTCAAGTAAAATTAATGTGCTCATAAATTTACATGGGTTCGAATTAGACTGCAAATGAGTTTAACTAATTGTATGGTGCAAATCAATCTTGAGCTCCTTCGAGCATGGTTTTATCAAAGCACGACATATATTTTGCTCATTTAGTTTGTTGCACGTAGTGGAGATTGATATGTGTTGGAAAAAATGAATGGAAATTGTGTTTTTCCATTATTTATTATGAATATAATTATTAAGTATGATTGTAAACATGATGGTTGATCTGTAACGTTCATATTCTATCAGTTAACTAGCATTCATGGATGATTAAATGGATCATTAATGCTAGCTAAGGAGACTCTTGAGGTTCCTTGAGCCAAGTTTTAAAAATGAGTTGAGAGTTCATTTGGCTATCTGATTAGAAAATGAAAATCACTCTAAAACTGTTTTCTCATCATGTTCTTATCAACTACATGAGTTGCAGCAATCCGTCTGGTTCATCGCAATCCTTCCAATCCTTGGCAGAACTCCACGTCGTTGTTTCAGGTATTTCTTCGGGTGCTAGGCTAGTCCCAGCAGTACACACTACATCGGATGTTATACCCTGGGAGACAAACGGATTCACCTGGGTGGCCTGAAATCTGTTTTAAGGGACCGCTGTTAAACAACAAGCTTAGCCATACCTTTAATTTTGGTTGTTTCTTGTTTTCGTTTACAGATTCTGTTTGACCGCTTCTGTACGTTGGTTGGCTGAGTTTTGATTAATTGTTTAATCATTGTTGATGTTCTGTTTATTTAGATTCGGTGTTATAATTACCTCGTGATTTTGTTAGTCGTTTACATATCTTTGTAATCATTATGTCTATTTTAATTTAAATATATATGCATAGTATTAGTCTTGTTTATTAGATGTCCATGTAATTCTATGTAAATAAAATCTTATATTATATTTATGTTATATATATAAATAATATATAAACAGGTTCCTACAAACTTAAAACAGAAAATTTAAAACTAGTTTTTTTATGCTCTATTGGATTTGTATAGCCATAATTTTCTAAAATTTTACTAAAATCAAACTTTGTGTAAGTTTGAATTTTTCTGTCTCCATAACACACACACACACACACACATATATATATATATATATATATATGTGTGTGTGTGTATGTGTGTGTATATATATATATAGTTTGAGTCAATTTGGTGTTGCGAAATAAATTCATGTTTTAAAATTTTGCTTGCACAAAACTTTGTGTAAGTTTGGATTTTCGGAAATTTCATTTCAATCAAAGGAGCACTTTGATCATGTACTGGAAAAGTGATCATGTTTGATCAATGTCACTAACTTGGAACTTCTTGTAAAGTCTTATAAGTTGATTATTTGTCAATCAATAACCGAAAAAAATTGATTCTTTTTAACTTCTGTTTCAGAAATGTCTACTGAAGTTGTGCTGACAAACTCTACCACAGGACCTATGACCTCATCTGCTATGGGACCATTGGTTGGTACCCAGGTGGCGCATGCTGTGGCCAACCATGCGAAGAAGCATGACAAGTTCTTTGGCTTGAACTTCAAGAATTGGCAACAGAAAATTCTATCTCACTACTTTGAGCCTTGTGAGGTTCTTGACTGAGTCCTCACCTGGCCACCTACTCCCAAGGGAGAGCCTGATGCTCAGACACTAATCGTTATCCAAGCTTAGAAGCATTCAGAATACTTGTGCCGTAACTGTGTTAAATGGACTGGTGGATTCGTTATATAACGTCTACTGCAAGATAACAACAACTAAAGAGCTTTGGGAATCTCTAGAGCAAAAGTATAAAACAGAGGATACTGGTACAAAAAAGTTTATGGTAGGAAAGTTCTTGGATTACAAAATGGTTGATTTGAATACTTTGATGTCATAAGTCCAAGAACTGCAGATTATCATCAGTGACCTCCTTTATGAAGGAATGACTCTTGGTGAGACATTCCAAGTGGCTGTGATGATCGAGAAGTTGCCTCCAAGTTGGACCGACTTCAAAAATTATCTTAAGCATAAGCGAAAGGAAATGACCATGGAAGATTTGGTGGTATATTGTCAAATCGAGGAAGACAATAGGTGGATCAAAAAGGAAGTCAAATGGATGTGGGTGCCAAAGCCAATTTGATGGAACATAGGCAATCTTCATCTAAAGGAAACAAGTGCAATAAAGGGAACAAAGGTTTCAAAGGCAAAGGCAAAGTGGATCTTGGGCCTAAAAAGGGTGGTGTAAAGAAAAAGACTAGCACTTTTAAAGGTAAGTGCTATAACTGTGGTGAAAGTGGTCACCATGCTGATCAATGCAAAGGCCCTAAAAAGGCTAAAGCACACATGATGGAGGATGATATCCCTATGGTAGCTATGATCAGCGATTTCACAGCTATGTCAGAAGACATGGCTTCAGAGGTTAATTCAGTGGCTAACACATAAGCTTGGTTGTGTCAGGATGGCTTCTCAACAAATTTGGTTTTCATTTAGTGTTTGAGAGTGATAAGTTTATTTTAAATAAACGTGGTATGTTTGTTAATAAGGGCTACACCTAAAATGGTATGTTCAAACTCAATGTATTGGCTATTAATAAGAATGGTAATGAGAATGCATCTATTTCTACTTACATGATTGAGTCTTTTGATGTTTGGCATGGTCATTTGGGTCATGTAAATTATAATTCGATGCATCGTTTAAGTAATTTAGATCATATACCAAAACTTTCTATTGATTCAAATTCTAAATGTGAAACATGTGTTGAGGCCAAATAGACAGGATCATCGTTTAAGTCGGTTGTAATGTAACAACCCGAGCGTTTGGGTCATATGAACTTCTCATTTCATATATTATCAAACGAGTAGGTAGTGAGTAAATTGTCTATTTAAAATTTGAAGTTTTTAGATGAAATTTTATGTTATAAGAGACCGTTTGAATATAATTGATCGGGTGGTGAAAGTTCAACGTTTAATGGCTTTATTTTCATGTTTTACGTATAAATGTATGAGAAATAGAGTTACTTTGGGATTATTTTGTATTTGTAGGTTAAACGTGAAGAATACGAAGAAATTGGAAGAAACGGGATGGTAATTGGAGTTCGAGAAGTCAAGCTAGGATACATCAAAGTTGTACGGCAACAGTATTTTAAAACGGGCATAACTTGAGCTAGGAAATGAGTTACGGGACCCATGACCTGTCCACGGAAAGGTCTTGGAAAGTTACACATGAAAATAAAGTTTGTGCAGGGGGTGGCGCCACCGACGCCATGACCACCGCCACCGACGCCGATACCGTCAGAAACACCGTCAGAGCCACCGTTGGTCAGTAACTTTCAGCCCAGATGGCGCTGGGGGAGCCACCGACGCCACTGGTGGCGCCACCGACGCCGATCGCCGCGTTTTGGTGGATTTTAACCTAATTTGAAGGGATTTAAAAGGGGAAAAACCCTATTACGAATGACAACTTTTCACACAGCAATCTTGGACGAAAATTGGCAATCTTGGATCATTCTCAAGCTCTTCCAACATCAAGAACATCAATTTCATCCGGATTACATGATCAAATACACTCGTGTTGAAGAATCGATGATGATGCAAGGCTAAATCCATTGTGATTCACTTCGGGAGAAGGGTTTGTGCAAGTTCTTATTTTTCTTAGTTTGTAACCTAGATTTGAGATTAAATCTTGAACCTTTTAAGTTCTTGTTGGATTTAATTTATGATTTGATTAGTTAAACGGTTTGATTATGAGTTAACCTAATTTTGATCTTCTTTAACTTTGGTTGTCTATGATCATTACGTGATTGATTATTAGAATTAGGGTTTTCATTATTCAAATTGGTAATTGTGTGAATAAGGTTCTTTAAACTTTAATCCATAATTGTCACTTAAATCATATCTTGTGTAAGTCACCATTAATGACTTCTCACTAGGTTTCATTCAAGAAAAATTCTAATTTTGCCAAACCTGGATCCTAAAGTGGGTTACTTTTCTTCAAGATTGTTAAAAACTTAAACTTTATTTCGTTAAGTTAATTATTTCTCAATTCAATTAATCAAGCAATTTCCTTTTTCAATGTTTAATTCTTCTAGTTTAATCGTTACTAGCACTTTCCTGTGATTCCCTGTGGATTCGACACCCTTCTTACCCTTTGCTATTAGGGGTGATTACGTACTCTTTAATATATATTTTTGACCGACCACACAACATCGACCAATAATAATAATATATTATATTCAAACCTGCTCCGTTTTTTACGAAACTTAGGTTGACTCGTAGAGAAAAATAAGCTCGTCACAACGACGTATTTGAAATTTCATAATACGCTATATATTAAAAGTTATAAGAGAAAAACGAGTTAAGCAACTGAATTAATTATAATAATATAATAATATATAATAAAATAATATTATAAATCACTTCAATTGCAAAATTTGCAATCCTCAGGCGCTTTGAACTGCTTTGAATTTTCAGTATCCTACATCGCTCCTCAAATAATTTCATCTGCCTTCTGCTCTCTTATAAATAGAAGCCTTAAGGTTAAATTTAAAACATAAGTTTCTTTGGGAACGCTCTAATATAAAGAGAATCCCGAGTTCTTAATACCCGTTGGGTGTTGCTAGTAGTCGTTTTGGTACTCGAGTAGGAGCACGACTAGGAGCGCGAGTAGGGGAGACTCTACATCAAATTGCCGTAGATAGTTTTCAGATACGCCCTTGTTTAAGGTTATATTTAATTATTATTATAGTCATTATTATTATTATTATTATTATTATCATTGTAGGTATTAGTATTAATATAGTTATTATTAATATTATTATTATCATTTTTATAGTTATTATTATTATTATAGTTGTTATTTTTATTGTTATAGTTAGTATTATTATTATTTGTTATATTTAGTGTTGTAGTTGTTATTATTATTATTATTAGACTTTAAGGTTATCATTAGGGAAGGTATTGGGTAACCCCGAGGGTTGGCTCGGGTACGATGGAAACGCCCGAGTTATGCCAACTAGTAAGGGTTGTACTAAAGGGTTGGCATAGGATAAATAGAAAGTGCCCAAATAAAACCAACAAATAAAAAAAGATAAAGAATCATCCCTAAAGTTGTTACTAGCTAGAATATAGCTTAAGTAGTGTTATTTTGCTTATAGGATAATACCTGATAGCAGTGAACCTGAGCAGACGATATCACTGACTTGATTGATTGAGGTGAGTTCCTCTGAACTGTTTTCTAAAACAGGATGTGATGTTCTGATAACTGGTAATAATTGTAGAATTGACTATCAATAACATCTGTGATATGTGGCAATGCTTGATAGGATGCTTGAGGCCTGCTTGTATGATTCTGCTTTAGCTAGTGAATTTTGTATACATAGTCTGGTTATGTGAATTCATACTGTGCTTACTCTGTTCCTATCTGTTTGCCATGGTTGTATCTGCTTGATGCAATAGTCAATAATAACATGTTTTGAATTTTAAAGAATTCCATGTTTATGAACTCACAAGCTTTATGCTGAGTCCCAAATATTTTCTATTTTTATGGACACACAACCTAGGTGCCAAGTGATCACAGGGCTTGAAGATTAGGAGCTAGTTTATGAGAAAATAAAGTTCTAGAATGTTATTGAAGATTTGGATCTCTAGTATAGTTAAACTGATGTAATGGTATTATCTATTATAACAAATGTATTGTACACGTTGATGTATATTTAAAGTTAGACTTCCGCTGTGTATTATCAGATTACTATGTGTTCTGTATATCCGATGCGTAACGCTCCCCACGGTGAGCCCTGGGAGGCGGGTGTTACATGTAAGAACAACTGAACCCCTTGATATGATTCACACAGATGTATGTGACTTAAAAGCAATTTTCACTCGAGGTGGTAACAAATATTTTAATTACTTTCATTGATGATAGTACAAGATATTGTTATGTTTACTTACTTAAAAGTAAGGATGAGGATATTGACAAGTTTGTCTTGTACAAAGCCGATGTTGAGAATCAGTTCAATCGGAAAATCAAAGTCGTAAGGAGCGATAGAGGTGGTGAATATGTGTCATAATTTGTGGATATTTACGCAAAAAGTAGAACAATCCATGAACTCACGGCTCCTTATTCCCCACAATCAGACGGTATAGCGGAACAAAAGAACCGCACGTTAAAAGAAATGATGAACTCCATGTTAATAAGCTCTGGGGTGAGTCAGGACATATGGGGGGAAGCCATATTGTCAGCTAATTATGTCCTGAACATGATACCCTTAAAGGACAAAGATATGACACCATATGAGTTATGGACAAAGATAAAACCTTCATATAAATACATGCGAGTGTGGGGGTACCTAGAAAAAGTTGCCGTGACACCACCAAGAGCTTACAAATAGGACCTAAACCTATGGATTGTGTATTCATAGGTTATACCCGTCCTGGTGGCATACTTCGATTTCTGGTGCACGATTCAAAGAATCCTGTAGTATGCAAGGATACTATCATAGAGGCAAAGAATACATCATGGTTTGAACATGTATTTCCCTACTTGGTAAAAGAACAAGCTGGTCCCTCAAAACCAGTTAATGAGTTCATTCAAGAGAATGAGACTGTTCCCTACAATGACAATGAAATAGATAAACCTCAAGAACAATCTAAAAATGAGGAGGTTGAGATAAGAAGAAGTAAAAGGCAAAGGACTGAGAAATCCTTTGGACCTGACTTTCTTACTTATATGGTTGAGAGTGAACCTCAAACCTACGAAGCTGCGGTCACTTCTTTGGAAGGACCTCAATGGAAATAAGCCATCAAAAGTGAAATTGATTCTATCTTACAGAATCAAACCTAGGAGTTCGTAGATCTTCCTCCTGGGTGCAAACCACTTGGATGTCTTTGGATATTCAAAAGAAATTTGAAATTAGATGGCTCTATTGACAAGTATAAGGCAAGGTTAGTGATCAAAGGATATAGACAAAAGGAGGGTCTAGACTACTTTGGCACCTACTCGCCCGTAACACGAATAACCTCAATAAGGTTGGTGATTGCAATTGCTGCTTTGATAAATTTAAAGGTGCATCACATGGATGTAAAAACCATGTTAAAGAGTGATTTAGAAGAAGAGATTTATATGGAGCAACCCGAATGGTTCTCCACTCCTGGCCAGAAGGGAAAAGTTTGCAAACCCATGAAATCTCTATATGGGTTGAAACAAGCTCTAAAGCAGTGGCACCAAAAGTTTGATCAGGTGATGCTTGAACTTGGGTTCAGGATCAATGAGTGTGATAAATGTGTCTACGTGAAAGACACATCCCGAGGCTATGTTATTTTGTGTCTATATATGGATGACATGCTTATCATCGACAGTGATGACAACATGGTAAAGTCAACGAAGGATATGTTGAAAACAAGATTTGATATGAAAGACATGGGTATAGCAGATGTGATCCTTAGAGTCAAGATCATAAGGACCCAAAATGGTTTGGTCTTAAGTTAATCTCACTATGTTGATAAGATCCTTAAGAAGTTCTATACAGAAGACACAGGTGCCTCCCTAACTTCGATCGATACCATCATACCACTCACAGTCTATCAAAGAATATAGGCGAATGGGTTAATCAGTTGGAGTACTCAAGGGTCATTAGAAGTCTCATGTATCTCAAGACATGTATAAGACCGGACTTAGCTTATGCTATGAGTAGACTAAGCAGATACACAAGTAATCCAAACTTTGAACATTGGAAGAGCATGACAAGATTACTAAGGTACTTGAGATACACGAGAAATTATGGTCTACACTATGGCCGTGATCCAGTTGTCATGGAAGGATATAGTGATGCCAACTGGATATCTGACATTAAAGATTCCAAATCCACAAAGGATATGTATTCACTCTCGGTGGAGCCGTTATATCTTAGAAATCATCCAAATAGAATGTCATAGCTAGATCCATTATGGAATTAGAGTTCATTGCGTTGGACAAAGCTGGAGAAGAGGCAGAGTGGCTACGTCAGTTCCTAGAATATATTTCGGGATGGCCGAAGCCGGTAACGGCTATGTGCATACACTATGATTGCCAATCAGCAATTAGAAGAGCTCAAAGTGTGATGTACAATGGAAGTCAAGGCATATACGACGCAGACATAACACGATACGACAACTGCTCTCGACTGGGGTTATCACAATTGACTATGTTAAGTCAAAGGATAACATTGCGGATCCGTTAACAAAAGGGTTAAATAAAGAGGCAATAAGTCGTCGAGAGGAATGGGACAAAAGCCCATGGGGTAATTTGTTCGAAGGAAACCTAACCTAGAAGACTGGAGATCCCATGACCTAGGTTTAATAGGACAACCTAATTGAAGAAATTATGGTCAATGTGGGGGAGAGCCCCAAAACTCAAAGGGAGTTGTATGCTTCCGGGACCATTCCTAAATCAAAATAGTGACAAAGAAGGTTAAGCCAACGACTTTTAATGAATTATGGCAAAATCACCTATGTGAAGAGAGAAGTGGGGTCGCTTCAAATGAAATTATGGGTTGAGTAATTCCTAAAGCTCTCGTAGAACCAAGCAAGTGTCTATGACCATAACGGACACACCAATGAGGGTCTAGCCAGACTAGGGAGAGAATTGTGTGAAGGTGTAATAACGTCTACATAAACTGGGACTGGTTCAAAGATATCGCGTCTACCGGTCGTTAGGTGGCTAAGTGCACTTCATAACAGAAAGTTCAAAGGGAACACCTACTTATCCGGCAATATTTAGACTGTTGAAATTATATCAAGAAACCTTGATGTGGAGTAATTTTCATTCATGTGGGGGATTGTTGGAAAAAATGAATGGAAATTGTGTTTTTTCATTTATTTATTATAAATATAATTATTAAGTATGATCGTAAACATGATGGTTGATCTGTAACTTTTCGTATTCTATCAGTTAACTAGCATTCATGGATGATTAATGAATCCTTAATGCTAGTTAAGGAGACTCTTGAGGTTCCTTGAGCCAAGTTTAAAAATGAGTTTAGAGTTAATTTGGCTATCTGATTAGAAAACGAAAACCACTCTAAAACTGCTTTCTCATCGTATTCTTATCAGTTGCATGAGTTGCAACAATCCGTCTGGTTCATCGCAATCCTTCCCATCCTTGGAAGAACTCTACGTCTTTGTTTAAGGTATTTCTTCGGGTGCTAAGCTAGTCCCAACAGTACACACTGCTTCGACTGTTATATCCTGGGAGACAGACGGGTTCACCTGGGTGGCCCAAAATCTGCTTTAAGGAACCGCTGTTGAACAGCAAGCCTCAACCATACCTTAGATGTCATGTAATTATGTGTAAATGAAATCTTATTATATTTATGTTATATCTATAAATAATATAAAAACGGATTCTTACAATATGGTAATGATATAAGACCACATGATATATTTGACATAACGCCTCATCCGATTCGGGTCGTAAAAAAGTTTTAAAAAATCCACGGTTTTAAGTACTTAGAAATTTCTGATTTGTATATTAAAAATATTATATAAATTCCTTAAGTTGTATAAGTTTTAAAAGCATCTAAAAATTCAAACTGCTTGAAAACAATAGTAAATATCTTCTATATACTTTAAAATTAAACATACGAGAACTACTTTCCATATATAAACCGTCATTTTTATTTGTTTATATAAAGAAATACATACAAGAATTAAGAGGGTTTTCACCACAACAAAATCTTTTGCTTATTCATCGGTGTAATTTCGTTTGATAACCAAGCTTGAGATAAAACTTCACTGTTAGAACCCACCGATGAATTAATGACCGACACTTCAGTCAAGGATCGGAAATGACATACTAACCACGATGGAAATTACCGAAGGATAATCAATATTATATATATAATGAAACCTTCACTCCAATATATTATCTATCATTATTTTCTTCGGTGATAATTTACTAACGTTAATATAAATAAAAAAACAAGTTATTTTACATAAATATTAATAACATGTTCGAACTAAATAAGAAATACATTAAATACAAATATTCATAAAACTTATAATATTTTTGTTTCCAACAATATTATATAAAATAAGTTTATACGATAACAAATTACCGCTAGACGGATTTGGGTGGTGGTAGTCTTTATTATCCCTATGTCACATCCCGGCGGAAGCGTGAAATGCTGTTCGGGTGTGATTCGTTTGATCAGAGTGCATTGTTTAAAGTGTAGTAAATACAATATGCAAACACACATATAATCATAAAATAAGACATGCATTTATTTATAATAGTCGAGATTACATCATATAATATAGGTTTTAAAATTTGATATAATCTTTTTACAACATTATTAAACTATAGCATGTCTTCAGAGGCGATTAAAGTGCGCGTTCACATACACACTATAGTCAACTATGTTGACTGTTAGGGTCACACAAACTCTTCCAACAATCTCGCCCCAACCATTGTGGACCTCAAAAATAAAGTTAAATGTGTTAGTCATCGTTTCCTGAAAAAGCATACTCAAAATAGTCAACAAAAAGTTGGTGAGATCATAGGTTTAATTCCAGACAAAATATTTTGTTGATATACCAATTACAACCAAACCTGTTCACACACATAATCATACTGTTACGAATAATCACAAAATCAGATAATATTACATCTCAACCCTCATTCGGTTAGGTGCAGGAAAATAGCATCACAACCCTCATCCTGTTGGTGTAAATATTCTCCTAAGTAGCGCTACTAATATTATCAGACGGTTCCTCATTCGAACTAATGGTTGTATCGCAAATGACAGTAAGTCTCAAAATATTTTCAAAATAATACATCAACATAACCAATATGCTTTTTCCTCCAAAAACTTTACAAATACCAAAAGGGTAAAAATGGAGCTATGAATCTCACCGTGTCTCCAATCGATAACCTATAAAATAATTTATAAGTTAGATAAAAATTTCTTTAAAATTTTTAGAACCTCAGATATAACAATCTTTTGAGGTTTAGCTGTGAAATAACCAGCTAACATCATCATAAAATCCCCAACTTTTATTTCACTATATATAATTTGTTATAATTATTCCAAAGTCTTTATAAATCATAAAAAATAGATAATGTTACTCAAAAATTACCAAAAATTTTAAGAATATTATTTCGATAGTTTGTAACATCTCATAAATTTTATAGCATCTAATTCCCAATAGATTGTTTTCTGTAATTTCTATAGTGATCCCAAAATTCATTAAAAACAGCTTCTGTAGTCCATAAATTCTTAAAATTTTACAGATAGTTTTATATATAAAATATAACATCATATAAATATAATCAAGGTCTAACTCGTAGCAGATCAGTTTCTGTAAATTTTATAATAATCTCAATATTTAGAAAAAATATTTATATAACTCCAAAAATTATGAAATTTATATATTCTCCAGATTCAGATTTAAAATTGTATCCATGATTTTTTAAGAATTTATTATATATTTTAATTATTTATTTAGATTTTTATATTGTATAAAACATAAAAAATCATATTTCAATTATAATAAAGAAATAAATTCTGAAATAATTCCAGAGACCTTTATACTTCAAAAGGATTATTCTGTGAATTTATCAGAATTTTCTCTAATTATTTGTATTTTTGAGTATTTTCTTTATTTTTAAATAACTTGTATAAATTATTTTACTAACTATATTTTTACTAAAAATTCTCAGAATAATAAGTTAATATTTTCTAAATATTTCCAATGTTTATTCCCACAATCGCAATTTATTTAGTATTTTTACTTAATTTCTTTAATATTTCAAGGTTAAATTCTTATAAATTCAAAAATACATCTTTTATCAAGTTTTCTGATTTTATTACTGGCTTTTGATAGATATTAAGGTTTCAGAAATTTATTAAGATTAGTTTTGGTACATATACATGTATCAAAACAATTTATATGTGTTTATAAACATATATGTAAGTATTAAGTATTTAAAAAGATTTCTAAACCTTTGCAATGAGAGAGGAGGGTGTCTTGAGTTCCTTGGCTTCTTAACTTGTTTGTAGAACCGAGAGGTAAAGAGAACAAGGTGTTGATAGATGTTGGTGGTGGTGTTTGGCTACGGTGATGATGATGGTGTGGTATTGTTGTTGGTTGTTTGTGTGAGAGCCGAGAGAGGGTGGAGTAAAGGTGGTGGTGTTCGATGGTTGTGGTTTGAAGGTGGTGGTGATGGGGATCGGAACCGAGAGATAGAAAGACAATAGGTGGTGGTGGTGATGGTTGCGGTTGTGTTGAAGGGTGGTGTTTCAAAGAAATCCCGAGAGAGAGAGAGAGAGAGAGAGCAAAGGTGGGTTTTATGGTAGTGTGTTGTGTTTATGAAGTAGTATCCGAGAGCTTTTTAGTGTGCAAAGGGGTCGGTTCTAGTGGTGGTGACTCATCAATGAGTTTAGGTCCTAGCTTGGGTGAGTAAGTTTGTATAGGTGTATTAGGTGGCAATCAAAGACATTCATGGTAATAGGTGGCGGTCTAAGGGATGGTATGGTGGGAATGCAAGGTGGCCGAGAGTTTGCTTAGTCAATATGAAGGTGTAGGTGGCAAGTGAGGGTGGTGCTTGGTGTTGCAATGTAACCGAGAGGTAGTTTAGGATTTGCCATCTCTCATTTTCATCTAGTTTGTGGTTATGGTTGTTTAGCCGAGAGGGTGGTTAGGTTCGGTTTTAGTTTGTGTAATGGATGGGTTTCGAATTACGTTATGGTTTGGGTACTTTAAGGTTTGATTTGTTTGATGTTAAGTTTCTTTGATGTATCAAAGTGTGATGTTTGGTTAGATTTGGTTACTCTTTAGTTTATTTGTAATGGTTTTTAGATACATATACATTTTATATTGCCTATGCATGCATGGTACCATAATAACCTTATATATATTTATCTATACATACATGTATACGTAAAATTCTATATGTATATACATACATGCAACCATGCATACATAAGGTTCATTTATGACAACAAGCAAACACTAATACATTTACATATGTTTTGTATTAATATTCATACATATATACATACTTATACATGCATGCATACGTATATTTTCCATTTTTATACATGTACAAATTATATTTATATGCATGCAAAACATGCACACGAAAAAAATATATAAACATGACATGTATATAACGTATTTTGCTAAATAATGTTCGTAATAAAATCGTCTATTATTTTTTTTAGGGTTGTCACACCCTAGCACATAAAAGCACTAAACTTCTCATTTAGCTCGTCCTACTCTTCGTAGCTAACTCTTCCCCTAGCATGTGTGAAATGTTTCTATTTAGCTTCATGTTACACCTCAAGGTCCATGACATGCTGTCACACCCTTAAAATTCACGTGCAAAGTTTTACCGCGAGGCGTGTGACAAACCAGTATCATAGTCATTAGTTACTTAGAACGACACTATATGCAACCTTTTAAATAAATCAGAGTTCAAAACTTTAAAACATTCGTGGAAGCGTTTTGTAACCAAATCAAACCCAAAGTATTAAAATGTAAACTGCGTAAAAACACGCGCCCAAACGAATATATTTAAATATATATGATGCATTCAAAACTAAAATAATGTCTGAAACAAAGCATGCTTGACACGTGCCTGCTCCTATGAGCAGCTGCTAGATACGACCAAAGAAAAACATACTAAAGTGTCAACACAACGGTTGGTGAGTTCAACAGTTTGTTATTATCATAAACAATAGCGTTAGTAGAATATAAAAAAGTATATTGAAATAGATATGAAGTCAAATTTCATTAGTAAATAAACAATAGTGATTTTGCGATCGAAGCTCACTATGTTTGTTTGTTTGCCTCCCACCACGACATACCAGATCGTGACGCTGTTAGTAGTTTAGGACAATGGCTTGTCAGACCCAGTAGTACTACCTAAGATTTCCCACTAAATTCCTTAATTAACGATCCGAAAGTGTGAGAGTTTTCTATGGTATAACACATTATATTTTTACTATACACATGTTATGAAAGTAAAGCGTTTATAGTAGTGTATGCTTTCTCCCTCAAAAAGAGAGGTAAAAAAAAGTGGGGCATTAAACTCACCTGGTGCGCAACGAATAATAATAAAAGCTAAAAGTGAGCGGAAAGACAACCTTCAGAGGTTACCTAGAATACACAAGTACATAAGTACGTGTACTCAGAAAACTTAACAAACCTAGGTGCTCAATAAACATGTTGACCCAAGGTTCTGAAAAACAAGACACATTTGACCTAGTTAACCCATTTGATCCGTTGGTAACATATTAGTTTAATTCCCGTTCAATTAAGCATAATATTTCATCATACATGATTATCATACAAGTTGTTCACATAACTCATGCAAATCTCAAGTTGTCAACATGTTCAACATAATTATACTTGCATCACAACTAGTATATCACATTATTCAATAAGATTCATGCTAATCAGCCTACTTAACAATAATCTACAACAATCCCAAGCATGATCCTATCATAACCCATATAATCCATTACTATGTGTACTCACAAAGTGATCAAACCTCCAAATAACCAAGCAAGCTTTCATACAACTCAATTAACCCATTTCACCACATTAGAAACCATTAATAAACATGCTAACATGATCCTAACATTAAAAATATGCCCAATTCATCATATCCAAGAATTCATACAATTAAAGTTTCCCTTTTGTGAAAGTGCATCCCAAAACCTATCTAACACTCATTACATTCATGAATTCGTCAACAATATACCAATTCAAGCTTATATTGTCATCTAGACATGTTCAACATCATCAAATCATCATAATTCACAAATCTCATGTTCAAAAATTTCCACTAATGGCAAGGTATGAACTACATGATCAATACTTGGATTTCTAGCATAATTATCATAATCCCAACATTCATACAACATTATTAACATCCTAATATCATCAATTTATCATCAAATCACCATTCTCATGCAATAAAGTTACTATTATTAGTAACGTATGAACAACACATCCCAATCACCAATTTCTTGCACAATCAACGTAAACTAGCATCAATACTATCTAACTAACATCATACAATCAACAAACAACATCAATTTCGAGTTTTTATATGGGATTCGAACTAGGGTTCGGCCAAGATAAGAAAAACATGAAAAACCCATGAAAACCTAACCTTTAAACGTGCAATGAACAAGAATTGGAGTTTGCTACATGTTGTAATCACTTGAAACTACACCAAATCGATGGTCCCTTGTTGTTCTTGATCAAAAATCTAGTGTGTGTGGGTGTTTGGGGTTGGTCGCAGCCGATGGGTGGGATTAGGGTTGGGATTTTTCTTTTGTTTTATTTAATTTATTATAATTACCATTTAGGCCCTTGAAATTTGCATTTTATAAAAACTAAGCTTTTACAATCTTTTTAAAAGGTTTTTAACTAACCTAACAAGCATAAAAACTAATAATGCTAATCATATGCATTATCTTTATTAATTACAAAACACACGAATTTAAATACACACGTTAACACGTTATGCGATAAAATTCATAATTAATATTTAAATCGCGTAAACACATAAGCATAACACAATAATCACATTATTGATTAGATTATTATTAGTTTATCATTGTTATATATTATTAAGTCACCAACGTTCAACAACAACTAATGTGTGCTCACGACACGTGTATGCAATACCTAACGGAAATAATGGAGTTTGGTAACGGAAAATTACCGGACGTCACACATGCTTTCACTTAACTTTTTGTACTTGTAACTCATCCTCATGTGGCTTCTCATACCTCAACATCACCATCTCTTTCTCTTCTAAAGCAAATGTCGCCTTATGATTGTTTTCAATGACATCAATAAATAAAATATTTATTATTACTAATCAATTTACTTAGAATCATTTAACATATTTTTAAGGTTAATAACGTGGACATTGACATGCATGCAAATAGCTGCTATAAACATGAACCCTAGAAATTGTCACACACCCAAACCACGGCGATTTCCCGCGGGGCGCGAACGTCATGGTTTCATAGTCACTGATCGACCACTACATGGTTGTGTAAAACATACGTCTCAAAATAAGTTTAAGGTACATCATTGTTCAGAGTTAAATTTGCGGAAGCAATAGTAATAAGGTACATTGTTTTCAAAACATGACATATATGAAAAAGAACGTCCCAAACAGCATGAATGGCCCTAAACATGAAATGACCCATGCTAGCTTAACTTGTTGCATCTTTCAATTACCTGAGAAAACATTCATGAAAAATGTCAACATAATATTGGTGAGTTCACAGGTTTTAAGTAATAGTAAATAGCGTAAAGGACCACAATACTTTCTATGATTTGATTGTTGTACACACAATGCTACAAATTATATAAGCACCGCAACCGAAGCTAGACTGTAACTGTAATAAATTGCCCCTACCTATGCCTACCATGAGCATGGGTGTGAACAGGCTAATAATGCACCCATTTAGACCTCCAGTCAAGGTTAGGGTAATTAACCCGGGTGGGGGTAGTCAAACCCAATAGTACTATCCATGATTACCTCGCTTTGGGAAATAAACTAACGGTTCGATAACAGGGGACTTCATATGGTAAGTAAAAAACTTATATAATATGTGAAATCATTGACAAGTAAATGTGTCCAAGAAAATTAGTAATTTGTATGTAATCTCCCCCAAAAGGAAAATAAGTAAAAATGGGGCCGTGAAACTCACCTCAATTGTACGCGTGATTACTAGCAATAGTCTGTATGTATGATTGGTCTAGGAATATCCTAAACAAAATCATAATATATTCATGAGGTCATGATTACTAACCCTTGATGGTCATGCATAACTCATCCACAAAGTTAGTTTTGAAAATGTCACTTGACTAATTAGCCACGTCGAGTCGTAAATGTTTTATTTAGATTCTTGTCTTCATCTTTATTTTCCTAAAGATACATAATGTATTAATGGTGTTTTAGATTAAGTATAATGGTATTATACTTTCCATGTGTATGGGTTTCCCTTTTTTTTATCAAATACCTCTAAAAGTTTACTTTTATCTAATATAGGTATTTGACAGCATTAAGGGAATTTTAAGGTCGGGTTGTCATCCCCTTTTCATGGTAAAAAGAATTTTTATAAAATCTGATACTTTTATCATATCTAGGTCTATGTCTTAGGATTCCAAAAAGGTATAGTTTGTATCCTACAACTAAGTTTAAGTGCCTCTAAATGGTTCATGAAGCAACAGATGTCAGTGCAGCACTTTTCTGTATATGTCTATGGAATTTACCTTTTTGAGAGGTCAAAACTTACATTCACATATAGAGCCAATATTACTTTTAAACCTAACATCTTAAGCTAAGTTATCACAGAAAGAAAATCTTCATTTTATTAATTTAAGCATAACTTATGCCTCATTCTTTCTGCCCTATTTATTCTGTCAAAAATTCAGGTTCAGCACTTTAATTTGTTTATACGTTTTGGAAGGGTTATGCTCATCTATAAATTTCAAGGTTGGATGGGTTAGAAACTAGACATCCTACAGTTAATGTTAGGCTCAAGAAACGGTTCATTTGACCATGTTTAGGTTGAGTTATGGTCTTGAAAACACAGAACATGAATCTGCCAGAAAGTGTTTTACATGTTTTGTTACTTTTTAAACTTTGGTAGAGCACTTTTGGGATGAGTTAGTGAACATGAATGCTTTATGGTGATGTATGGAAGATTAGAAACAAGGTGCTAACCTTAAACAAGCAAGGAGAAGAGATGGTAGTCTTGAAATGCAAGGAAAAGAAGACTTGATCCTTTGAACTAAGAAAACCCAATAAGAAAAGGTGAAGAAGATGTTATAGGATGCTTGGGAGCTTCAAAAATCACTTGGTCTTCCACAATGGCACTTGAATCACCCAAGATTTGAAGAAAATAAGTTGAAAATAAAATGGAGTGGTGGTTGTGATGCCTTGGCTGAAATTTTAGAGAGGGAGAGGAGGAGAATAGATGTTGGGTGGTGGTGGTGGTGTATTATGCACCTTTATTTATAAGGAAGGTTCATGTTTCTAGTCCACCTTTCTTGGTGCCTTGCTAAAGACCTATGGTCAAGTGGGTGGAGGATGGAGGTGGCTATTCTTGGAAGGGCAACATGATGCCTTAAACATGTGTAAGAGTTGTCATCCAAAAATGACATGACTACACCCTTCAAGTCGAACAAGAAGAGTTCACCTCTTTTGAGGTTGTATGGGGAAGAGAAGAAAAGAGGGGGGGGGGTAAGGGGATGGATTTGGGGTGGGGGTTGGGTTGATTTTTCAATTGTTGTATAATATGGGGTATTTGGGTGGTATTTGTGTCACTATGGTAATTTTTAATTTTTTTTATATATTTTTATATTTTTACTTTTTATCTTTTAAAATACATACAAATTATTATAAGAAATCATATAATATCATACATTTTAATATTGATGATATGTAAATAATAACTCATTTATCTAGTAGTTGCGTTACAAGTGTTTTATTCCGGTAACATATCAATTTACGCGTTAAGGTTTTTCTTAAATTTTGAACTTTTCCAATGTATTAATATTAGAACCTAGGATACTTTAAAACACTTTAAAGTATTTATTGACACACACATATATATATATATTAATTATCACCAACGTTCTTGTGTGCTTATATCGTGTGTGAAAATGGCAACTACGCCGGATTATCGATGTATGAGATGTTATATGCGAAAGTCTGCAATGCATAAAACGACTTCAATAACTGTAATTAAATTGGAACTCAAGTGTCATAGGTGTAGTTATAACCAAGTCAAGATCTGGTATTGACCTGAAATTGCCGGTTGTCACATACTCCCCATGTTAGAAAGAATTTCGTCCCGAAATTCAGTTGGGGTTGTCTGCAGATGGCAGGGTTTCAAACAAGTAAGGGTAGTTGAGCTTCAATTGATCTTCACGTTCCCAAGTAAATTCGGGCCCTCTTCTGGAATTCCATCGGACCTTCACTATGGGAATAAGGCTTCGTTTCATCTTCTTTACTTCTCGATCTAGACTCTCCACAGGCTTTTCAATAAAATGAAGTTGTTCATCAATCTGTACCTCATCGAGTGGTATAACCAGAGTTTCATCTGACAGACACTTCTTCAGATTTGACACATGGAAAGTGTCATGAACAATACTAAGTTCTTGAGGAAGTTTTAGCTTGTAAGCTACAGGACTGTGACAACCCGAAAAAATTTTCATGATTTATATATATTCTAATATAGTATTTGTGTGATTATATGTGGTTGAATTTTATATTTCTTTTATTATTTAATAATAATATTAATAATAATAGAAATAATAATAAAAATAATAATAATAATAATAGTAATTTATAAAAATTTATTAAACTTTGAAATAATTAAAAATTTGGGTTTAATAAGTCCAGGGGCAGTTTTGCCAAGTTTGAAACTTCAAACAAATAGTTTGAACATAAAATAATAAACAAAACAAACCTCAGGGACCATTTGTGTAAATCTATGTAAAATCCTCTCTTTCTCTCTCCCTGATCTCCGGTATCGGATTCCGGCCGCCGGCCGCGGCTCCGGCGAGGCCACGACACCCAAACCACTCGATTTTGACTCAAACAAATGCTCCTGACACACCCATGTGCAAGATTCGAACCATATGCCTCGATTCAATTGAAAACAAACTGAGTGCGATCGATCTAAACCCACATGCAACTTTCGGCCACTTTACAGCTTCTAAATCGCACTAAACATTACAATAATTCAATTAAATGATCCAAAACAATCCTATAAATGTCGCTAAACTACTTCCACTTTCAATTGCACCTGAAACCTTCGAAATCACACAATTCGATCTTCACATTCACTCGCAACCTGCAACTAATCGAACTCCCACTCAGACACATTCTAAACCCAAATTGACAGAGGGCTATCCATCTTTAACACCAATAGAAGCTTCCTGTGTAATTAATTCGATTATCATCAGTGTTTGATCATCGTTGAATTCTCCCCAAGCCGTACCTGTGTTTCTATTGTTCTTGACGATTTGAATATCAAAACAGGTAATTGAACCTACAATCCAACTCGATTCATCATGGGGAACAAAAGCCCCATGATTATAATCATTAACAGATTCAAAATCAGGATCAATTGGATCGATTTCAGTTCTAGGGTTTATGTGATTTGGGGGAAACTGGTTAAATCAGTTTAAAAGCAATTGGAGCCGAGAACCATTGCGGCTGTGAGCCTTGGTTTACTGGTTTGTGTATGGGATTTTGGGAAGGAGGTCTCGGGTTCGAACCCGGGCACCAACATTTATTTTTTTAAAGCCCTTTTTGGCCTTTTAAAAATACAGAAAATTTTCTAAAAAATATAAAAACAGTTTTTATAAACCTTGTTTATTTCAGAAATTATATAATTATTTTCTGGAAAATTATTTCTTTAAAAACCTTATTTATTTATTTATTTATTTATAAAAATTATTGCAAATGTTATAAATTGTTATTTTTATAAAAATGGATTTTAAATAATAATTTAAATCATCAAATTATTAATGGATATTATATTATTAATTATGGATTAATTCTGATAAGATAAATACAAATTAGATTTTATAAATTTAATTATTTATAAAATCTTACTAAATTAAATACAAACTTATATATTTAAATAACGTCTAAAATTTATTTAGAACATAATAATACAATTACTATTACTATAATTATGATTATGATTATTTTATTATTAATAACAATGCTATTATTATTATTAATATCCATATTAGTAATATTATTACATGGTGTTGTTTGTATATCAAATCGTGTGCGTCAAACCGAACCGACCCGAATCCGACCAAATTTATCTATTCGCATTGAGTACAATTTAAAGACTGAATTACAATTAATAATAGATGTTGATCGTGTTTGATCATGCATTGCCTTTATTCTTTGAAGCTCTTGTTCATTTCATTTACATCTCAATTCAAGGTGAGTTTCGTGACCCCTTTTTATGCTTTTATAATTGTTTCAATCTTTTCCAAACTTGAGGGAAAAGTATTCTCACACGTTTTCAATGTTGTACAACATACAATTTTCATACTTGGAATCAACGTGATGCTATTCTCATACTCTAATACATACATGGTGTTATTCTATGGATCATCTTACAACCATTAATTCCCGGTTTGGGAACCCGCGGTTAGGTATTGGTAGTACTACTGGTTTGACACCCCCACCCATCGACGATTGGTTAACTTGCGAGTTACCAACACAGCTGCCAGCAATCAGGCCATGGGTGAATATATTCCGTCTAATTTATATGCATAACGTCATTAGGTTTGGTTGTCTAAAACACATGTTATGTGGTTTTGCTTGCTTATAACAGTATGATTCCACATCAAATTCTATACAGCATCAATTACATGTTTTCAATTTAAACCTGTGAAACTCACCAACATTATTGTTGACATTTTTGAGCATATCTTTTCAGGTGATCATAATCAGAGAGGATAGTTAGAGCAGATGCCTTAGCAGAGACCCTCAGGATTTCAATAGATTTACATTAGTATTGTTTGTCATTTGTTTTTATATTTGAACACTGTGTATTTTGGATTATAGAATCAATAAGACTATGATAGTCATGGAACTGACTGACCACGACACAAGTCACCATTGTGTCGGGCGACGTCATGACACGAGGATTTTGCATATATTATGTCTCTGTAATTATACCAAGTGTTATGACGATCCCGTCCGTCGCATCCTCGTGTTTCCGCTATAAGTGAGGGTGTGACAGATTGGTATCAGAGCCTTGGTTATAGAGAATTAGGTGGAGAACTCGACCTAGACTATAACCTAAGAACCTTCATATAGAATGCATGCTAGGGATTGTGTGTATTTGATTTTACCTAAATGTCTTTCATGATTTGTGTGACACATAGACACCTGTATTCTGGATTTCCTGGCAAAAGGCCTGCGGGCTAAGGCAAGCATATCGTATAAATCTCATTGCGAGACCAGTTATGCTCTGGGGATTTCTGGGATGAGTGATAAACTATGGTCAATACACAAAACTATAAGGCAAATGGGTCAAGTATATTAAGTCTATGAACTTAATATACAGGTATGTTCCTACATACTTGATTTTATACATATACACGTGTTATCTAAACATCCCGAGGAAGACATTATTACTCTTAGTCTTTCTCCATGGGATACTTTGATACTAGAACTTTACGCTTGTATGCGCACAACATCATATTATTAGGGAACTTCGGTGATCACGCGTAGCGTCGATCTCGGATATTGAATCCGACCCTATCATGGTTATGACTGAATCCTGAAAGTATGACGGATATGCAGTTATCATTAGACATAATGTGCGTATATGCTTACTTGCTGTTACATGCTACTATTGGAATACTATTAGCTCATGGACAGGAGGACATCATATAATTTGTGCTTGTTGAATCTAAATAATACTATGATGTTAACTTGGGGTAAGTGAAGCTAAGGGTGATCATGCAAGGTAAATTACCATTACGGGTGCACACGTAATTGCAATTCACCATGAATGAGAAGTCTGGCTAACCTTACCATGAGATAACGATCATGAGTATCACAAGTTTCTATTCTATGCCCTAGGGTGCTAGGGTCATAATTCTAGTAAGACATTGTTGAAGGCAATCAAACATTATCAACATTTACTCAAGTCTTGTCCTACTTAAAGCCTTCATGGTATTTCTAATCATATTGACCTTATGAGACATTCCTCCACTTAGCATTTCAGTAACTACTGATTAATGCTTAGAATGAAAGTGGATTACATGAATGTAGAGGAGTAATGATACTCTCTACACATACAATACGTTATTCTTTAGGATTATGCTAAGGATAAACGGATGTCACGTAACTGGTTTAGTCATCGTTCTAGGTATACCATGGATGTGGTGGGAACGCTGCGGGGAACCCTATATATAAGCATCCTTGGTATACTAAGAATGTGTTTAAGCTGAGCTACGTGATGATCCTGATTGTCTGAGGCATGATGCTATTATGACTCTTAACTCTATGCTATGATACTACCTTATATGTACTTGGTGGCTAGACTCTATTATGTGCTAATACTTGATGCTAAGTGTTGTTTGATGATACTTGTAAATGCTATTGATCTTGGATGCTCTCGGCGGTGTGGTTCTTCTTTGTGGGTCTACTTTGTGGTTCTTCTTTGCCGAGCATCCATTACAACCATTAGTTCCGGTAATGGGACCTAAGGATTGGTTTGGTTGTAACCTATACGTATGCGCTTTGTGGATCTTGCTATGTCATATAAACTATACGTATGCGCTTTGTGGATCTTGCTACGTCATATAAACTATACGTATACGTTTTGTGGATCTTGCTAGGTCACATTAAACTATTTACACTTTGGGAATGTTTTCTTTACAGCCATCAATTCCCGTGTGGAACCGATGTATAGGTTTGGCTGTAGCTATTTATAACTGGTAAAACCGCCTATACATAAGGGTAGTTGCAGTAGCTCTTATTAAACTTACATTACGTTATTCTTTAGGATGATGCTAAGGAAAATTGGGATGTTATGTAACTAGTTTAAGCGTCATTCAAGGTATATCGTGGATGTGGTGGGAACGCTGCGGGGAACCCTATATATAAACATCACCGGTATACTAAGAATGTGCTTAAACTAGGCTACGTAATGATCTTGATGGACCGAAGCATGGGTTATTGGAACTTGATGAGTGGAACCATATGTGATTCTTTTTATACTTTGATTCCTATCAAAGCACACACAAATCTTAAATCATAGTCAAGGCATTGTGTGTCTAAATCGAATAATTTTCAAAATGAGCTTTGAATCGTTATTCGTGGTTTTCAAAACCCCGTCAAAGTCTGTGCCTCACCACTGAATACATACAATGCTGGAAGAGTGGGATGAGTATCTGCTTATAGGTACGCATGTTTCCAACAAAGATGTGGTTGACTTAAAACATTGGTTAGTCAACATACTCGCTTTGATTTACGAATCAAACGATTACACACGGAACATCTCATTATTATTATGCCAAAATCCCGATTGTCGTTTTCATGTTGTATAGCTCATATTGCCCAATTCTCATAAAATATTTTAATAATATTTCAAAATGTCTACTCGTCAAAACCGATCCCGATCTGGAAACTCTGGCCGTAAGATTACTGCTATTGTAGCACGTGAGGTTGCTACGGCCATACCAACCCTCCTAACTCATCTGAATCAAGGCGCGAACCCTGCTCAAATCTCTGTTTGTCCTAACCCTCCACGTGCTTGTACCTACAAGCATTTCAGTTCTTGCAACCCCACTAAGTTCAGTGGAACCGAAGGAGCTACCGGATTACTACAGTGGTTCGAAAGCATCAAGAACACTTTCCTAAACACCGAATGGTCTTCAAAACTTTAAAGCGTTACTTACGGTTCTCAAATCCTCTTAAGAATGTGTCCTATAACTAAGAACATGCAATGCTGTAGGTGGAATTTCTACATCTCGGGATACTTTGTTAATTGAATATTTTATAAGTGGTCACTCACCTCAATAATCAAATAAACTAATTATAACCTTGTTACCACTTATAAGTACGCATGTCTTCAATAAGGTTATGGCTGACCTCATATCTTGAGAAGTCCATGTATTCCCTTCGATTGTGAATAGAATGTTCACATCTCATTGTAATGTCGAATCATTCTTATCCTTGATTTCGTCTTCCTGATTTAAATTATTCAAGATTTGAACACCATCATAACAAAATCTGCTATTTCGAACTTCGATCTTAAGCTTGTAAGCATGATTTTTCCTTTGTTACACTGATGTAACTTGAAATTTTCCGAATTCCTAATTGATATTAATTTCCTTTCGTCGTTAGGTCAAACTTCATACTGCTTGCACCGTGGGAAATGCAAGAGCTTGCAAGTCAACCTATGACTAAGAACACTCGTATCTCCAAAATGATTCTATCTCATCAAAGCAGGAGAGATTCCCTTTCTTTGATGAATCTCTATTTCGATAAATGGTTTCCCATTTGTTAGATTAGGGTGACTTCCTTATCTTGAGGATTGACTTCAATTATTCTCATTGGAACTTACATTTCACAAATGACATGATCTCACCAAAATAGGATTGAAACCCGTATTTTGGTGACAAATGTCAACCTTCGATTGTTTTCTTGTTATTATCAAGATAGGCATGAATTCCATACCTTGATGACTAATCTCAATTCTTGATCTTCAACTTACCATGGTTATAATCAAGTAACGAGAAGCATGAAGTAACTTGAAGGGTGAACCAATGTTGGTGATTCGACCTATCAAGCCAAAGCATGATCTCTGAACCTAAAAGGAGACCCGATCGTATTAGGTTGATTTTGATTCCAAGCTTGGAGCACTTAAAATTCTTAAATCGATTTCTCTTCCTTTATCCTCATATTTTGACCTAGCTATATGGAAACATTTATTCCTTATCTATCGACTTTCATTTTGATTTATCATCAAAACTTGATTGTGCGATGGTAGCCTTCCTAAACAACCCCTCTGCTGAAGATATTATCAACTTATGAACATGACTTTCTAGTCATATAAATGTTCTCAGCTGAACTTATGGTTTGTTGAACTGCGTATGTAAACTTACTTAGATATTGCTATCTTGCAAAACATGTTTACAAATACTTTTCCTATTGTTTACGTCACTTCTTGATTCGCTTTTGAATCCTTAACCTTGAAAATCATTAAAATTCTATCTTGGATTTGAACAACAAGACCCGTTATTATCCTCATTGCGATGTGGATATAAAGGTTCATAAACCTTCGTAACTTGAAGACATGGGTTTGGCCTAAAGGAAAAGACGTAACTTAGTATGTGTCCAAGTGTCTTACCTTCACATATGACAAGACCTAACCTCCGTGAATCTCCAGTTTAACTTTTCACTCACTAAGTGCCTCTTATTTTAGCTGTTATGATCACAATTGGTGCATTATAGACCGATTGACTAAAAATTCAATTCGACCCATTATCTCACAACGTCGAGAAATTAACCTACACATGTTTCAAATATTCGTATACCGTGGTATGACGTTAAAACATCAATCGTTATTCTGAATAATTGATTCATTTTCTGTTTTAATAATATTCTTAACCATCATTGTGAACCCATTCCAAGATCTTCGCATAGCGTATTATTCTTAGACCGATGGTTGGTCAAAAGAGAAATACATATTCACAAGATATGCGTTAAGGTCGTTTCATATGGTGACGTTTGGGATTCTTAAATTCCAACGGATAATCTTTCTTATCATTGCTGGTCTTTTAATGATTTCTAGACTTCACCTTACCACGAAATTATATTCTGGAAATTTAAACAACTAAAGCATAGCAAAATTCCGATTGTCAGAGTTCGGTGGAACTCCCGACGTGGTCCTGAGTTCACTTGGGAATGAGAGGACGAAATGATGCGCAGGTATCCTAACCTGTTCAAGGATGTTGCCAGTACATCTTAATTTTCGGGACGAAAATTCTTCTAATAGGGGGATGATGTGACAACCCGGAAAAATTTTCATGATTTATATATATTCTAATATAGTATTTGTCTGATTATACGCTGTTGAATTCTATATTTCTTTTATTATTTAATAATAATATTAATAATAATAAAAATAATAATAAAATAATAAAAAATAATAATAATAATAATAATAATAATAATAATAGTAATTTATAAAAAATTATTAAACTTTAAAATAATTAAAAATTTGGGTTTAATAAGTCCAGGGGGCAGTTTTGCCAAGTTTGAAACTTCAAACAAATAGTTTGAACATAAAATAATAAACAAAACAAACCTCAGGGACCATTTGTGTAAATCTGTGTAAAATCCTCTCTTTCTCTCTCCCCGATCTCCGGTACCGGATTCCGACCGCCGGCCGCAGCTCCGGCAAGGCCACGACACCCAAACCACTCGATTTTGACTCAAACAAAGGTTCCCGACTCAAACAAATGTTACCCAAATCGTATCACAACCGGAGGATGTCTTGGGTAGTTTTGTGATGAAATCCATGGAAATCTGCTCCCATTTCCATTGTGGAATCTCCGGTTGGTGCAGTAGTTTGGATGGCTTCTGATATTCTGCCTTAATTTTTGAACACGTGAGGCACCTGCTAACATAGGTGGCAATGTCAGCTTTCATGTTAGGCCCCCAGTATAACTCCTTCAGGTCCTGATACATCTCATCAGAGCCCGGATGGATGGAGTATCTGGATTTGTGTGCCTCGTTCATCACAAGATCCCTCAAGTTTCCAAAATTTGGCACCCAAATCCGATTCATGAAGTAGCGAGTCCCATCAGACTTGATCTCAAATTGTTTATCCATGTCGCGAAGGGATTCTTCCTTCAAATTTTGTTCCTTTAGTGCTTCAGACTGAGCATCACGAATTTGAGTAGTTAGACTCGTATGAATCGTCATTCCCAATGCTCGCACCCGTAAAGTCTTGGTTCGTTCTTTCCTGCTTAGAGCGTCTGCTATAACATTCTCTTTTCCAGGATGATAACGAATCTCACAGTCATAATCATTTAGTAACTCAACCCACCCGCGTTGCCTCATGTTTAGTTCCTTCTGATCGAAGATGTGCTGGAGGCTTTTGTGATCGGTGAATATAGTACATTTAGTACCATACAGGTAATGTCGCCAAATCTTTAGTGCAAAAACGATAGCTCCTAATTCGAGGTCGTGAGTGGTGTAGTTTTTCTCATGCACTTTCAACTGTCGTGACGCGTAAGCAATAACTTTGTCGCGTTGTATTAGGACACAGCCGAGTCCTTGTCGTGAGGCGTCGCAGTACACCACAAAACCATCGCTTCCCTTTGGTAGAGACAGAATTGGCGCGCAACACAGTTTCTGCTTTAATAATTGAAACGCTGCTTCCTGCTTATCACCCCAATCAAACTTCTTGTCTTTCTGAGTCAGGGTTGTCAGTGGTTGGGCTATTTTGGAGAAATTTTCGATAAAGCGTCGGTAATAGCTTGCCAAACCTAGGAATTGTCACGCCTCGGTAGGGGTCTTAGGTGCTTCCCAGTTTTTAATAGCCTCTCTCTTGGATGGGTCAACATGTATTCCTTTCTTGTTAACCACATGCTCGAGAAATTGCACTTCTCGGATCCAGAAGTCACATTTTGAGAATTTTGCGTATAATTTCTCTTTCTTGAGTAGCTCCAAGATTAACCTTAAATGTTGTTCGTGCTCATTCTTGTTTCTTGAATATATCAAGATGTCATCGATGAAGACGATCACGAATTTATCCAAGTAGGGTTTGCAGACTCTATTCATAAGGTCCATGAATACAGCTGGTGCATTGGTTAGCCCAAATGGCATAACCATAAACTCGTAGTGACCATAACAAGTTCGAAATGCGGTCTTGGGAATGTCTTCCTCTTGGATTCGTAATTGGTGATATCCAGAACGTAAGTCAATCTTCGAGTAGTAACTAGATCCTTGAAGTTGGTCAAATAAGTCGTCAATTCGAGGGAGAGGGTACCGGTTCTTAATGGTGAGTTTGTTTAACTCCAGGTAATCGATGCACATTCGAAAAGATCCATCTTTCTTTTTAACAAATAAAACTGGGGCTCCCCGGGGTGAGAAACTTGGTCTTATGAATCCTTTATCTAACAACTCTTGTAATTGATTAGACAACTCTTACATCTCCGACGGTGCTAGTCGGTATGGGGATCGTGCTACTGGAGCAGCTCTAGGTACCAGGTCAATTCAAAATTCGACCTGTCTTTGCGGTGGAAGTCCCGGCAAGTCCTCGGGAAAGACTTCCGGATAGTCTCGCACGATGAGTATATCCTCGATTCTTTTCTCTTCAGTTCGCTTCTCTACTACATGCGCCAAGATTGCATGATAGCCCATTCGTAAGTACTTCTGAGCCTTCATACATGAAATGATCCGTAACACCGTACCATATTTTTCTCCTTGAATTGATATGGTCTCCCCACTCGGAAGTGGAATGCGAACGATCTTCTCATGACAAACGATTTCCGCTCGGTTTTCCGATAACCAATCCATGCCAATAACAATGTCGAAACTCCCTAGGGTTACAGGTAGCAAATCTATATTGAACGTGTGATCCGCCAAACTGAGAGTGCATCCTTGTATGATTTTGTCGGTTTCGATCAACTTACCATCAGCTAACTCTATTGTATATTTAGAAGTCAAATGGGTAGGAGTAATTTCAAGCAATGGACTAAATTCACTAGATACAAAACTCCTATCAGCACCCGTATCGAATAGGACTGATGCATAGAGATTATTTACAAGGAACGTACCCGTAACAATGTTCGGGTCCTGTCGAGCTTCTCCAGCTCCAATCATGAAAGCTCGACCACGTGCGTTATTTCCACCAGTTTGCTTCAAGTTCGGGCAATCCTTGCGAAAATGCCCGGTAACACCACATTCGAAGCACGCGCGATTGTTTCCTGTTTTAGGAGTAGTGTCGGGCTTTTGACAGTCCTTAGTTTTATGACCAAAACGTTTGCACTTCTGGCATATTGAGTCTCCACATGCACATAGGTGATGAAAGTTACACTTGTTGCACTTAGGTAGGTTTCCAGCATACCCACCTTTTGCTTTCTTTTCAGATGGGCCAGCAGTGAAAGCCCTAACAACCACTTTTTTGTTTTGGTTTTGATGTGGAGCATTTCGACCATGATTGTTGTCCTATTTCCTCTTGTTGTCATAGTTCTTCTCCACGACCGTCTTTTTCACAAACACTCCCTGACGTACAGCTTGATCAGTCAGGTCGTGGGCAATCCTAAAAACCTCTTGGATGGTGGCTGGCTTGGATGAGGTGACCATGCTCTGGATTTGGGGTGCAAGGCCCCAAATGTACCTTTCCACACGCTTGAACTCTAGGTTAACCATGTGAGGACATAGACGAGCAAGATCATGGAATCGGGTGGTGTAGCTTGTAACTTCTGCACCCTTCATGGTGTGGTTCCAGAATTCAACCTCAAGTTTTTGCAATTCATTTCGGGGGCAATATTCATCAGTCAGCATTTGTTTCAGCTCATTCCAAGTGATTTGATAGGCACCGTCAATACCCAAAGTTTGGGCATGAGTATTCCACCAAGTGAGTGCTTGACCTTCAAAGGTACAAGTGGCGAATTTCGTCTTATTCTCCTCGGCACAGTTATTGATTCGCTGAACGGACTCCATCTTCTCTATCCAGCGGACCAAACCAACAGCTCCTTCATTACCGTGGAAGTTAAACGGATTACAGTTCAGAAACGTCTTGTAGGAGCAACCTCTGTGGTTGGTATCAGCTCCTGTGTTGTAGGTTTAATCATATTAGCAATAATTAAACATTAGTAATGACCTGTGTATTGCAGGTCTTTAGTTATGCCAGTCATTATAATACCTCCTACTCCACTGGCATTGCCTCCATTAACTTCAGATCCTCCGGCGCTACGATTCACCTCGTGATGTGCGATTGCATCCACCACTCGTTGCGCCACAAGCTGCTCTATAGCCTCTGCTGTCATGGGAGTACCGCTTCCTACATTGGTTCTGACGTTTCTCCTTCGTGGTGGCATGTTTCTTCAAATCATAATGATAAGCAAGATAAGACAATATGTAATAATGCCAAACACGTGTGCACCAAAAGTAAACAATCATATCAACCAAGCAACCACGCAATATTTAAAAGATAACATAACTTGATAATAAATTATACGAATTACAAAGTATTTCCGGAGTACATACTCCTACAACAAGTTAATATCCAATATTACGTGAGCACAGCCCGCTTACGATAGGCAATCAACTGAATAAGCGAGTGAACGCGCCTGTCTGTACAGCCACCATAGCCATGAGCATGCATACGGCCGTCAATGCAGTAGTGGACTCCAGGCGCTCTTCCATTCCTAACACTCTTTCTTCAGCCATGATCGCACGCTACTCTGCCTGGGTAGCTCTCTGCTCTGCCTGGGTAGTTCTCTGCTCTGCCGTCTCCACTCTCTGTGCCATGGATGACATGTCCTCCTGCACCCTGGTAAGTCGGCTATGCATCGTGTGCAATGCCTGATCATCGAGGTATCTGCCATCCTCGATCGCCAGTAATCGGCTCTCCACGTACTCCCTATCAAAGGTCTCCTGAACCTCGGTGAGTTTAGTGCGTAGCTCATGGAGCTGCTGATCATGTCTCTCGGATCGTGCCACGAGAAGAGGCACGGTGAGCTCCATAGGCTCTTGAGTGAGAGGAATCTGGTGCGGGGTACGCGACGACTCGCCTATCTCAAAAGTGGAGGGAATACCCTCGATGTCTCTCCACTCGTCCAGTCGGCTGGGCATCCACCCCCACCTGTGGATGTCGAGTTTGCGCCTTTTAGGCGCAGGCTCGGGCTTAGCAATATAGTCTCAAATGGGTGTGGCAAGACAGATCGGAACATGAACCCGTTTCCTAGGAGTATGTGCAAGAAGTGCAACCCCAGGGCGAGTCCGATAGCGACGGTAAGAGGGCAGTGGTCCACCCGGACCAAGGATACGGTGAGTGTCTGTAGTCACCGGCTCGAGGCCAGCAGCTACTGGGGAGGGGTCAGCAGGCTCAGGGGCGGGGTGAAGGGGATCGAGGTCTGCTAGCGGGGTCGGATCAGAAGGTTGAGGAATCGGGTCACTGGACTGGGTAATCGGATCAGCAGGATGAGAGGTAGGGTAACTAGGTGAGGGAATGGCCTCGGAGGACTCTAGGTAGATCGGGTCGATGTCGCCCGAATCAGAGTCGGCCGGGTCGGAGTCAGCCGGGTCGGAGTCGGCCGGGTCGGAGTCAGCCGGGTCGGAGTCGACCGGGTCGGAGTAGACCAGGTCGGAGTCGACCGGGTCCGTATCGGCTGGCTGGGAAGCTGGGTCAGTGGACTCCGAGTCTAGGTCGACTACCTCGGTGTCAGCGGGCTGGGGGGTGGGATCTGTGGTCTCGGGAGTGGGGTCGGCTGGTCGGGGATCAGCAGTCACAGGGGCAGACCCCCGGGATGGCTCAACAAAGATATGGGACATGGTGAGTGGGACGACCATCGGCAGTTGTGGGCCGATGATACGTACGATCCCCGGGATGAGCTCCTTTGGAAGCTCGGCATGAATCTCGGGTGTAGACGCCCACCAATACGTGCCCGGAGGAGGAGGTGGTAGCTCAGAGAACCGGGTCGAAGGTAATGCCTCTGAGGTGTCATGTGTAGGGTCAGGAATGGGTTCGGTGACCGGGATAGCAGGTGGTGTAGGGATCTCAGTCTCAGTGGCATCACTCGACTGAATCAAGGCACGAGGAGTCAGAGTTGGGAGGACAAACGTGGATCCTGCAGAAGAGGTCGGAGACGTGGGCTCGTACTCCTCATCCGAATCGAAAACGTAGATCGGCGTCGATGCTGAAGACATATCTATGACAAGGCAATGCACAAGTACAATTGATATAAGTTAAGTTAGTGTATAAATCGTTAAATACATGTGATGAACTGTAGTTATAGTCTAGGTCCACTAAATGCAACCTAATTCCCTATAACCAATTGCTCTGATACCAATCTGTCACACCCCCAAACCACAGCTGTTTCCCGCAGGGCGCGAACGTCATGGTTTCATAGTCACTGATCGACCACTACATGGTTTTGTAAAACATACATCTCAAAATAAGTTTAAGGTACATCATTGTTCAGAGTTAAATTTGCGGAAGCAATAGTAATAAGGTACATTATTTTCAAAACATGACATATATGAAAAAGAACGTCCCAAACAGCATGAATGGCCCTAAACATGAAATGACCCATGCTAGTTTAACTTGTTGCATCTTTCAATTATCTGAGAAAACATGCATGAAAAATGTCAACATAATGTTGATGAGTTCACAGGTTTTAAGTAATAGTAAATAGCGTAAAGGACCATAATACTTTCTATGATTTGATTGTTGTACACATAATGCTACAAATTATATAAGCACCGCAACCGAAGCTAGACTGTAACTGTAATAAATTGCCCCTACCCATGCCTACCATGAGTATGGGTGTGAACAGGCTAATAATGCACCCGTTTAGACCTCCAATCAAGGTTAGGGTAATTAACCCGGGTGGGGGTAGTCAAACCCAATAGTACTATCCATGATTACCTCACTTTAGGAAATAAACTAACGGTTCGATAACAGGGGACTTCATATGGTAAGTAAACAACTTATATAACATGTGAAATCATTGCCAAGTAAATATTTCCAAGAAAATTAGTAATTTGCATGTAATCTCCCCCAAAAGAATAAGTAAAAATGGGGCCGTGAACTCACCTTAATTGTACGCGTGAATACTAGCAATAGTCTGTATGTATGATTGGTCTAGGAATCTCCTAAACAAAATCATAATATATTCATGAGGTCATGATTACTAACCCTTGATGGTCATGCATAACTCATCCACAAAGTTAGTTTTAAAAATGTCACTTGACTAATTAGCCACGTCGAGTCGTAAATGTTTTATTTAGATTCTTGTCTTCATCTTTATTTTCCTAAAGATGCATAATGTATTGAAGGTGTTTTATATTAAGTATAATGGTATTATACTTTCCATGTGTATGGGTTTCCCTTTTTTTTTACCAAATACCTCTAAAAGTTTACTTTTATCTAATATAGGTATTTGAGAGCATTAAGGGAATTTTTGGGTCTGGTTGTCATCCCCTTTTCATGGTAAAAAGAATTTTTATAAAATCTGATACTTTTATCATATCTAGGTATATGTCTTAGGATTCCAAAAAGGTATAGCTTGTATCCTACAACTAAGTTTAAGTGCCTCTAAATGGTTCATGAAGCAACAGATGTCAGTGCAGCACTTTTCTGTATATGTCTATGGAATTTACCTTTTTGAGAGGTCAAAACTTACATTCACAAATAGAGCCTATATTACTTTTAAACCTAACATCTTAAGCTAAGTTACCACAGAAAGAAAATCTTCATTTATTACTTTAAGCATAACTTATGCCTCATTCTTTCTGCCCTATTTATTCTGTTAAAAATTCAGGTTCAGCACATTAATTTGTTTGTACGTTTTAGAAGGGTTATACTCATCTATAAATTTCAAGGTTGGATGGGTTAGAAACTAGACATCCTAAAGTTAGTGTTAGGCTCAAGAAACGGTTCATTTGACCATGTTTAGGTTGAGTTATGATCTTGAAAACACAGAACATGAATCTGCCAGAAAGTGTTTTACATGTTTTGTTACTTTTTAAACTTTGGTAGAGCACTTTTGGGATGAGTTAGTGAACATGAACGCTTTATGGTGATGTATGGAAGATTAGAAACAAGGTGCTAACCTTAAACAAGCAAGGAAAAGAGATGGTAGTCTTGAAATACAAGGAAAAGAAGACTTGATCCTTTGAACTAAGAAAACCCAACAAGAAAAGGTGAAGAAGATGTTGTAGGACGCTTGGGAGCTTCAAAAATCACTTGGTCTTCCACAATGGCACTTGAATCACCGAAGATTTGAAGAAAATAAGTTGAAAATCAAATGGAGTGGTGGTTGTGATGCCTTGGCCGAAATTTTAGAGAGGGAGAGGAGGAGAAGAGATGTTGGGTGGTGGTGGTGGTGTATTATGCACCTTTATTTATAAGGAAGGTTCATGTTTTTGGTCCACCTTTCTTGGTGCCTTGATAAAGATCTATGGTTAAGTGGGTGGAGGATGGAGGTGGCTATTCTTGGAAGGGCAACATGATGCCTTAAACATGTGTAAGAGTTGTCACCCAAAAATGACATGACTACACCCTTCAAGTCAAACAAGAAGAGTTCACCTCTTTTTAGGTTGTATGGGGAAGAGAAGAAAAGAGGGGGGGGGGGGTAAGGGGACGGCTTTGGGGTGGGGGTTGGGTTGATTTTTCAATTATTGTATAATATGGGGTATTTGGGTGGTATTTGTGTCACTATGGTAATTTTTAATTTTTTTTATATATTTTTATATTTTTACTTTTTACCTTTTAAAATACATACAAATTATTATAAGAAATCGTATAATATCATACATTTTAATATTGATGATATGTAAATAATAACTCATTTATCTAGTAGTTGCGTTACAAGCGTTTTATTCCGATAACATATCAATTTACGCGTTAAGGTTTTTCTTAAATTTTGAACTTTTCCAATGTATCAATATTAGAACCTAGGATACTTTAAAACACTTTAAAGTATTTATTGACACACACACACACACACACACACACACATATATATATATATATTAATTATCACCAACGTTCTTGTGTGCTTATATCGTGTGTGAAAATGGCAACTACGCCGGATTATCGATGCATGAGATGTTATACGCGAAAGTTTGCAATGCATAAAACGACTTCAATAACTGTAATTAAATTGGAACTCAAGTGTCATAGGTGTAATTATAACCAAGTTAAGATCGGGTATTGACCTGAAATTGCCGGTTATCACAGAAATCAAGTTGCCTAAATTTATCATGTAACACTTTAGATCTATGAAAGTAAACACATAACATACTCATATCATTCTCAAATTATTTAGAAAATATGAAAAGCAGGAGTACCTAGAACTCACCTTTACCTTTGATGAAAAATGAAGAAACCCCAAAATATGACCGGCTTACTGGTACATGAGATCTAAGAAAATCCATAAACATGCAAATTTTAATAATCTATTTCATTCTAATTAAAATCAACCCACTAATTCATGCATAGATATAATATTTAATAGTGAAACATGATAGAAAAACTCACCTTTGAAGCACACTCTCCCATCCTTACTTTTCTCTGTAAAACTGACACAACCCTTCAATTTAGAAATCTTACACAATAAGAATAGGTAAGCGGTAGCCTACCTTCCTTTTGTAACGCCCGGAAAAAGTCAAAACGAGCCAATTAACAATAATGGGCTTAGTTAGGGGTTATTTAATATAAATAAGAGGAAAATAGATTATGGACCAAATTAACCTGACAGGTTATGTGTTAGAAGAGTTTAAGGTCCCGTGAACACCAGGTATATAAACACAAATCAGCCATTTACCTCTCATTTCCAACTCAAACAACCAATTTTCTAGAGAGAGATTGTAGAGAGAGAAAGTATAGAAAAATAAAGATTTAAGGCTTTATTGATCAAAAGATTGAAAATCTGTGTTTTTGGGCATTAAATAACAAGGAAAGTGCAAGAATCTAGGTAAGAATCATCATCCAAATGCCTCTTTAGATCATACCCGAATTCTAGGGTTTTGGGGTTTTGAAAAGTGACAAAGAATCATACAAAGTCATATTTTTATGGATGAAATCATGTAGAAAGCTTAGATATAAGTTCATGGATGAGAAATGAATGATTTGGATGTAAAAAGTTTAAAAAGTCATATTTTTTATGGATGAAATTATGTAGAAAGCTTAGATATAAGTTCATGGATGAGAAATGAAGGATTTGGATGTAAAAAGTTTAAGTTTTGGGTTAAAAACGGGTTGGAACGTCATTTTTATGCGTTCAACGAAACTGTGAGTTCGTCGTGCAAAACTAAAAGTTCTTCCGATGAAACTGTGGATTCTTCTAGCGATGGAACTCTAATGAAAATTGGACGAAACTGCCATGCAAAACTGACAGTGAAACTGCGTGCAAAACTATGTAGAAAATGACATATTTGTATGCTAACTTATATGCAGACCGTGTACTGTGATCATAGCTTAGATAACCTAAGCCTGAAGTTACTTGCTGAGATCAAGTGAGTTTTAGATCCTCTTATTTACAAGTTTTTTATGTTTTAGGGTCGTTATGTATACTGAATATATTGTTTTTTTATGGCAAAGATCTCAAGAGATTTTTAACAGGAAGATAGAATAATCTATAACAAATTGTGCTATATAAATGCTTCAAAATAAGATTTCTTTGCACTAACCTGGTAGCCCGGCCTCTGCCAGGGGCGTTGCCCCTTGAACCCCACTAGGGGCTACTGCCCCTAGAACCCAGCTGTCAGGGGTTATCGCCCCCGAACGCCCGCTGTCCCGTGAAGGGTCAGATATTATTGTTGTTATTTATTTTGATGAGAAGGTGAATGTATGGACTGTGGGTGAATTCGTTTTATATAAAAGGGGGTTTTTATAATGTTTCTTACTTGGTGTGATATATACTAATTAAGAATAAGTATTATGTAATGAAGTAAAAGTTAATGATAATGAAAAGTGAAACATAATCGATGAATGAAAGTCTTGCAAGAAAATAAATGGAGGTTCACAGCCATTGGGTTGTTAGCTTAACTGTGTGCGGTTTAACTAACCATTGAGGATGCACATGGGGGTTCATCCGGTTCAGCCGGTCCGGTTCCCTGTTCGACAGGTCCGGTTCCCGGTTCGACCGCTGGTCTGACCAGTTCAATCGGTCCGACCACTGGTTCAATGCCAAAATGGTTTTAAGCATCGAACTGGAACGGACCGGATTGGAATCCGGTTCCTGATCCAACAGGTCGGACCGGCCGGTCCGATCCGGTTTTCAAAACAATGATCATTTGAAATGATAGTCCTATTTGGATTGGGGTGTTACAAGCATCCAAACCTTGCACAAAACAAATCTGCTTGATTATATTAAATTTCATCTAAACAACACAATTATGAGAGGATATTTCCATCGGAAATTTACAACATATCAATTGGAAATATGTCGATAATATGAAGCTTAGCCACGGGAAACATGAAACTCAGCCGAAGAGGAGACCATCGGTACTGTGGTCATCGATAATTCGTCACAAACTTGCAATGACAATCTGTCATAAATAATATTATGCACAACCATTTTGCAGAGGACTGTCATCAACGGAATCTTGTTGGTTATGGGGATTTCCGACAAAAATATTGGAGTAAAAGTGCAATATTCTATAGTGTCATAGCCATAATTTCTTATACTAAAAGACGGAATTTTTGCATATCCATCATTTTCACGATTGGCATAATTAAGTTCCTCCCTTTTCATCAAAGGAAGTTGGGAAAACTTTACCTTATTCTTCATTCATTAATTAAACTACAAATAATCATTGTTAATACTACGTTTCTAACAACAATTATACGATCCTGATTCGGATGATAGTTGTTATCTTCATTTGTCTATTCTATCTGTTTTCTAGCCGGGACAACACCCACAACCGGGAAAATCTTGTAGCTTAGCCAAATCATTTTTGTCCGAGAAAGACTTGAACCTAGGACCACCCATTTGGGAAGCCATGGGGCTACCACTAGAATAGAAGAATTTATGTTGTTATACACTACTAGAAAATGGTTATCGATCTTTGATACAAGAGCTTGCGACAACTTTCCCACAACGTCGTATTACCCACTCATTTACGACAATTATTCAACAAAACTTGAAAGTCAACAAGATCCTTAATTGTTCACAAAGCTATTCGACAAAATGGCTATAAAACTTGACATGTATATTTTTGTCATAAACAGAATGATATGTGTCTCCTTGCATAATTTTTTAGTTGATGAACTAGAGTGTGGAAGGTTCAAATAATTTTTGAATATATGTACTCAAACTTTTCTAATTAATAAAATTAGTTTAACAGTGAATGATAATATGCACTTCCTAATTTAGAAAGTCAACACATGTTGTTAAGTTTGTATTACATTTTGAATAAACTTAAACTCAACAAAAGATGCAAATTTAAATATTTTGACTAAAGAAATTTCTACTATTAACAACCCAAATAGGAGCTTTTGAAAAAGCTGAAAGTTTAAAGCTCATTATGTAGCGCAACTGTATAATCCATACACTATTTATACCCTGTAAACTCGACGTTCTTCAATGCACAGTTCACAATGTCAACCACCTGTGAAGGTATATCGAGATGCTCTCTTATGATATTTGTAAGTTATTTCATAGGATTTGAACTAACTTATTGATAATACTACAGGAAAGAGGTCATGGCCCGAGCTTGTAGGCGTGAGGGGAGACACAACAGCTGTTACGATTGAGAGAGAGAATCTACGGGTCGATGTTATTGTCATGGTGGAGGAGACAATTGTGCCACTTGATTTCCGATGCGACCGTGTGTGGGTGTGGGTGAACGCAAATGGGGTGGTCATTAGCAGTCCTTCCATTGGATAAGCTTAGTAATGAGCTAAGTGCTTGTTGGTCGAGTCACCACATCAAAATTTCATAAATAAATAAATGATATATGTACTTCCTATGGATTTTACTATACTCTTTTCATGGTAAGAAATTTATGATGTCATGTAGGATGTATGAAAGCATGAATAAATAAAACATGTAATTTCATCTAATAAGTGGTGTATTTGTTAAGTTCATATGTGTTAAAGTGTATAGTTTGAGTTACCACACGCTCAAAGTTACTGTGTACATTCAGTTAAATCGGTACAAATTACGGTTGCAATTATAACTAGCAACTTAGCCTCGAGTTATTTCGTATCATTGCAAAACCAAGCTCATAAAATGGGTTGAAAGGATATCTTACCGTATAAATATTCGTGTTAAAGACGTCATCGTAACCGAGACTCACTTGAAATCATGTTATGTGCTGGATTGACTCATTTGATTTTCATTTGGTAATATGAGTAATAACTAGTAGCTTAATAACAATTTTAGCAACTAATAGCTTAAGCCTAAATTATCTATTTTTCGTAACGTGTACCTTTTTCTAATTGTTTTTGTTTTCGTAACGTGTACATTTAGCTTGAAATTAGAGGATGAAATATAATGATCAAAGAATGAAGAAGTGAGAACTTTCAAATATAGTTCGTGAAATTGGAATGTTGGTAAAAAGTTATAAGAGAGAACATTAGTTGTATTTCTAGAAATGAATTATTAGAGAAATTTTAAAAATCAACTTTAAAATATACATAGAAACTTTTATAAAACTCTCAAACTTAGACGCGTTAATGTGTCAAATCTTTATCAAAGAAATAATGTTTTTGTCGTGTTATGAATTATCATCCTAAGTGCTGAATCAGTATTGGTCTCTCGACACAAGTTTATCTTACAAACCCACTAAGTCTCACTCGGTTGATAAAGCAGAATCTCTAACTAAGTTGACAATAATATAATAAGTTAATGAACACAAGAATAGTTTTTAAGATACTTGTATATATTACTTCTCAACTCAGTATTACAAGACTCTTACAAGCATGATTTGATGAGTTATAATGAGAAACTATATATATTACTATCTACAGATGGTTATACTTGGATAACCAGATGAAATTTACAACTAGACAAATACTACATTGCTAGAAGTAAAGAATCTAAGATAAAATACTATCCTAATTAGAACATTAGTTTATTTCTAGAAATAAATTATTAGAGAAATGTTAAAAACCCACTTTAAAATATACATTGAAACTTATATAAAACTCTTAAACTTAGATGCTTTAACGTGTCAAATCTTTATTAAAGGAATAATGTTTTTGTTATTAATATAAATATTCTTGTTTCGTGTTATGAATTATTATCCTAAACTCATCTAACATCATCTGAATAATAAACTTTTTCCGCACCTTCTATATCGAAACCACGAACTAGAGTTCCAGTAAAATTAATGTGCTCATAAATTTGCATGGGTTCAAATTAATTAGATTGCAAATCAGTTATAACTAATTGTATGGTGCAAAACAATCTTGAGCTCCTTCGAGTCATGATTTTATCAAAGCACGACATATATTTTGAGCATTTAGTTTGTTGCATGTGGTGGAGATCGATATGGTCGTGATATAAGCCCACATGATATCTTTGACATAATGCCTCATCTAAATATTAGGGACGTAAGAATGTTCAAACAAAATCCCGGTTTTATGTACTTAGAAATATATGTTTTGTATAATAAAATATATTCTTTAAATTCAGTAAATTGTATAATTTTAAAAGTATCTAAAAATTCAAGCTGTTTGAATACAATAGTAAATATCCTCCGTATATTCTAAAATATATACAAACATAGGAGAACTACTATCCATATATACATAAATCGTCATCATTTAATTGTTTTATATGTAGAAATACACACAAGAATTAAGCGGGTTTTCATCATGACAAAATCTTTTGCTCATTCATCGGTGTAATTTCGTTTGATAGCCAAGCTTAAATGAGATAAGACTTCACAATTAGAACCCACCGACGAATTAATGACCGACGCTTCACTCAAGGATATATCATATCGGCAATGACATATTCACCACGATGGAAATTACCGAAGGATAATCAATATTATATCAGTAATGAAACCTTCTCTTCAATATATCATCTAATGGTTATTGTCGTTGGTGATATTTACTTCTGTTAAAATAAATAAAAAACAATAAGTCAGTTTACATAAACAATAACAACAAGTTCGAACTAAATAAGAAACACATTAAATAAAATTATTCATAAAACCTATAATAATCTCGTTTCCAACAATATTATATAAAATAAGTTTATAAGATAACAAATTACCGCTAGACAGATTTGGGTGGTGGTAGTCTTTACTATCCATATTTTTAAATGTCAATCACAATACAATTAATGGAGGCTGGAGGCGACCAAGGCGACCAAGACAACCAAAGAAGAACGGCAACAGCGACTAACACGGAAGAGGCAAAGTTCTACGTAACAAACATTCCAGAGAAATGCAGCGGATTGGATTTGGCAGAAAGAGTCAGAGAGTTTGGTGTCATTGCAGGGATTTACATTGCGAGGAAACGGGACAAGTTCGGAAGACGGTTCGGATTCATTTCATTCAAGAATGTTAAAGACAAAGAGGAACTGCAAAGGAGAATGTCGAAGATCAAAATAGGGGACAATTGGTTGAAATCTAATATCGCTTTGTTTACTGATGGGGGTGCGTTGCCAAGAGAAGACAAACCACGAAGGAAGAAGGATGACGAACAGGAGAAAAGACAAGTGCGGAAGAGAGATCATGTAGGAGCGACGAGGAAGAAAGACATTTCTTTTATAGAGGCGTTGACGGGACGTGAAATAAAAAAGACTGACAAGAAATTGGTGATAGTCAAGAATGATACCATGGCGTTTCAAGACATTCAGGGTAGATCGTTTGTCGCACGATTGAAAGATTTTAAACAATTGAGGATGATTAATGAAACGATGAAAGATGTAATTGATAATGGGGGAAGAGTTCAATATGTCGGGGGAATGGTGGTGCTCATTACTTGCTCGACGAAAGAAGAGAACTTACGGGTTTTCTATATGGCGAAGGAGATGGGTGAAGTGTTTGCAGCGGTGCAATTGTGGACGGGGCAATCGTTACCGTATGAGAGGATCGCCTGGCTAAAGATACAAGGAGTTCCCCTGCATGTGCTTTGCAACGAAGTGTTGAACGACATAGGGGGCATTTTCGGGAAGATTATTCAGCATGCACAACATAATCCGGGAGATGGTGATTTGTCGTTCGATTACATCGGTGTACTGGTAGGAGAAGGCAATCGTATTAATGAAGAGGTGGTGATTTGTTGGAGAGGGAGACGGTACCGTGTATGGGTGATGGAAGAACTCGAGGATTGGATGCCGGAGTTTACTAGTGATGATAATTCAAGGCCGAACGGGGATGAGAAGAAGGCCGGAGATCGAAGCTCCGATGAAGTAAACGGTGACAATGATTATGGAAAGACAGATAATGTTGGAAGGCCATTGAATGAGGAGATAATTACGGATAGCATAGATGTTGTACATTCAAATTTGAAGCACAAAGTAATGAAGGAAATAAAAGTGATACTCCTTCCAAAGATGGTAATCAGGAAAGTGACAAAATTTATTATTTTTCATGTGCTAAAAATAACAAAAGGAAAAAAATAAAAAAGTTTAAAAAACATGGAATGGGCCAAGATAAAGTGGGTAGTAGTGAGGAACGGCCCAAAGCAGGGAAACGGGCTCGAGGAGGCGATCCTTTTGGGCTGAATGCAATTATTGGGATTCAAGATTATTCACAGGAAATCGAGGATGTTGAGTTCAATGATAACCCGAGGCACAAAGAAAACTATGGGGTGGTTAATATGAGTGTCGAAGTGGAGGAGATGGGGACAGAAGGCACGAAGGGTGATGAGAAAATTATGAAGTCAAAAGAAGGTAATTTGGTAGATAAGTTCGACCTGAACTCACAACCGGAAATAAATACAATTGAGGATAATGGGGTGAACTTGGTTGAGGTTAACGAAGGGAGGCAGGATAGGATTGCTATCCAATCTGAGAATGAGGTGATTAACACAGTTAATTTGGGACGTAAACTGGGGGCGGAATTACAAGATTTTCAAGATTTAATCCGACACACAATTTCCAAAGAAGGCGTACAAGTGGTTAAAACATGAATTATCTATGTGTAAATATTAGAGGAATGGGGGTTGAAGGAAAAGATGAATGGGTTCGAGGTATGAAAAAGGAGCATGACATTTCGTTCTTGGCGATGCAAGAAACTAAGACGAGTGACTTGGATCGGGTAACCATAGGACGGTTCTGGGGAAATGGAGCATTCGAGTTTGAGGTTAGTGATCCTTTTGGTTTATCGGGTGGTTTGGTGAGTATTTGGGACCCCGATGTATTTTTGAAAACAAACGTCCAGAAGAATCGGCATTATCTTATGATTAGTGGAAGGTTGAAGGACAACAATGTGAAGGTGAACATCATAAATGTTTATGGTCCTCAAACTAATGTACAGAAACGTTTGTTGTGGCAAGAGCTTAGAGATAAGATGAGAGGTAATGATGGTTGGTGGATTTTTTTAGGCGACTTTAATACGGTTAGGAGTGCGGAAGAAAGGAAGAACACAAATTTTAATGCTACAAGCGCTATGGATTTCAACGCTTTCATTGATGAGGCGGGTTTGGTAGAGTATATTATGAAGGGTAGGAAGTACACGTTTTTGGCGGGGAAAGGGAACGGAAACAAACAAAGTAAAATCGATAGAGTCTTGGTTTGTATGGATATGTTTAACAAATGGCCAGAAGCGTGTTTACGAGCGCTACCAAGGGGTTTGTCGGATCATTGTCCATTAGTTTTAAATATGGTTAACAAGAAGTTTGGCCCGAAACCGTTCCGTTGGTTCAATTCGTGGGGTATAAAAGCTGGATGTGTAGATGTTGTTAAGGAAGCCTTGGGTGTTCAAGCTAGTAATAGATCGGCTGATCGAAGCCTTCATTACAAGCTGCAGAATGTTAGAAAAAAATTACGCAAATGGAGGGATGATATGTTACAAAAAGAGAATGAAGAAGTGGAAAATTGTCAAAAAGGAATTCAGAATTTGGAAGTTCAGATGGAAAGTAGGGACCTTAATGAAGAAGAAGTTTGGATTTTTGAAGAATGCAAGTGTCGTATTGGAGAGATTTATTCAGCGCGTAACAAAGATGTAAAGCAGCGAGCTCGTATCAAGTGTGCTTCGATGGGGGATGATAATACTGCATATTTTCACAGATTATTAATGGGCGAAAGGCGGCGAATTCTATTCCGGGGATTGATGTAGATGGGGTGTGGAAGACGAACCCAAACATTGTTAAAAGAGAAGTGCTAATTTTTTTTCGAAATCATTTCAAAGAAGATTGTAAACAAAGGCCTCTGCTTCTTTATGAGGATGTTCAGAAAGTTTCTAATGATAAAGCCGAAGACATGGTGGGGCATTTTTCTAAGGAAGAGATCAAGAATGCTGTGTTCGAGTGTGGTAAAGATAAGGCGCCCGGACCGGATGGGTTTAATTTTCAATTTGTGCAGAAATTTTGGGTAGACTTGGAGGCCGATTTTTATAAAATTTTTACTGAGTTCTATGACACGGGTATTATAAGCCCCGAATGTAGCACTTCTTTTATTACATTGATCCCAAAGTGTAAAAATCCAGTTACTATGAAAGATTATAGGCCTATAAATCTCATTGGTATGATAAGCAAGGTGATCTCGAAGGTTTTGGCGAATAGGATCAAGAATGTCATGGGAGATGTGATATCCGAGTCTCAAACCGCTTTTATTAAAGACAGGTATATTTGGATGGCCCTCTAATTTTGAATGAGGTAATTGACTGGTTGAAAAGAATATCCAAGAAAGCGTTTTTGTTGAAGATAGATTTGAGAAGGCTTACGATAACGTAAATTGGGAGTTTTTAATTTCTATTTTGGAGCAAATGGGTTTTCCGAATCGATGGTGTATGTGGATTATGGGGATTCTTCAGTCGGCTAGATCGTCTATATTGGTCAACGGGTCGCCTACGTATGAGTTCAAGTGTCAAAAATGACTTAGACAAGGTGACCCGTTGTCTCCATTTTATTCTTGGTGGTAATGGAAGCTCTCTCATGTGTTCTAAATAAAGCGCTCGCTATAGGGGAATTTCAAGGGGTGAGGTTGGACAAAGATGGTACGGTTATCTCCCATTTATTTTATGCGGATGATGCCCTCATTTTAGGTGATTGGTCGGAAGTTAATGTGATTAAGGTGGCGAGAATATTGAGATGCTTTTACATTTGCTCGGGATTGAGAATCAATATTAATAAGTCCAACTTGTATGGGATTGGTACTAGTGTTAGTGAGATGGATAACACGGCTTTGGTTTTGGGTTATAAACGAGGGGATTTTCCTTTCGATTATTTGGGGATTAGGGTTGGTGCGAAGATGAATAGATGTTGTAATTGGAATAAGGTGGTTGACGTGTTTGAGGCGAGGTTAGCTTTGTGGAAAGCAAAGCTTCTTTCTATAGGTGGTAGGGTCATTCTTATCAAGGCGGTCCTCGAAAGCATCCCTATTTATTATTTTTCGTTGTATAAAGCCCCGGGGAAAATAATCGATTCTCTTGAGCGGTTAATGAAGAAATTCTTATGGTCGGGAATGAGTGAAAAAAACAAAATCCATTGGGTGAATTGGAATAGAGTTACCACTCCTAAAAAGCTCGGGGGGTTAGGGATCAAGAGGCTAAAAGAGATAAACGAAGCGCTTCTTTTTAAATGGGTTTGGAGGTATAGGGCGGATAAGGATAGTTTGTGGCGTCAGGTAATTAAGGCGTGCCATAAAAATAATAATTGTTGGGAGGTTCTTCCGGCTAATAAAAATGGTGTGGGTTGTTGGAAGATGATCGTGAAAGTGGGAGGTTATTTAAAATCGAATGACGTTTTTATTCATACTCTTGTAAGGGCGAAGCTTGGAAATGGGAATTCTGTGAGGTTTTGGTTAGATGTTTGGATGGGAGATTGTGCATTAAAACATAGATGGCCAAACTTATTTAGATTGGAAAATAATAAAACATGTGTTGTTTCGGATCGTGTGAAGATAGTGGATGATCATTTACAGATTGTTGCTGATTGGATTCAGTTGCTGCAATCGGCCGAAGATTTCCAGCAATGGGCACAACTTTGTGTAAGTCTTGAAGATGTGCAGATGTCGAGCTCGGAAGATAAATGGGCGTGGTTTGGGGAGAATAACAAGATGTTCTCGGTTCATGAGGTAAGGAATCTGATGCGAAATGGAGAAGATTACGACAATTTTTTTGTGTTAAAGTGGGTCTCATGGGTGCCGTTAAAGTGTATTATTATGGCTTGGCGTGCAGAGATGAATCGGTTGCCGACTAAGGTAGAATTGGTGAAAAAAGGTGTGCCTATTCCTGATACATTCTGTGCTTGGTGTGATTATTGTAAGGAGACATATATGCATGTCCTGTCCGATTGTTTTATAGCGTCTAATGTTTGGGAGCGTATTGGGAGATGGTGTGGTGTGGAGCCGATTTATGCATTTGAGATTAAAGACTTGTTGCAAGTGTACAAAAAGGTTACGGGTGGAAAGATGAGAAGGAAGATTGTTCATGGTGTGATTATCGTGACGATGTGGGCTCTTTGGAAAGCTACAAATGAGTCGGTTTTTAATGGGAAGACGGCGGTAATTGAGGATATTGTTGCAAATGTGAAGTCCCTTTCGTTTCTATGGTTAAAGAATAGATCTCAATGTAATAATATAGAGTGGAAAGATTGGTGTCGATCCCCGTTGTACATGATGTAAGTTGGTTTGTGCCTCGGTCCTCCTTTTAAGGACCGGTTTGGCGGTTTTCAATGAAAGTTTATATTCAAAAAAAAAAAAGTCTTTACTATCCTTAGCACATAAAAGCTACCCTTCGTAGCTAACTCCTGCAACATGTGTAAAATGCTTCTATTAGCTTCATGTTGCAACTCAAGGTCCATAACATGCTTTCACTCAACCTCTTGTTGTACCTTTAACTCATCCTCATGTGGCTTCTCATACCCCAACATCACCATCTCTTTCTCTTCTAAAGCAAGTGCCGCCTTATGATTGTTTTCAGTGACACCAATAAATAGATTATTCATTATTACCAATCATTTTACTTAGAATCATTTACCATGTTTTCAGGGTTAAGAACGTGGACAATCAATTTACTTAGAATCATATCATTTAACATGTTTTTAGGGTTAAGAACGTGGACAATATTGACATGCATGAAATAGATGCTATAAACATGAATCCTAGAAATCAAGTTGCCTTACTTTATCATGTAACACATTAGATCTATGAAAGTAAACACATAAAGTACGCATATCATTTTTCAAATTAGTTAGAAAATATGAAAAATAGAAGTATCTAGAACTCACCTTTACCTTCGATAAAAAATGAAGAAACCCCTAAATATTACTGGCTTACTTGTACATGAGATCTAAAAAATCCATAAACATGCAAATTTTAATAATCTATTTCATTGTAATTAAAATCAATCCACTAGCTGACTCATGCATAGATCTAATATTTAATCGTGAAACATGATAGAAAGAACTCACCTTTGAAGCACACTCTCTCTTATGTTACATGATTGTGTTACATCCCTGGTCTACTGCATTGGTACAAAGAAATCATGAGTTGTCATATCATCCTCACGTTGAAAGAATTTCACCCTGAAATTTAATCATTACCTTTGCCGGCTGTCGTTATCGTTTCAAACAAATAAAGATACTTAAGCTTCATCAGATCTACATGTTCATGTTCCCACATGAATTCCGCTCCACATCTTGCGTTGCTTAAAAGTCTTGACCTCACGATCCATAACCTCAACCGGTTCTTCAACAAATCGCAGTTATTTATCTACGTGTACTTCCTCGAGTGGTACAACCAAAGTCTCGTTAGATAAGCATTTTTTTAAGTTCGAGCCGTGAAAAATATTATGAACTCCACTCAACGAGTCGGGAAGATTTAATTTGTAGGCCAGTGGATCGATTTTTTCTAGAATCTCAAATCGTCCAACATATCTCAGATTAAGCTTGCCTCTTTTTCCAAATCGAATTACACCTTTTCACAATGAGACTTACAATAATAATTTGTCCTCGACCTGAAACTCCAAGGGTTTCCTTTGCTTTGTTGGCGTAGCTCTTTTGTCAATCTCACGCTGCAGGCATACGATTCCGTATCTACACGATCTTTTTGGTAGTTTCATGCATCAATTCAGGGCCGGTCAGTTGACTATCGCCTCCCCTCCCCCACCCCCAAAGGAAACCCAAATAAAGAAGAAACTAAGGAATCAATCATAGTCACCATTTTAATTTCAAAAAAAGCAAAAAAAGGCAAAAAAAAAAAAACTCTAATTTCTTCGCAGTTAGAAAACACAAAAAAGAGGGAACTAAGAAATCAATATATGTGTTGTTCCGTGCTTCAACATCATGTTTTGTGTTGTATGAGGGTACAACATTGTTGTTTACATTAAATCAACACATTTAGTGTTGTTTATAGTAAAAATTAGGGGTGTAAACGAGCCGAGCCGAGCCCGAGCTCGCTAAGGCTCGAGCTCGGCTCGTTTTGGTTTTAGGAAGCTCGAGCTCGAGCTCGAGCTCGGCTCGTTTATAGTTTTATTTATAAAGCTCGAGCTCGGCTCGTTAGAAAATTTTCAAGCTCGAGCTCGGCTCGAGCTCGGCTAGTTTATTGTTAAATTATTAAATTTATATTTTTTATAATTACTTTTATAATTATTTATAAACATACTTTTTATATATAACACAATATATATTATTAACTATTTTTTATCACAATAATATATTTAATAATATAATTTATGTAAATATGTATTTATATATATTTAATATGTAAGTAAAAAATACATATATACAAAAAGCTCGTTTAGGCTCACGAGCCAGCTCGAGCTCGATATCCTGAAGCTCGAGCTCGAGCTCGTTTAGTAAATGAGCAATAATTTGAGCTCGAGCTCGGGCTCGAGCTCGTTTAAGCTCAACTCGATTCGAGCTTTTTTCGAGCCGATCCCGAGTAGCTTGCGAGGCGGCTTGGCTCGTTTACACCCCTAGTAAAAATCATGTTAACTTTTATTGTATTGTGTTAAGACAGTATATTAGTAAAATAGCATGTTTTGCATGTATTTTTATGGTAAACTATTTTGTTTTACATTAAAATAACATTTTTAGTTTTTTAATAAAATGTGCTAGATTTTTGTTTGAAGTTAAAACAGTGTGTTTTGTGTTGGTTGATGTAAAACAACATATTTAATGTTGTTTTGCTTAGAACATGTTTCTATGTCGCAACAAATATCGAAGTACATTATTGTGTATTATTGAAATCCAACATATTTTTACTTTTACGTTGTAACAAATAATCCAACACATTTATAATATAACATTTTCAAAGTGTGTTAATAGTAAACTAGCGTTCGTACCCTGCGCTTCACAGCAGGGACGCATCTCGGCCAGAGTATTGTCGGTTAAGCACTTTCTTCATGCTAAATTGTGGCTATAATAGTAAAATGTAAGCATGAAAACTGATTAAGTAGTTGTACTCGAGCTGTATGTTATGCTAAATTGCTAACTAATTTAGGCAGCATTAGCAACATATGTTAGTTAATTGGCTAGCCATAAAGGACATATATGCAGTACCATAACCATGTCCACTAACCCTGCCAAACCAACATGCTAGCGTCACCATACTATTCACATTAAAAAGGGTTGGTTGATGCTATATAGGGTTGTTGTTTAAATCAAAAGCTTGACTGAGTATGAAAACAATTAGCACACGTGTTTTTAGGAAGAAGTGACAAACCTTTGGAAAATAAGCACTGCAACTGATTGGTATTATCTGAAGTAGAGTTGTAAAAGGCAAGAGGAGGGCGACCTCTTTTCTTAATCACCGAATCTGATTTAGCATTCATATGGCTGTTATTTATTTGCAAAAGCGTAGCATTTACTCTAAATAAGGAAAAGCAAAATGCAACTATATGTAATTAAACCTATATCATCAGTTCACAAGCTTGAACAAATAACATAGTCAACTAATACGCCTCCTCTTACGGATATAGTAGCAAAACATGATTGTAAGCTAGAGCTTTATATCATCAGTTCACAAGCTTGAACAAATAACATAGTCAACTAATATCAAGAAGGGTCTCTAAAAATAATGCAATATGTGCTTATAGACTCCTCTCTAATAGCTTATTTGAGCATATGAGCATGAAATATCCTCTTCTATGAAGCCCCTCTGTAATTCAATCGAATCATCCATTGGACTGTTTCACCTTTCAACTTAGAAGTATGTTTTTCGATCCTAGCTTACTTAGTGGATTGAACAATGGTTAACCACTGATTAATTTCAGTTTTTATCAATCACTTTCCATCAACACCTAAACCAACTAAACATAATTCCAAACCAAAACAACATTCTAAACCTTAAAGGAACAATCTTGTAACAACACATTTGCTTACCAGAAAGATCATAATCGAACTCCGTATCGCTATTACAGAACGGCTTCGGCTGACGATTGAACAAAGTGACAATATAGTTGCAGCCCACTGCGACGGCGATGGCGACGGATACGACGGCGATGAGCTTGAAAAACTCCACCTTCGACGGCAATAAGCTTAAGGGTGGTTCGATTGAAGGTAAAGTTTGTACGGGGGAGCATTTAGGGTTTCTTATTCGCCTTTTGGGAGTAGAAGCCATTGTTGTTTTGAACTTGATCGATGTGAGCTCACATTGGATGTTTTCATCTTCTTTAATAGCAATCGATACCTGAAGGGGGATCTGCGGGCTGAAGGGGATCTGAGGGCCGAAGGGGATCTGCGGGCCGAAGGTGGCGACGGTGGCCGAAGGGGATCTGCAGGCCGAAGGTCGCGACAGGCCGAAGGGGGCGGTGGCGACGGGGGCGAGGTGGCCACGGAGGCGAGGTGGCGACGGCGAGGTGGCGAGGTGGCGACGGTGAGGTGGCGACGGTGGCTGAAGGGGGCGGTGGAATTGTGGGGTACTGTAGCTAAAGTTTATATCTTTAATATATATAATAATTACTCTCATTTGATGCATTGGTACAACATGTATCACTTTATTCGTTTTTTAATATTAGTATTTATGATATTTTGTCCTTGCCATCACCTATTGTATAGGGTTAGGTAGACTAGGTAAAAAAACTGGTTTGGGAATCGGTTCGGTTAAAAAAAGGGAAACAGGTTTCAAAGAAAAACCGGTTTGGCCCAACCCGGTCCCAAACCGACCCGAACCGCCGGTTTGTATGCCGGTTTGGTAACCCCAGCCTCAAAATCCGTTTATAAACCGGTTTAAAAAGTTAAAAACTAATTAAACCGGTTTATTAAAAAAATCGGTTTCAAACTGATCCAAATCGGTTTGACAGGTTTGAGTTTTCGATGAGCCAAACCAGTTTGTGACCCGAACCGGTTTGACCCCACAACAAAAAAACGGGTTCGGGTGGGTAGAAAAACCTAATTGTACACCACTAAGGTTGGGGATTTCCTTGCAATCTTCTCGCCAAGCATCCCCTGCCAACACCATGCTTGACACCGCGTCTAATGTGACTTACAAGTCTGAGAAAAAGGTTTGATTTGTTCTGTACTATGAACATGATTTTGGGTTAATTTGTTTTAGTTTAGGTTTCATACATCTTTCAAAAGCTAAAAGTTTCAGGTATTTTTATATTCAAGGCTGTTACCGACACAATTGGTAATCAAGAACAATCAAGAGCTAAAGATAAAGAATAAGAAGAAAACATAGAGAAGGAGATTACTCTCAAAATCAATAGCTCAGTATTCTATTCATGATATGTGTATATGTACACTAGAACAATTCACTTACAACCCTTATACTAATAAACTATTACATTTAACCCCCTCTATTTATTTCACACGTAACAATACTCCCCCCTTTAAAGATTCTTGACCCCAAGAATCAAATAAAATCTCACAAAGACTCTAAGTTCAAGACATCCATTACAAATTTCTGACCTTAAAACTGATTCACCTCAGTTCACAATGAAATTCATACTCCATCATCAACTTCCATCAAATGCAACTTGTAGGAACCAGAATGCTTAGTCACCACTAGTACCATTAGGCTTGCAGAAGCAAGATCAAGTTCATGAGCCAAAAAAAAAGTGCAAATGAAATCCACCTATATTTTTGAGCTGAACATGAGCCATATCTTTGTTACCAAAGGACATATCATTACTTCTATAGGCTAGAATATGGTAACCAGCTTTAAGCAAGGAGTAAACTTTAAAACCAAAGTCCACCTCATCCACTTTAAAGTCAAGTTTTGGTCCTAATGCCAAGGACAAAAAAGCCTCTAAAGCAAGACTTTTGTTCTCCTTTGCAGCATCAGAAAATAAACCCACTCGAACTACCCATTTGTTAATTTTCAATTGATTCTCTGGTTCATCTTCCATTATACCATCAACTAATGCAAAACTATTTTTGCCATTTAAAAGTGATGATACTGGAACAATTAATCCAACATCTAAAACCCTGTTTCTGTCTACTTGTTTAATAAGAAAATTAAAATCAATAGTCACATCACCAACACCCCACTTCTTAAGAGCTGAATACACCAAATCCATACTTGTATTAGTGGAGTATATTTTCAAGTAATGATTATTAAACCACCACTTTTTAACCAAAATCTCACAATCATGAGCCATGTAAACAATGAAAACAGCCAATGCTTTTCGCCAGTAACATATACAGTAAGCAATACCGGAGCTAATACCAGAAACAATACAGTGACAATAACAGGTTGATTGTTGAGTAAAAACCTAGATAGAAGGCTGCAAAATAGATTTGTAAACCACCCTCTTAACTAACCTGCAAATGCATGTGTAGGGCAGCAAGTTCTTCGCCTTAAAAGCCCACAAAACACAGCTAAAACAATAGGTTATTGTTACAGCATGGTAGCCATAAATTTCACCCAAATGACACTCTCTAACAGGTTTACGAGTAAGAGGGAATGTACCATGTATCCTCTGCACAACTAGGACATGTAAGCTGTAAGTCTCATATTGTTGTTGATTGACCCAATTAAGCACTGATAAATCAATAATCCTAGTCATATGATAGCAGCCCTTCATGATCATGATGAAAATCAACAGTTTAACTTCCTATTTATGCCACATGTATACCCTTGATTCCATTTTTAAACAACCCTCATTCCTAATCTTAATGAGAAATAGTTTTTTGGATTTCCATCGATGCCATACATACACCCCTATCTTTTATGTAATAACTACCCAACCCGTATCTATCCACCTTAACTTCTTTTTCCGTGACTGCAATTTTTTGTTGAGCTAAAGATACCGACATACTCATCCAATTTGACATGATGATCTAGTAAAAGAAACTCATATACCCTTCCACTAAGAAT